>PDGT01000137.1:35887-303001 GCA_003671415.1 Megathymus violae | reverse complement strand
CAAAATTATGAATTATAATAACAATATGACTAATATCATTACAGATATTACTAGAATCCTGCCGTTTAAATAAACTAAAAGTAAACTACTAATAATTTAAGGAATACAATTCAATTGTTCCTTTTTCTTAATTGAATTAGTCAAAGAGATACACATCAAGGAATTTCTTCAACTATTATCCAATTAATGTAGTCGAAGACCAAACTCAAAGCTATTGACGACGTTCAAACAATTTCTCCCAATCGAACCGAATTAACCATTGCATGTGACGAGAGCAGAGGACGTCAAGTAAGTATTTAATAAGAAATATTTTGATAGATTTTAGATGACCATCTTGTTGATATAAACGAGGAAAAGAGATCGAGTGTAGGTCTTTTTAATAATCCAGTGCAGGCCAAGGGTCTTTTGGAACTGAGGAGGTCTCAGCGTATTCTACCAGCTGCTACAGTATGGATCGTCGGATGGGTTAGTAATCAACTTATCAGATGTTCTTAAGCCGCCCAAAGGCTTACCTGGCTTAACCGCTGCTATCTGACAATGAATACCGACCTGGCCGGACCGGCCTTTGATGTGGCAAAGTCTGTAAACGCTTCCGGCTTATAATATTTTGCCACCAACGGTTACTAATCAAACTGTTCAGAAAATAGTTTAAAAATCTTATTCTCTCCCAACATAAATATATTTTAAAAATAATATAATATCTACTAATTTTCATTATCTGTAGAAATAGGCACGTAGCTCAGTTTCTAAAATTATAAATGTCAAATCCTGTAGTTTCTTTGATGTTTATATCGTTTTGAACACAATTGTAACGGTATATATATGTACAACAGCCGAAAAGCACAATCTGGCTGGACAGAAAACCTGGTAAATGGCCACGGTTGCGCACATCTACTATACCAACAGCATCAGCGATATGTTTTCAGCAAAGCAGAAAGCGCTAAATACGCTTGAGCTAACAGGCAAAAAGAATTACAACCGAAACCCTTTAGAAACACAGATTGCTGATATTAAGAGTCGGATGTTGGGAGCTAACGAAGCAGGTGATGGATGACCAATCGACATAAGTTACATCTGTAGACCTTCGCAGTTGCTCGTAGGCGTTAATCAATAAGTATTTATCAATCACGTATTAGGTCCTTGGCCGCCATATATTTTACTTGAGCTGTAGAACTTAAAATAATTAGTACCTGGAATAATAAATTATCATGAGGTTTGCTTTTTGGTTTGTTGATTTACCGCAGTTTATTAAAAGACGTGTTTATTTCTTAAGATTAAAACATGAGTCTGTTTCTTAGATTTTCCACAAAGATCATACTAGATGCCTATAACATGCATTTTCGTTTCGATTATTTTTGGGGTTTTAATCATAAAATGCAAAAAGTGTTCCGGCTGGAGGCTTAAGAGCCCGTACTTTTCTTCTTTCTTCTTAATTCTTGACCAACAATGTATTAGTGATGCCTTTGGTATTAATAATATCCATAGACAACTACTTATCAATCGGCTATTTATATTTAAAAACAGAATTATAATTAGATCCTACTTCGTCGTTTGCACTGCGGTTTTTCTGTTTCATAGCTTCGTTTATGAACATATTTTTTAACGCATTGTTTGCCATCTATTGCTTCATAACCATTTACCACCAGGTTGAGTTGTAATAAGCTGTTATAAATAAAACATTGACTTATAATAAGCAAAAAACCTACTAAAACAAAGATTTACTCGTATATATATTATATAAAATTACGTACAAACAAGAATTGCTGTGTAATATGATTTATTAAATTTTCTAATTATTATAATAATAAACAACTGATTTGTAGTTTCATTAGCAATTAATTTGTGGTTTTCCTCATTAGTTAGAAATAGCTCAGGACTATAATTATTTTTGTTTAGTGTTTGATTCGGACATTAAACTATGCGGTTTCTTAACGTTATCAGGGTTAGTCTAGCGGTTTTATCGCGGTCACTCGCATGAGAGACTCGAGTTTGAATCCTGCACGCGACTCTTGTCTTCTTAATCACTTGTTTTACTTAAAGAAAAGATGGTTTTCTCAGGTAAACCATAATGTTTTGAAACGCGTATGAAGTCTGCTAACCCGTATTTACCTAGCATAACGGACTTAACCCCTCTCATTGTAAGTAGACTCGAATTAAGCAGTGAGTCAATTATGATTGTTTAGTCTTCGACAACACCTTTGTTGTTAACTTTTATGTTTTTTATTTGTTTATATCTATGCACTTACAAACCGTCTTATTTATAAACGCACCCAAAATGGAATTCTTGAGTTCGCGGAACCGTTTTCTATTAGGAAAGTGACAAGTACCGCGGCTGCAAATAGTTTCTACATTCTGAGCATTTGTGGAAAACCTAGCGCTCAAGTGGTTGCCCTTAATTGACTAAAGGTGCTAGGTTTTACTGTCTTCCACTCTGCATTAATTTCCTTTAACTAATGAGCTTAATATGCCCTATACCACATTGAGCAGCAGCAGAGGTAATTGCTTGCCGAGTAACAGTTCCGAGTTCGAGTCTTGGTTGTTGTAAACATATATGTCACAGATTAATATTGTTTGGGGTTTAGGTTTTATTGTCGCCTTACTACATGCCTCTAAAAAGGAATAGGTCTCAATTCAACTAAAATTTTGTTTATTTTAATGTTGTTTGGACATAAGTATCAATGATAACTGATCCCAAAACGGTGGCTTGAAATTTATTACACTATATTTTGGTGAGGACTTCCTATCGACTACAGCAAATGTTCATCTGTCGTATACTTATTAACTTGGCCTCCAAAATAAACACTAAACATGATAATGTCCTTTCAAAACTGATCTCACTCAAAATTGCCTAATTTGATTAAGTTACGATTGACACTCACCGTAAAATTGTACGCTTGTTACATGTTTGCAAATTCAAAACTAGTTAATCCATGTTCCAACATAAATATTAACCATTGTTTATGTCAGAGTTATGTTCAATACTGCACTAACCGGACAAGCTTGACGTCTTCTAAACCGTCAGCTGTCAACCTTACCGGTTAAGTAAAGGTTACGAAATGCAGCGCTTGTTAGATTACAAATAATCGTTACACACAATTTGACGTGAAACTTTTGTTCATCTATGTTTGACTACAAAATACAAAGTAGAGCGTGTGTACAAGACCCTCAATATGAAGTACGTACCCTTTGCATCTTAACAGCATTTTTACTCTCACATTCTCAGCTTCTTCTACATTTGATAAAGTATATCTCCTAACATTTTGTTTCATCTCTTTCAGAACAAGGTTATAACCATTAAAGTTTAATTTTAGGTAAAGCATTATTTAGATTCTCTTTTGACCTTTTTACTGCCTTTAAATAAAAGTCAATTATAATCGCAAACCAATATAAGTCGTTCATATATATGAGAAAAGAAACATGACCCAATATCTAACCATGATGGATGCCTATTTTGAGTAGATCCCAGGGACTATGATGAAATTTACAATAACTCCCAACCCTCTTGAGACTAAAATATTAGTTGTATTTACAAAAGAATTACCATTAAATAAATAATTATCATCGCCATCAATCAATAATCACCGATCGAAGGCGAATTATTGATTTGCTTTTTTTTTACAAACTTGCTAACGGAAAATTAGATGCATCGGAACTTCTCACACTTTTATGTTTTTCAATATCATCACGTCAACCGTGGGTCTCTAGAAATTATAACCTATTTTTTCCAACCATATGTAATACTAACTTAGGCCTAAATGCTCCCATCAATAGAATTATAAGATTGTTTAATAGTGACGCAAAAACGAAGGACATTGATATTTTTTCAACAAGTATTGGTAGGTTCAATAGGAAGTTACTTAACAATTGAGACGATTATATTGCAAAAACAAAATTTGTTTTTTCTTCGAATTTTGAAATTATGTAAAATCAATTGATTCAATTATAAATTATATTTCATGCTATAATATCGTATACAAAATTATTGTGATTGTTTATTATTTTTGTTAAATGATTATACAATGTATATTATTATTATTATTATTTTAAATTTACAATTGTCAATTATTATTATTAATTTTTTTTCCCAGCATTTTTTAATTTCTGGTTTTGTTTATTGCAATTTAATTGTAATCAAATGCTCATGATTAAAATAGATACTGTTCAAATTTATTGTATTTAATAAATAGAATGTACATATGTATTTTTAAGATAAGAAACGTAAACTTAAATAATAAATTGTGTTAATTTAATTGAAATTGTAACAATACTCGCCTACTTGCATACTGTCTACGCCTATAATTATAATAGCATTAAGAAAATCACTGTCAGTGAAATAGATATGTGTAATGAATAATGTTTATTATGCTGGCGTTCAAATAAATAAATAAATTATTAAGTCTATTAAATTTAAAACAAAATACTGTGTCAGATCGATCGTATCACGCATATTGGCCCTTAGAGCCCTTAGATACAAACCTTTACTCTACAATACTGTTTTTGTGATTGATATTATGGGCTCATCAGGTATTTTAATCACGCGACTGTCAACGAATGATCGATGCCACATTGCGCCATCGTAGTCGGTGTTATGCGATACCGAGCACTGTTAATCCATTAAAAACGTATAGAATGTCTTCATTAGACGGGATGTGTTTTTGTTCCACTCGTGTAATTAATGTATTCGAAATACATTTATGGACCGATCGCGGGCCTTTGATGTCATTTTACCGATATTTGCTTTCGAATTTATTGTACTCAGTAAGGTCGTTCGACTACTGGGGTGCTACTCACATCTCAACATGAATTTTTGTTTCTAAAGAAGATAACGTAAATGAAATACGTATCGAATACCAAAAAGAACGTATTTATAATACAAGTAACTGGCCCGGCAAAAGGTTTTTTGGAATATATTCCCGGAAATCGATAACAGTGCCACCTACCGGGTTGAATTGTGATTATAAACTATCCAGGGATCCATTGAATTACTCACATAAAAATTCATAAAGATCAATCCAGCAGTTTAGGACAGTTCAATCACATACACACGATCACAAGAATTATATTTCATTATTATATTTCAGGATATTTTGACGCCAGAAGGGGGACTTCATAGAAGTATTAATTATAATGATAACAAATGATAATGATTTATTTTCACTAATTACAATTACATCAATATAAAACCGATTGTTCTAAACGTCATTTAACTTATACGATCATTAATTATAATCATGTTGTAAATACAATACGTGATAATGATATAAGCTAACAAGTGATAAAATAATAATAAAACATTCCAAAAAGAACCATGGTCAGTCTCAATCGACCACGGATAAGTTACCGCTCCCTAGGACAACATTAGAACGCCCATATGGTGTGACAAAGACATCAAGTACATTTCGTCATTATCCGTCTAGGTAGTAATATCAGCTTATTCGTGAAATGAAGGCACGATTTGTGCCCAAGTGTACTAAATCTAGTATTTACACAAGATGATATTGTTAGGGCTGTCGACCACACTTTAAAATAAATTATTACACTAGGCCTCTGCACTTTAAATTTTGATTAGTAAAAATTGCAATTCAACATTTTTTGAATTACTCAAATTAAACCTAAAAGTGACAACACGAGGGCGTAACAATAATCAGTTCCAAACAAAGGTAATGATTTTTATATTAGGGGAGCCTCTTGTAAATTTTAAATACGTTTCTTTTGCTTGTATTGTCAAGCAATCTTAGCAAAATGAAGAAGATTGGTGAGTACTTCACCAAAACAAGTTTCTCCGGTATAGATTAGGGAAAAAGTTATTAGGTAAACTTATTATTGGAAGTTTTTACTTCGCTTAAAGATCTCCGCTAAATCTTAACAAATGCAATATATAACCCGATTTCTACTTTCCCTCCCTAGAATTTTGGCAAATATTCGACAACAATGTCTAAGATGGTGAAAAATAAATATATGATTGTCGACTTTACAAATAATAAAAGATATGGTCGAATGTTTACTAAAACTGCTCATAAAGAGAAAAACTCTCACAACGTACTAACGTCACCTCCGGAAAATGAAAGCTTATAAAAAAAAGCTACCACTGGTTATCCATCCAACTTCTTATATCGCCCAACGTTGCTTAACATTTTTTTTTTTGTTTTGCCTAGAAATCATCTAACATGTCTCAGTGCTCCCCCTTGCGACTGTTAAACTGTATTACAGGTGACATAGACATACACAAATATGACATCACAAACATCCGTAACTCGACAACAGACATTTATCTATCATTAATTAATTTTACCCAGGACCCGTCACTTAGCAGGATGGGTCACTAGCAACTGGGCTACGGGTTCTTCATATACATTACATTTATTATAACAACCCTAAGTATGCTATTTATATACATATATTGAGTTGTAATAATATTGCCGTCTCTGGCAAATGGTTTCAGCGTGGTTCAGGGCAGATTAATGTGCACCGATAAGATTCAAATCAATTTCCCATGAATCACGCACTTAACACCTATCTGGTTAGTATTAACTGCACTGTGAATACAAACTGATAGGACCTTCTGGAGAAAATACACAGTTTTAACCTCAGTTTACAGGATTTCTCCTTTAATATAGAGAAACATAAAAAATCCAGAGGCACAATTACATTATTATATTTCAAAAACATGACTAGCACAGAGAATTCTACAGCAAAACATAGGCAGTTCTAACAATAAACCAACGACAACTGTTGACAGAGTTTAAATAGCTCGTAAAATAATTACTATACTTTTGAAATATCATTTTTACCACCAATATCGTCCCACTATTGGGCTCGGGTATACTTTCACAACAATAGGCGTTAAGATCATAATCATGCTGGTCAAGTGAGAATTGGCCGACTTCACATACCTTTGAGAATGTATTGAGATTTCTCAGGTATACAGGTGTCTTCACGCTGTTACCCTTCACTGGAGCAAATGATAAGCAATTTGTAAACGTAATAATACGCATATAATTTGAACAAATTAGAGGTGCGTACAATATTTGTACTCAAATCTCCCAGAGGACCGGCCACTGCTGCTTGGATATCCTACTATTAAAAGATATACTTGTCTATAAACAATTTTAATATTCAACCTCCTTTGTATAGCATCGCATTGGTGGTGAAGCGGGGTTGACACACACATTTTCGTTCAAATTTAGTTAAACGGACTAGTAGGAACAAAACAAAGATTTTTAAGGTGGAGAATAAATTGTACTGTCAAACGACATTGTTAATAAATATTCTAAACGATGAAAGGAGGCAAGTACAGAACAGCGATTGTGTATCAAACTAGCAGAATTACAAAGTGTTTTAATTTGACGACGAGGCCAGAAGCCTGTTATCCATTCTCATCAAGATCCGACTAACAGTTTGAAAGTTATTATCAAATTCTTATTTTACATGTTACGTGTGGGTCGACTCTTTTCACGTCCAAAACAACGATTTAAGGGTTACTAGTTGACCTTGATGATATTAACAGTCACCTTATCCAAGCCTACCCCTCGTTAACCGTTCCTTAATTAAGGTTAGTTATAAAGTGTTTAAATTAATAGCTCCAATATCCTCCTCGGCACATTGGCGTGCAAGCCCGACAGCCCTCTCTGGAGGACCTGGGACGGTGCACACACACGGACCAATAGGTGTGTGTGTGTGTGTAGTGAATGTTCCAACCCGTTTAAGGTAGTTAAAGTATGTATTATTTTTAATTTATTTGATATTTAATTTATTAAATGAAGTTCATGTAATTTTAATGTATAATTTGTTACTTTTTAAAATTTTCTTTATGAATTCATTGATGTTGATTTCATTTTATTTATTATTTATTTTGTATCATTATTGGGTTAAAATATATAATAATTTGATTTGTTATTTTTAAAGACATTGTATGTGTAATTGTAATTTTGCTATTTTATTGTAATTTTAATTTATTAATTTATTATGTAAGTGTTGTTGTAAGCATGAATGAATGATTGTACTATATGATCCTCAGTTGGTCGAATTAAAGAATTTATTATTATTATAATTATTAAATCAACCACGTGATTAATAAGATAACTAGCTTCGTTGACCTTTTTTTCATTTCATTTTAAAATATGTAATTACTTTTAAACTTATGTTTGCAAATATCCTAAGTGGCAATCCTGCAAGCACTATTAATTTTTTATAATAATTATTGCTTGCTTCGGTGAAGGAAATCATCGTGAAGAAGTTGCATATTTGAAAGATCTCCGTAATGTTCTTAAAAATGTTTAAATTCTAATCCGTATTTGGTGAAAATCCTACACTTAACCATTCGGTGTTATAGGAAACCTGAGCCCAGTATTGGGATTAGTAATGGAGTTCATTTCAAGTACCTATCACGGATGAATTGTTCTAAATATCCACCTATTCTACAAATCTAAGATTAAAGCAATCCCAAAATGTTTAGTTTTAAGGTCGCATCGGCGAATGGCAAAGGCAGAACCCTTACGTTTTATTTGTAAGGCGTTTTGTCTGTTTGTCCATCTGTCTGTATGTCACTGCAATTATACTTGGAAACTAAAGTCACTATATAAATGAATTGAATTAAAAAAGAAGTAACTGACAACTCATACATTTAAGCGTAAGGAATGAAAAAATATAAATCGGACAGGTGTTAAAAATGTTGTAGATATTATAAAAGTTAACTAATAACTTATTAAAGTCAAAAGTTGGTGATTTTTCACTTCTGATGTTATAAAAAATGTGACACTTTTTCTAATTTTTAATAATGGGGATATAAATCGAAAAATAATGTGATAGAATGTACAAAATACTTTCAAATAAAAGTTATTTGATTAACATATTTATACTATTTATTTCTTGATATATATATCCGGGATATATATCCCGGCAGTATATATTGACGCGTTATATTAAGTTCAGCAACTGCAGAAGTAATATCCTTTTGTCAATTTCCACTACGAATAAAAAAGTTATCATTCCCGCTCCTCGATAATAAAACACTTGTTAGAAGTAGTAGAAGTAAATAATGACGAGCATAAAAGTAATGATTGAATATCTTGATGATTAAATAATTTTTAATTAGAATTTGAACTGAAACTTAATAAGGTATCTATCATCAAAACAAAATCCTTCACTGTGCGTGATTCGACATGATCTTGGCATTGACCCTATAGATTTCATTCAAGGTAATTTAAATTATTACCCAATATGGTATTATATTTGTAGCTCGATACATTATGTGACACAAAATAATAAATAAATATGTAAATGAAAATCATCAAAACTCCCATGGTACTTCTTATCTAAAGATACACTACAATAATAAAACTGCATTCCATACGTTACTACCAATTATTCTCGGCCACAAACAGTAACTTGTCACGCGAACTTTTATCTCTATCGGTAATCAAACCTGAGACCTTAACGAGAACCAGTATAGCAACACGACGTCAATTAGTGCCAGGTTGATAGATTAACAAACATTATATACACGAAGATTTATATGCCGTGGATTTATAATATATGGTCGTGAATGCTGGACTTCATCACATCACTTCCACGTAAATAACACATAATTAGCACGGCAAGAAATTCTGCCTTTTGGACATGCACCCCCCTACCAACCGCTATGGTCTTTCTCAGTTATAAGGACATGTACCCCGCTACCAACCCTCAGTGCCGCAATGTGATGGGAAACACTATAGTCCTTCTTATTGTCAGTAGCAAGGAGCAATCCGTGCCATTCTGTCGGTCGTTGATGGACTGAAATCATACATGGAGTTCTGCCTCTGACAACGTGAGGACTAATTTGCCTTGTCGCCTAATTAACCAAAACACAAAGTTCTCGCAGTGACCCCCTGGTAATGTTGTAATGTATCGTAGAACCATTTACAATCCACTCCTTTATACCAGAAGACTGAATTTCCAAGCTTATCGATTGGGGTCGCGAAAAGGTTGTACGGTCCAATTTTTATAATTACTTTTGTACATGGAAAATGTAGGTTCCTTCTAAGGTATTCCTGGAGTTATATATCAGGGTTTTTTTTAACAAAGGTATATAAAAATTGTGCTCTGGTCACAACGGCAGTTAACAGTTACGGTCAGGTCATCTGTGATGTTTCTCATCTGACATTCTATTTATTATAAATCAAATTAACGTAAAAAGAAGAATGCATCCCGTTAATTCATTTTATATCGATAAAAAATACAAGGGATTCTAACTTGGAACTTCGATATACTAAGTTAATTTCATACTTTTTGACCGTTCGAAACCCACCCGAGCAGGCTGCAATTATGTAGTAAGATAATAAGTATTGCAATATCGACAATTATTGGCACAATCGTGACTCGATAATCTTAACCCCGATAACCGATAACTCGAATGCGCTTAAATACTATTTTATACATTGTAGTAGAAAACTGTTTTAGACAACCACGTTATTTATCTACATCCAATAACTACATCAATTAATGTACTAGCAAGCATGGCTTTTGATTGGAAACTTATTTAAGAATATAGAGTGGTGGAATTGACATTTAAATCATAACATGTCTATCTATCCCTTACTCCAAGCCAACCTCTCCTGCTACAGTTGTACCCTGAACAATGAAAGAAGCGATGGCACCAAATATCATCTGTTAGAGGTTGCTAAGCTCTGTATCGCCAGGTTAAATCCCGGAGGTACTCGTGCGTGGTCAGTATTTGTTTAGCTCCCACCCTCGTTCTATGATCAACCGTAAAATCTTTTAATCTAATTATTTTGAAGCATCGGATAGCCTAGTTTAAAGCATGTTCTTTCTTATTCTTGGTCATCAATAAGCCTCCGATGTCTTTGGTACTGGCTTCTATGGGTGAGGGTAACTACTTACCATCAACAATCAAACAATTGGCTGTTTAAATAAAATAGAGAATCCTCAAATTTACTGCTGAATTATTATATTTTTACATAAAACAAGTTGATGCTTGACAACAATCCCACCTGATGGTAAGCGGTGATGAAGTCTAAGATGTTGAACGCACTAACATATAAAAGCCTATTCACTCTTCTATTCATATAATATATGTAAAGTTTATGGAAAATTTAAATTAGTGAATTAAATTATTTTTAACTTCATTGAAATAAACAGAATACAACCAACAAGGTAAAAAGCATCAGTCAACAAACAACAAATGTAAAATTTAAACCTTACATGGACTGACTTAATCAAAAATAGTTACTGTGACTTGGGAAATAATTTCTACCAATCTACAAACGATATTTAAACGGATCATGTAGTAACAGTGAGAACTCGTATCAGAAATCAGTCAGTAAATTGCGAACTGCATTAATTACAGAGCTTAATGAAGCTTTAAGCAGAGGTCAAACGTCATGCGGAACTAAATCCCTGACAGATGTGGGTTGAGACTCGAGAGCTCGTGAAGTCGAGACTACCGGCTACTGTAATCACCAATGCAATAACGTTTACCACGCAAATTGTGCAATTACGACCAGGACGTTTCTCTTTCACTATAAGTCCTCCAAATGTTATCTACAAGAATTTGTTAGGAGCAACACAACTGCTAGACCAGGCATTTAACTTGAAATTTAATAGAGTGGAATTAGTGCAAGTTTATTTGAATCATAATAAATCTATTCGATATTTATTCATGCATGTGCAAAATTAACTTGTTCTTGTGCTACATTATTTAACACAAAGTAGCTGTGGTTATGTGTAATTGTAAGATTAGTTATCACAGAATCACCTCCCACAATTACAATTGTATTCATTTGTATCCTGTTAATTATTGTAACAAGCTAAGGTCAGAAGGTAGATGTCAAAGCCGGGGAGGGCTAAACAAGTTTTTCTGACTTATTTACATTAAACATATTCAGTGTGTTTAAAGGTATTTTTTTCTTCACCGAATGATAAATAATTTTAATGTCGAGGATAATTAAAAAAAAGAAATGCGTGTAGAATTCCAGATCTCTTGAACAGTAGCCTAATATTTAAACAACTGTATATTTATTTATATTTATTAATTAAAATTTATTGTGTTTTTTATTTCACAAGATACGATCCAGCAGACCTCTTAATGTATTACATTAAGATTTAAAAAATACTATAATATAATATAATTCAATATTATTAAAAAAATACTAATTATACAATATAATTCAACACAAGTTATCTTTATTATACACCAATAAATCATAGAAACATTGAATTACAAAGCTTTATGACACATAGTTACATGTTAGCAATGTCTTCCGGACAACAAAACTAAACAAAAGTGTAGGTTTGATGCAAATTTGTTACACGACAAACAACAACTTAAATAATATTGTTACAATATTTCAGCAACGAGTCCAAATACATTGGTATCATTCCCAACATTCAAAGTATCCACTTTGCTAGACAACAATAATTGAAGTATTTTGTTATTATTGTATAAACAAATTCTAATAGAATTACTTCACCGTGTGCAAGATAAAGGGACAAATGTCAGTGTTACTATTTGCGTTGAGTATTAAGTACAATTTATTTAACATCTCGCCATCTCGAATTGAAACACTTACAGTGCCATACTTGGACAGTGTTAATGAAAGAAGCAAAACTTCGACAACCGTTGCCTATCTACCCATACCGAATACAACACACCGTTTAAGATTATAAATACTTTTGGAAACGTTGGAAGTATAAACATACATTCAAATGTAAATAACAATAATTTTCCATCAATTATTTATCTGCGTGTTAACAGTGTACGCCAATTATTTAGTAACAAAAAAACTTCGACTGACGAAAAAGTGAGTAACAAAAATATTGAATGAATAAAAACAAATAGCCGAAATATTTTTAACTAATTAATCACCGTAAGTCATAACGTTGATTACTTTTCCAAGTTCTATGAATAACAGTTTAATTGAAGAACTGAATGTTTGTAAAAATATGAGTACATAATAATGATATATTGTAAAAATCTGCTTGGTAGTAAGGCTTCGCATAAGGATGATATTATCATTATTAAGTAGTTAATATTATCATTGGTACTATTTATCTTCCCGTGAAGCCTGCCTGGCTAATTAACACCCTCCTGCTTGAGTCAGCCGCCAAACGACTCATCATGTTCTGGCTGGGTTTTGAGAGCCAGTACTTTCTTTCTTAGCTTCTTCTCATTTCCTTGCCGACAACGCATCAATCATACCTTTGGTCTTGCTGATGTCCATGGGTGACGGTGATCACTTACCACAGGTGGCTCGTCTGGTAATTTTTCAACTATTAACATAAAAAAAAAATCCTCTTTGTACTTAGCTGGTGTGCCTTAAAATTGAATGTTGATCTCTCACATAGATTTTACATGCGTTTTAAATTATAGCTTACTTCGAGTAAGGAATTGTAACAAAAGCTGCACACCTAGAATGTCTGCATATTTCTCTCAAAGTCATGTCGCCTGTCTATGCTATAAACTCTACAGTCTTCACCTCACATTGTGAACCCAGGAGTGGAACAATTATGGGTTGTGATGTAGATGTTTAGTTACAGCAAACTATAGAAAGGTATCATTAGAAACGTGTTACATAATTTTTTTACAAATCACTGCCCCCCCGGCGTTTGAACCCGGAACAAGTCACTTGGCACACTTTACGAATGAACCATTGCATCTGATATTAAAACTGGATCACTGATCAAAACTCCGATCCATTCATATCGCTCTACTTTCTTAATAATCCCTTCGTATGTTTAATGGCGTAATCGTAATTGTGATTTTAATTATATCAATAACAGCACTATAATACTATTATCTCACAGAGCAAACTCAGAATTGATTCCGTGGTGAGAATGTCATAATGATAATAATTATTAATGTAAATGTTTGTAATTATTAAATTTACAATAATTATTAAAAAAGAGTATAAATAATTTGTCTTAGTCAAATTAAACATGAAACGTAATATTATAATAATATTAGCGCAGAACCAACTGCGTGTTCGATCTGTGAGATTATAGAGTTGGCATGCAGTTATAACCACCAATTTTGAATATGATTTCTCAGATGTGAAACTGTGATTACTTATGATTTAACAATTACATCAACGTGAATTATGTACATTTTATTATGAAACACGTGCTTACTTTAACATAACTTAAAATTATTTTAGCGTGATATTTGGAATCAGTTGACGTATCGTGGTCACGTTTAAAATGACCGAAGCCGTGTCGGACGTATTTTGAAAACGTTAACTGTCTATCGCTTTGCTGAATAAATGTTTTTCTTTTTATACTAATTCAGAATGATGACTTTTTTGGTCAATTGGAAATTCTTCACTTTAACAATAATCTTGTCATCATCAATTCCCGGCCCTCATTCCAATCATTTGGGGTCGGCACAGTGTGTCCTTTCCTTCCATACATCTCTATTTTTCATCATCTCAGTGCACACATCCTTAATCTTCATATCGTCTTCCACACAGTCCATCCCTCTCTTCTTCGGTCTTCCCCTTCCCTTATATCCCTCTACATCCATTCTCAGCATTCTTCTCGTCACATGACATTCCCCTCTACGCATTACGTGCCCATACCATGATAAACAATACTCTTGCATGTTTAATAATAATCTTGTATGAAATGAAAATAACAGCGAAGGTGTTCTGATCGATTTTTGGATTTTTTTATCGAGATAATAGTGCATAGTTGCACCAGGATTCAGTAAATTGCAGTTTAAGTTTGCAGAGTTAACAAAATAGCGGAGCAACAACTGCCGGACAATCATAACACTTCTCCAAAATGATTTATGAGAAACGTTTGGGTGTGTCGTAAACTTGAAGAATTTACAAACTAGGAATAACAAGGTGCGACTATTATTAGAGAACAGGTATTGAAACGATCCGAATGGCGCAAACGTGTTATCAAATATCACGAAATTTGTGATAAAGCTGGTTTGAAGAGCTTGGCGACAAGAGGTAAAAAGACACAAGAGAGTAAAGGGACACTACTACCGATTATAATTTTCTCTTATCAAATCTGCGCCAAGTTATGTCGCTCGCGCATTCGTTTGGTTAACTCCCAAAAACGCTCTCACACACAACTAAATTACCCGTCTGATATAGACATAAATTTAAAAAAGACTTCATTTATTTCGTGTACTACCGTTTCGGAAAGGTGCTTAAACATTAAGGAGAAGAAACAGTGAAGAAACTCCTCAGCACATCTTTTAAAACAACACGTGACAATTATAAAGTAAGTTTAAACCTACGCGGAACTGGTTTCGACGCTATTTTTTCTAGGTGTCCTTGTCATTAATATATTCATCTACACCAAAATATCCTTTATTTACAAGCTGTATTTTAATGCGTCGCTTAAAAGTTCCGATAGATAACTCACGTATCAACTCCGGAACCCTATTGTAAAAACGAACTCCAATCCCCAGAAAAGAACGCTGAACCTTTTGAAGTCGATATAAACTATGTAATCAAATTATATACATATGCCATGTATAAGTGAAGGTACCAATTGGTTTTACGAGTACAGAATATTGTATGTTTGTACGTCGCATTTCATGTTGTTAAATGAATTTCTGTTATTAGCTAGGGAATGCACGCGACATGTTATTTTGAAAACACACCAATGTTTATATAATTATTGGGAAATGTTTAGCTGGAGAAGTTGCAACACATTTTTAACTTCGTTAGCATAACATAGCGAAGAAATACGTTGGTCCAAGAAGTATTCGACAATGTGTCGTTGTGTACATTCCATCAATATCAACATATCATTGTTTACAATGCTATAGATCTTGTATTGATGCCAGAGCACCTACCCAACTAAAATCGTTTTCCAAAAATGCTAATGACACTGCTATGGTGACTGAAACTTACAAACTGCTCAAATATGTGCAAATTTGTTAAGCGAGACTACGTTCTTGAGTTTGACGTTGAAACAAGGAACGGTGTGGTTCCGAGAAAATATTTTTTGTTAAACATCTTTGCAAGCTATTGATCGTCTACAAAGGAGACTCTACAAATGAGTGAGGAAATGTCGCCAGCATTCTGAGACATCATCTCATGGATCGCAATTGACATGCGGCTTACTGTTAAAATTATTTTTACCATTTTTAACTTATATACTTAATTTTACGTTTTTTTTTATTTCTTTAATCTTAATATATGATGACCAAAAACTTAGCGCTTAATGGGATTGTTCACCAACCTACACTTCTAACAAAATAGCCAAGGTAACGTCGGGCCAGGCACAAAAAAGGGTTCTAGAGTTGGTATGAGTAATGGCATTCACTTTGTTAGCAGCAAAAACATGTTTGCATTACATTTTATTGCCATGAAAAACAATTTTATTTTTTAAACTGTTGAACTCCAAAAAAGACGTAACAATTACTAATAAAATACCCCATATATTATATATATATTATATATATTTTAAAGCTCATTTCAATGTTTCTTTTTAACTTTCTGTCCCATAATTTGAATAAGAAAAATAGAGAGGGACGCAGGTGTAATGTTTTAGACACTTACATCTCAGCTACTGTTAACTTTAAAAACACTTTTAAATCTTTACGACTTTTTTTTTCATTTTTGAAGACCTATTAATTGTTACCCTCCTATATTCACTGAAATTATTTCTACTCTTAGTTTCGTGTATGATATACCACACAGTTCACACAAAACCTCCCAAATTTTGCCAATTTAACGCCAAAAGCCTCATAGTAGAAATGGTCTCCGTTTAATTCATCAGCCAGTATTCCTAAAAAGTATGGTGTGCAGCAGCAACTAAATTTTCAACCAATAAATTTCTGTTCGCCTACATTGTACAAGTAAATCAATCATCATAGAAACTCAGCGCAGTGCGCAATTAAATAATTCAGTGGCGTCGAAAATAAACATCTTATGACCGCAAGCAGGACATTTATTATGTTTCAATGAAACCGTGCAGTTTACCTTATAGAAGGTGAACGGTAAGAGGTAAACGAGAATGTGTATTTTTCTATCTATCTGTATGAATAGGTCATGATCACTCTTGATCAGCTTTATGGATTAGATAATTATATCTACTTTCTGTGAAACCGCGATAAAGGCAACTAACTGCAATGCAATGTGAAGGTGGAGCGGTAACAACTAGTTTTATCTTAGTTATCCTCACTTCGCTTCGGACAACCTAGGTCTTACGTTTAGAAACAGCAAGCAGGTTATTTTAGGAATGGGTTTTTCTACTGCTGGAAATTAGAAACATGTTAATGTATTTACTGTCATCACATTAAAATGTCCATATTAACTTTTATTCCCTATCCCGCGGTAACAGATCCATATCCCGGAATAAAAAGTATTCTAGATTATGATCCATAACACAAGCTACTATAATGCTAAGTCTCATCCAGTTCTTTTCAATGGTTTAATGTCATACATACAGATTGATACTAAGACGGATAGACAGGTAAACAAAAAATATGTTTTTACCACTATGTCAATAACAAAGTCTACATATATGTTAAAATTCCCAAAAAATATTCCATTTACATATTACAGTTTCATTAGTACAAAGAATAGATTAGCTTATAATTAAGTGCCTTGTTATAATCGTAAACGATCGCCTACGATAAGTTAACCATCGTTGAGTATGATCGCCAATTGAAAATGTGTGTCATGAAAAATAGATGAAAATCTTAAAATTTCTTTCCTTCTCCTTCAGTGAAAACATATACTCGAAACTGAATAACGTACATTACAGGCAGAGAGAGAGAAATAGAAAGTTGGAGCTCATTGCTGCTTTATAATAATCTTCACGACAGCAGCACGATCATAGGTTGATGTTGCCACAAACAGCCTTGGCTCTGAGGATGTCATGAGGGCACTCTTGAGTCCATCCAACAATAAACTCATTACGTGTTACATAGAAGAAATACCGGTAAGTTCACATGAAATTCTGAACTTTCCTGATGGCTGCTGCGAGCGTTTAGAGTTAATAACTCGAAGCCTTCTCAAATACATGGGATATCTTTTAAAAACACGTCCCTCACTTACCAAATAAAGCCACTTGTGTGTTTAAGAAACATGTGCTCTATAGTGCCCTAATGAACTGCAGCCAAGACCTGTTTACAATCCACCACACTGTTATTATTCAAGATTGATCATATGATCGGAAGGTTACTGTTAACGCGCTGGTAGGTGAAATCGCTTGACAGAATAATGGTACTATCTAAAATATGATATAGAGGTTATGTTCTTCGTATATTAAGGTAGTATTGGATTAGAAAGTGGTATTGATGGCGTAGAAATGGTGTAGAAAAATTTATTTGTGTGTAGACCGAAGCGTTATGGTGTTTTATTTTATCAATAACATTTGGAGTAGTTTACGTATGACGGAAGTTACAATATATATGTCGTACAAAGTACAAGTATAACAAACATAATGAGAAATTAATGAAAAAAGTGAAATATTAAATTTTCATATATCTGTTTATTTTAAATAAAACAGATCTAACGTTATATATTAATATTAAGCATCGTTTAAATTTACACATTATCCTTTTTGTCTCTTAATTCTTGGAAGCTAGAAATAATGTTGTTACCTACCATATCAATTCTGCGGGTGATTAAATTATCACCGATCACCAGCTGCCACCTTGCGAGGGACCGCCGTTATATTTTATCTTTATAGATAAGCCAATGAAGATAAGATAATTATTCACAAGGTTTATTTTAATCACAAGGTCTTTTGGGTAAACAAAAGGGTATTAAGAATACACAGAAATATGCAACATTCCTGTGAAAGTATAATTAGTTTTCTGATGCTCAAACTGCTTTAGAAATTAGACTATTTGTACAACTATTTATTCATGTCTTACATACAATAAAATTACATGGACACATTTAAATATTTTAGAGAATTTTTTTTGTTAAATAAAAAATAAGATTTTCTTATATTACATATATAACAGCAGCTTTAATGAAAATAACAGAAGAAATGAATAATACTATTTATATTCCTCCTTGATATAATAACAGTATACAAATGAAGTTATAGATAACAAAAAATATAAAAAGCTAACTTACTATAATGCAATATAATCTAAAGTAATATATGAAATGGAATATCATTATATGTACTTGTACATTCAAATTTCGGTTGCAGATGCTACTAAAATTATTACAATAATTTAAATTAAAAATAATATTTTGAATATTTCCTGAATCATTATCCCACATCATTGGGACAATTCCATTTTAACAAAACTATTACTGTATTTTTCCAGGGTCACAAAATACAACTCAATAAACTTTTAAATAAATAAAAGGTTTGTCCTATTTTCCGTATGCATCTTAAACTTACACACTATTTTATTAATAAATTTACACACTATAAACTTAATACCGTGCCAGAAACTTTGATGCATCCAACTGTTAGACTCGATAAAATACGGACGTTATTAATAAATGCAGCGTGGAGCATTAAATTTATCTCATCAATCAATTTCTATGGAATTTCTTCCTGACCCATAAAAGCCTGACTCATAATTCACCAAAGTTATCGCTGAATTCTCGCAATGATTTAATGATGTAGATAAATATGTCGAACATAAACAAAGTCGCACTATAGAAGTTCAAGTACATGACTACACTAAACATTAACTACATCCTGATAAACTTTATATTTCGAGCTAAAACCCATAAAACTTTATACCCGACATTAACACTTTTATTGCTCTCTAATTAGAACTTGATAAACTTGTAAATAAAACGTACGGAGATGAAAGTGCCATTGACGCTAACGGTGTTTTAAAACAAAAAGACCTCCCGCCTCCTAAACAATGCTCTCATTCAAATGCCGATGCAAGAAACGTTTCAAAATCACTCACCATGCAACTCAGCATCTGCAGTGTCTGGACCACGGAACAATTGACTTCCCATACACGAAACACAAAAATAATACATGCGAATGCGTCTAGGTTATAAAGCACTGGACCGAAAGTTCACCCTTGTGGGATACCCGAAAGTTATTATTCGATTTTCGTCCGCATGCGCGCGATCCTTTCGGCGCGTGCCTCTCAATAGCCGCTTGCTTACAACTGAACTATCAGTGACTGACTGGCTGACGGTGCGCCGGCGTCTCGCTTCGGTGTTTACTATACCCCATGTGCAGCATTATCAAACGACTGTATTGAATTTCGAGCTCAATTCCCATGTAACTGAGATTCCTTTCGATTGTATAAAGATTTATTTTCCTTATCTGTGTTAGTAAGGCGGTTACTTGTATTTATCGTTTGTATGAATGAAAAATAAACTCGAGTCTTCATAGAGCTTTCTGATGGTCGCCGTTCGTTTATATTGTAACCTTAATTAATGTTTTGAATTGCTTGATATGTTAGCGTAGCTCATTGGATTTTAAGAGTTTGTTTCGTTTAACAAGTATGATTCATTGTTATTTGCCTTTGACCTTTTTATTCTTACACTACATTGGAATTATAAACAACATTTTGCTTTGGCCTGTATCAATTTTGTATTGCCTTCCTCAACATTATGAATTAATTTAGTTTTTTAGTCATATGTAATTGAAATACCAATTTAGTCCTATTATCTTAATTTTAATGAAGTTAATAATTAACTTCTAATTAGCTTGCTACTATTTATCTTGATATGTCTGTGATTGATTTATTATATTTTTTAGTTTATCTAAGCTTGGTTTTTTTAGTTAATTTAATATTTATTATAATTAGCTTTTAATGGCATCGTCTAATATTTTAATTTAAGGATATCCTGATACGCACATTCTAAATTAGTTAGTATAGTATTTTTTATCACCTAGCTATACTTTATCTTAAAATAATATATATACTGGACTATCCACGTGCCTAGTTAATTAACGTAATACATTTGTATATCCCGTTATAATTCTCAAAGTCTAAAGTTCACTATTGATTGAACTTAGGACTTCTATGACAATCATTACTGACTAGAATGCTTCACGATTTTATGCATGACCTAACAATTACATATAAACCTAAATAGATTCATGACTCAATAATAAAATCTTGGAGTTAAATGATATTGAAAACCTTACAATCACTGTCATAAAGTTTAAAATATATTTGAAGGACCACCCTTGAAAATATGGAAATATTGCACATTTATTTCCATGCATGACAATAAATCGAATGTGTAATTTTCTACTGGCAAGAACTGACTTTAAAAGTCATGAAATAAGAGACATTTTAGCGTTCGTCGATCAAATACCTATGTCGTTTCCATTTTTTGTTCGCTTTGAACTTGTTGCTGCTTTTGTAGTTCTTTGAATGGGAATAATGAGAGGATTTCAAAGGACTGTCGTAATTGCTCGTATTTTTTCGTCTCTAGCACGGGTCGGCACGCAGAGTGTGATTGTAAAATTATGCGGTAGAGTGATAGTAATGCACGTAGTTTGATTCTTTTTGTTTTGAGCCTTTTGAGAATTTCGAAAATTACTTTTGGATTTAAAATATTGTGTTTGAATCGTACAGACATTATATTTGACACCCATATTTTTATGTAAGTAGCAGAAAAAGCACCGCTTATAGATTTCCGCCAGACTAGAATTGCCTGTATAGGTAACAATGATCTATGAACGAGATATTAAGATGTAAGAGGCTCTATCTAACCTTAGTTTGGCTATCCTCCCCTGATCGATGTGGAGTAAACTTTGAACAAGGTGCTAGGCACCTAGTTTCTCCTGTTTAGAATCCAAACCCGACTATAGTCATTCTATCTGTACATACCATACCACCTTTTAGAATCAACGGTAAAATGCTTTTGACGTGTTTGGATTGCAGTATCGAAGAGCCATTATAATGAGAGATCATCACTTCCTTCCCATAGGAAGATAATTATAACATATTATATTATATTGACGACCACTTACCATCAGGTGGCTTGTCTGGAATTTTTAGTAAATGCCACAAAAAATTACCACAACCAATCATGACTTACTCTATTATATAAATGTATGCTACGACTAACAATCGAATTAGAACACCATCGTTCAGCAATCACTAAAAACAACTAAAAACTATTGCAAATTACAAAACACTACGCTATACTTGATAGTATCAGGCGTTACTTTGCAACAATCCGCAAGCACAATGTATGATCATACATTGTGCTTGCGGATTGTTGCAAAGTAAAATAATACAAATTTAATAACTACGTTATAGTTACTAACCAACTCTTCAGGCAGTCACTACCAATTACTTAATAGTATTTCATACTTTAAACCAAAACATATTATATTAAGACTTACGGCCTCCAACGGTGGTCTTGTTATTCAAAGCAACGAAGTATTTGACAATCCCCACTGTGTCGATCGACGTAATATATCCTACTGTACTACTATATAAATATGTAGGATCCAACCCTGAACATCCGAAACACCAGTTCAAGCACCGTCATGTTTCCGATCGAGAAAGAAGAAATGAACTGTCCCCTTTGGCTCTTCAACGGTTAGGGTTTAACTGGGTTCTACAGAGCTTGGTGTCCTCGGTAGGCAGGATTTGACGCTATTATTACCTCGTCCGTTCACCAAAGTGGATGACGAACATAAGATTTTGGCTTGGACCAAATAATGTATAGAACGGCCAAGTGTTTTATATATATATATATGGAATTTTTTTGTTACCTTCATCTCATTTCCTGGCCGACAACGCATCAGTGATACCTTTGCTCTTGCTAATGTCCATGGGGGACAATGTCCACTTACCATCAGGTGGCTTGTCTACTCGTTTGGCGGCTATTAACATATATATGTATATATGTATGTATATATGACTATGCATATATGTATATATAATGCGCTACCGTCTACATTATGTCCTGTTTCTGGATCTGACTGCAACTGATCTGTCATTATTGTACTCAAGCCAAAGTGACTGGTGCAAAATTCGGTTACATTGATTTATTAAACAATTGCGAAACATTCATAACAATACACTTGCATTAACAAAAAATATTTCAGAACAATACAGTTGTTTCTGTGTAGTTATAATAAATTTATTTTAGATGGATCTAGTACGTATACTTCTGGGGACTATCTGCAATCTTAGTTTTACTTCGTGCTTTTGTCCTCATGCCGGTTTATAGGGAAATGAAAGTTTACCGAAGGATGTTAAAAAGGAGATTTTGATACCTAAAACCGCAACAACTACAATTACCATAATATAGGGTTTTCATTAAATTGCACTCAAGATTAGGGCATTGGATAAACGAAGAATAATATAAACGCGCTTACTTTCATAACTGAGATTGGCAATATCGCGTAACTACAAAAATCAAAGTCATTAAGTATTTTT
This sequence comes from Megathymus violae, assembly GCA_003671415.1. Lineage (NCBI taxonomy): Eukaryota > Metazoa > Arthropoda > Insecta > Lepidoptera > Hesperiidae > Megathymus > Megathymus violae. The sequence continues at coordinate 279,684 of PDGT01000137.1, read as the reverse complement.
TTCAATATTGTTATGCCTTGTAAAGTACAAGCAAGAGTCGAATTAACAAATAACATTAAGAAAACATAGCATTAACATTAATCAAATTACGAATTAATAATTAACATTATTGATAAAGGGGTCACAACGAATAAACAAATCGAAAAACACTGTCAGCAAAAACTTGCATATTCAGTGTAATAAATAAACTTTGAGTTGTGTAAATAACACATCAAATTACATTTATTACTATCAAACTGCTTCACTTCAGAAAAACCAACCCTTCGCTTAGAAATATCACCTGCATTGTTTTAGGACTGAGTATTTCTCTTTTTAACTTTTTTATTTATGGACGTATTGAAATAAAACTAATTTTAAATATTACGTGATGCTTATTGCAATACACAAGTGAAAACCATAACGAAATCGCTTAAGCCGTTTCTGAGATTAGCGCACTCAATCGCACAGACAAACATATAAAAATTGTAACAACTATTGTTCCGTATTCTATTATATATCCTTCATGAACACCAAGCGATCAGTTATAATTTTGTTATATGTATAGATAATAATAAATAAATAAATTTAAATGTTTACTGGCGTCGCTGACAATTAAGATGGCGGCTTATGCTACACCCGAGAACAGTTATCATTTTATCTATGATATCAGCCTCGGAAATCAAACTCGGAGATCTTCACTCAACAGGCACGGTCATTAACATCTAGACTACAGGGCGATGAATAATTAATATCACTGGATTAGTGCAATATCCTAATGTTTCTAACATTAACCGGAGGCGTAACTTAATAAGCAGAGATTATTTAACTATTTCTTCTCGTTGATGATAAAACATCTTATCAAAGTGGAAGTAGAATCTAAAAGTGTGTGTATCAATTCTGACGCACGTATGGAGTTTATTCCTTAAGTACAAGTGTTCTTGAGTAAAACATTTATAAAGTGTCTATACATTTTATGCGTACGCTGCACATACGGTATTATATATATATATATATTACATATATATACATACATACAAATACACATAAATACAAATTATACGCACTTACGAGCTGCATACACGTATACGCATTCATGAGTTTAAAGTAAAAGGTGCGCACGGTAAGTACGCAGAGAAATGTAACACATTTAAGTTAACGCCCGACGAAATTTTATTCTTCATAAATTTTCCATAACTGGAGCCTTATATATGAATCGATTCTTAAAAACATCCATAAGTGTAGTGATGAGTTATGAATAACTACACGATTTTGTAATTGATTTGACAAAACAGATTGACGGAAATAAAAAGAAAAATAATATTCGATTTGCAAATGTAATATTATCAGTATTATTCGGTCCCGTTATTGTTTTATTTTTGTTTAGATTATAGTACTTACAAACTATGAAATTTCTTGTGGACGAAGCGCATTAAAACACATCAGTTATGAAACAGCATTTCTCAAATCATTCATAAATATTCAAACTAGTTGTCGCGGCTATCACCGTATATCCGTTGGTTAATATTAAATGTTTAATAACGATAAAGTAGTTGAATTAAATGGTTTAATATTGCTTAATTGATAACTTTATCGATCAATTAAATGGTGATATATTTTGTCATTAAGCAGTAGCATGAATGAATCTTGTTAAATAGTAAGTGTTTTATTATCACAATGAAATGTTGGCTAGTAAATTTGTATTATATGAAAAAAGGGACAGGTAAACAGACTCGCAAAAGATCTTGTAAAAGTTCAACTTTTTCGTTGAAACAAGAATTGTTTGCATAAAGCGTTCTTTTTTTCTCATAAATAAACAAATGTTCACACACACACCTCCATTCAAGGATTCTCTGTTGTCGATGGCATAGATGTACACGAATATGACATCACAAACACCTACTACCAAAGAACAAATATTTATCGCTTATATGTATACATGTTCAGTCCGGCCAGAAATCGAACCCGAGGCCCCTCGCTCGGAAGGCAGAAGACTGACTGACTTACGAAAACATAATCATATTCTTCTTTTTATCATTATCAATGGAATAATACTTTATTGTTCATTTCACATTTAGCTATTTATTTAGCATACAAATATTGACAAAAAAAAATCGAAAAAAATTGTTTACGTAGATTTTTTGTTTATGGTGAATAGCCGACAGTGACTTGATGGTCACTTACCATCAAGTCATTGTCGGAAGAAGACATCGCCGACAAGTTCCTCGTTAACCCACGGGGAAACTACTTCTCGACTGACTTATACGATATTGCAGTCGTAATAGGTTAAAAACATTTAATACTTCACCTAGAAAGGCGGTGGCTGGTCAGCTTGACGATACCAACATCGCTATCGAATATTTAACAGGTTGGTACATCTCTCGCAACCTTTACCAGTAGAGAGCTATACCGTTAAATTCTCGTTTGTTGGAAAAGGGGAAAGAATTAGATATTTCTCAGTCTCAAATGAAACTGCTTTGTAATTATTTATTTATTTATTTATATAAGTCAAATTCGACATTTCATTATATTAGCGTAATAAAAATAACTACAGTAAATATATTTACATTAAAACACCATATTTCTGTCTTTTGCACAGGAGACCCAGCTGGCAGGTGCATTTGTAATGTCCTGACTGTAATATTTTTAAAATCTAATAGCGTCTGCCAGCCAGGTTTATTGGACGAGGTACACCTTATTACAGCACCACTAGAATGGGAGTTTGACTTAAAGTTAAGGATGGATAAAGCTCTTCACACCCCATTACATGTAACTTAATATTACGTCATTGAAATGTTATCTTATTTGGGGACATGCGTATGTATGTAAGTGCGGACACTGTCACCCACTTCGCTTAAAGATAACGCTATCATTAGGCCCTGGAGCTTCCGCTGCACTGAAATGTGTGGGATTATTAGTTCCGTGTTTGCTGTTTGTACTTAATTGTTTAGTCTAATGATGAATGTGGATTTCGAATGAACATCAAAGTTTGATACTCTGAAAGCTAACCAAAATTTTATGACTGTTTAATTCATTTCATCAATAATTTACAAACGAGCAGATTTTAAATCTTTATTCAAATGCATCGCCTAGGCGTTGATGATGAAGATATATGTAACTCTTTAAGACTGCAAACGAAACGCACTGAACTATTCCAAAACGAAGATTGTAACCCATAGCTTGCAAGAAAACTTATACGAAATTCCAAACTACTTAAATTTCTACAGAAAATTCAGTATATTCCTGCATAGACAAAAATAGCAGTTTCAACCCGCACAAATTCTATTTTTCACTTTCCACCATATTTCTCTTTCAAATATTCTCGATCGTCGCTAGACATTTTGAATTGGACATGATTCTAACCCACTGAAACTCGTTAGCAACCTCTCGGCGCATAGGGAACTTTGCGATTTCTTATGAATCCGTCTGTCGCTCTGTCGAAAGCTCTTCAGTAGTCCAGAAACTTCTGACCGCAAAACGGTGTTAACTAATGGCTTGATATAAAGTGTCCCTCCGATGCTCATGGAATTCTGCAACTAGCGGCCACTTATCCACTCGACACTACCATAGGTTCTTGTTGAACGACTAAGTATAATAATTAGCGGAGCCTCCCTCTTATTGTAGGAGAGACCTCGTGTAATCGTACAAATGTTTGTTTTGGGGTCTTAAATCTCTGAAGCGTCTTGTACGTGTCCAAGACGCCACAATGGATGCGAATGCTGAAGAATGCGTGTCTGAGAGTTATAACTTATCTTGATACAACGAGGTGATCAGAATAAGGTCAGCGAATGTTCCGTGTTCTAAAAAGGTTGAATGTCAACAGTCAATCACGGCCGGAACACTTAGTTAAAGCAAGTTCAAGGACCGATTAGGGATAAACACATAACGACGACGGGTGACGTTTTCCTTAAGGAAATGTGTCAAGTAACGCTATTTTGTCCATAGGGAGCACTTCCCACTTCGACGATTTTTAGGTTGCTATTGATCTTCGTTCGAAACCAAATAATAAAATAGAAATCAAATACTTAATATTTTTCAGAGCCCGCTAAAATATTTTTAAATGAAAACGAAGAAACAGAAGTTTCTGATTTTCATAATACGATTTTTTCTAGAGTTGATAATTCCCGAATTTGCAAAGGAAGCATATATATTGGAAGCATTTTGATTGTGTAATTGTCGTTATTATTAATTCGTTGTTACTAGTAAATGTTAAACGTAAATCGCCCTCGCTTCGTTTCAGAAAAACTACCCGTTACTGGGTTTTTCTCGTTTTGTGAATTATAAATATATTAATTTATAACTTATTTATCTATGAACGGATTGAAATAAAACGAAATTTAAATATTAAATGATGCTTATTGCAATACATTAGTAAAAACCGTAACGAAATCAGTTAAGCCATTTCTGAGATTAGCGCGCAAAAAAGGAACACACAAATATTGTTTGGGTTTTATCGCGTTAATAAAGTTATAAAATATTTTTCCCATATATCCTTCATATAAGATCAGTTAAAATTATGTCATATGTAAATGTACACATACTAGCTATATGGTATACTATATACTGTATATTATATATTGGGGTTTCAACCCCATAACACAGCGATACCTAGAATGGGGATGAGATATAAACTTTTTTAACTGTATGTAGAGGAGCCGTCTGGTTTAAAAGCTCAAACAGAAGGCTATCAGGTCAGTGAAATTTGACAACCTTGCGTCTCCATCAGGGTTGCGAAACAGCGAAAAGCGCAAAGAACCAGAAGGATGTAAGCTCTCCTCCAGCGGGATGGAGGCGAAAGAAGAATATGAGGGCACGTACCTATCCACGGGTAAGCCAAGCCACGTGGGCGTTTTGGTTTTCGAGGTCCACTTCTCCAACTTGTTCCGAAAAAAGACCGCCCACAAAAGCGGTTGTGGGTGTGGGATGAAACGGACTACAATTATTTTTCCAAAACGATTTAATAACTGCGGCGAATACAGCGCTAGCGACGGCTATCAAACGTTCCACAAATGTCACCATAGATGAATAATATAAGTGTTTTCGGAAATTATGAGAGGAAAAGAAAAGGATTAAGTAATTAGTTTGTATTGCTTCCACTTGTTTTTATTGCTCAAGCAAGCAATGACAGCCTATTCCGGATTAGAACCCTGCACGCATCTCAAATTTTTCAGCTTATTTACATTTATAATGCATATGCTTTGATGAAGGAAAACTTCACGGGGAAACTCTCACACCTATATCTTCTGAAACATGAGTGAATCTAAAGAACCACACTTGGCCACTGCGGCGGACTATAGCCTTGACCCCTCTCATTGTGAGAGGAGACCAAGTCCAGCAGTGGTACAGTTATGGATTGTAATAATGATTATTTATTATATTACTAAATATATTTGAATTTGTATTAGGATAAGAACAGTGTAGTATACGCGATGTGCTATCAACTTTAAAGTCAAATCAGTCCTTACGCTCATGAAAAAATTTACAATGGAACCGCAGCGTGAAAAACTCTTTCGAATAACCACGCAACGAAAACCTAAACCCGAAATTCGGGTACGAGCATTCAGGAAAAGAGTGCTAAGGGCAGTGGATTATACATTTATCACACTGCCCGTTATTTAATTATTTATTTTTGTAACAATATTTTGTGACTAGTGACAGCCCTGCGGAGAGGAGACTGTTTAGACAATGTCGGCTTTCATTCCGCCTTCAAACGCGTTGGACCACAGTATGTTTTTAGTACTAGAATTTGTTCACAGTTCCTTGAGCCGGCTGCGTTAGTGGATTCTATAACCAGACGTTGCCGGTACCTATTGGAATTTATATTAAAACTTAAATCTCTCCTAATTAGGTGTCAACCGTTTCCCTCGGCGTTTGCCAGCGGAGCGGCTGACATTTGTATTTGCTTTCAGAGATAACAAGACTTCATCTTGACACATAATTAGACTCAATTTATAAACAAATCAAGAGGTAAGCTAAATCGGGCTACAAGGAATTGCTTTCGCTTTTTTTGAAATAAATAATTGCTTCCACAATCGTATGGCGAATGGCATGAAAAACACAATAAATAGAAAAGCAGAAACCAAGACAATTAAAATGTATTTGCTACAAAAAAATATGTTCTAACCGGGAATAGAACCTGACACCCTGAACGACAATCTTCTACAAACCTTCCCTTCCTCCCTTCGAAGAACCCCCAATATCATATTTCGTATATTTACGAATATATCATCATAGACTATTTTTACAAAATTTCAACTTTTCCTCTTAACTGAGATGTTAATTGAGATTTCCTTAAAATTATTGCGTAATTTATACTTCAAACATGTTTGTAACAGTAGGTAAATATAACAGTAGGTAAACCTTAATTTAAGTCCATCGGCCGTACCCACGAATGTTATTGTTAGACTAGGTTGTAGTTTAATTGCAAAAGTAATTAGTTATATTTTAAGTTAGTCATCCACACAACGTCACAGAATTCTTAGTACGTACGTCTCTCGCACCATATAATATATAATATCTGTCTGTTTCCGTGCTTAATTCTTTAAAAAACGCAATAGATTTTACCACAATTGTTACTAACGCTCCTAAAGGTTCATTTGTACATGTATTTTTAGGTATATTTATTAAATTAAATTACACGACCAATATAGCCAGATAGAAAATAAAATTTAAAACATAATTTAACATTAATAAAAAAAATTGTTTAATAAAAGACTTGAAAATTTTTAATAATAAATAATAAATAAACGTTTACACACTCACACCCCCGCACTATGATTCCCTGTGTTGCGGGTGGCATGGACATACACCATTATCACATCACAAACACCCATGACCCGAGAACAAACATTTATCTGTCACATAAATATCTGCCCCGGCCGGGAATCGAACCCGGGACCCCACGCTCGGCAGGCAGGGTCACTAACAACTGGGCTACGGGGTCGTCGAAATAATAAGTAAATATAAATAATAATAAAAATTTAAATAAAAGACTTGAAAAAATTTGTTGACCTCCGGTTGAAGAAGTGCCGAAAGGCTGACAGATAGATACATAGATAGAAGTATCACGGATACCATAGAAATCGAAATACTTTATGCTTACTAGAAGAATCATTAAGCGTAATAATTTTACTTTTTCTTATAGGATCAAATTGTGAGTACCGATTTTGTGTTACTGGTACTCACGTTTATTTATGATTAACGCTCCCATTATTGTGTCTATCTATCACACATAACTTACAAAAACAAACAGTGTCAATGTGGCCAGGAGTCAGGTGCCTTCATTTCATGAGCATTCTTGTGATTTGACTAGAATGTTGAGCAATGATCAGGATATGTTATTAAAACTGACACGTCGACCGGGTCTCGAGTTCGAGTCCCGGTTGAAGCGTCCTTTCGATTTAAATGTTCGTTCTTGAGTCTACATTGGTTGTAAAGCCATGACTAGAATGATAAAGATGAAAGTTTTGGGTAAACTTTTAACTTCCGGTGAACCACCGTTACCCGCTGCTGACCGCGGACACGGGGATCTGCTGGTAGATGCCTCTATTAGGATCATTGATAAACAGGCACCATCGCTTTACAACACTAATTAGACCACTCGAGTATAATCAATTGATTTGATAGTAACTGGGCGAATCGCACAGGCAATCTCCACCTTAATACCCTACGGCTGCTTTACTGACAGGTAGGATTTACAATTGACCTTCTGTCTTAGGGTATCAATGAAACATTTCAAATAAAGAAATTTTTGTCTGTCTGTATGTCCCGCTATAATGTAGTGAGAACACGCGATTGCGCAGATGATAAGCGACATAAAATATCAGTAAACCCAATGATGTCATATCAAGGCAAAAAACCTAAGATTTTTAATAATCATGTATATATAATTTATTGTTCAACCCGAACGAAGTATGAGAGGGCCGCTAGTAATAATATAATTTGAGATTTGTGTTCGGTCATATACGATAGGCAATTTGTTGACGAAACAAATAACAGTCATAAAAATGTTTACGGTCTGTCAGGTTTACCTTTTTACAACTAAACTTTATTGCAGTTAAGCTATAATTCCCGTTAGGCTAGTAAACTTGCATGTTTGTTCGTATTTAACGAAAGACAACTGTTTGACGCGTCCACGACTTATGTAGACACAACCAATTCGTCAGCGGGTCATTGTAGGACATATGTAAATCACAGTTAAGGCCTGTAGCGTATAACACCTCTCTGGTCTAGTACCAGCTGTAATGTCAATAGTTATTGAGTTGATTCCATCGATACAGCCCGCGAAATCATTATTTCTCACTCACTTTGCGGTTAACACTCGTAGAGTCTACTCGCCCTGATGATGCTCTGTTTCGGAGCGAAACACGCGTTGGTGATGGTATGTACGAGTATGTTGGTATATACTTTTATTTATCATTAATGCATGTTTTCCTTTGTGGGAGGAAGGGAGGTTCTATGCATGTACAGAAGTATATATCATCATCATACATTGTGCTTACGGGCTATTATTACATTGTGCTATCTTGCAAAGTAAATTAATACTAATTTAATAACTGAATTTCCGCAAAGTACCGCCTGATACTATCTACTATATCAAATCATATTTTTTCAGTTTTCTCAAAATGTTGCGTCAACTATAACTGTGTTTACGTCACATGTTGATCAATATGCAAGTTGCATCTCTTATACTATATATTACATTTATTGAACGGGAGTCGCGAAACTCATCAATATATGTTTCAAAATAATTATTACTGAGGATGCGTTTTGACGAAAAAAAAGAAATCCTAGTATCATTTGCTTAACGGCACATTGATGATTTTGATTCAGTCAATATCTTTTTTATGATCATGAATAGGATTTTGATCAACTTATCGTGTAAAACTTAACCGCAAATGAACTTATGAAAATTTGAATTACGCGTTTTATGTCCAAGAAACCCTTAGCTAACGCATCCAACCGAGTTACAGTAAGGATTGTTGACAACCCTAAATTACAGTCAGTGTTAATATTCCCTACTTACCGAGCGACTGGATCCAGGGCTGCTACGGACAGATATTTTTATGGCAGATATGTTGTTTACTGGCATTTATGTTAATTTTATTCATGAAACAACAAATAATTGTGCCACAGGTAATTACAATATATATTTTTTTATGTAACTAGTAGAAGAACAAGCGGGCGAACCACCTGATGACTAGTGGTCGATGTCGCCCATGGACATCAGTAGCACTAAAGGTATTACCGATGAGTTGCCGTCCGGAAAGTACGGGTAGCGGAGTACCCGCATTATGACTGGATCTCAACACTAAGACCAAGACACATATGTAACATTTCACGGATTTATTGTTACATTTAAATTATTTATCTCCCCATAGCCCAGTTGGTAGTGACCCTGCCTGCAGAGCTAGGGGTCTCGGGTTCGATTCCCGGCTGGGGCAGACGTTTATGTGACAGATAAATGTTTGTTCTCGGGTGATGGGTGTTTGTGATGTCATATTTGTGTATGTCCATGCCACCTGCAACACAGTGAATACTAGTGCGGGGGTGTGAATGTAAACGTTATATAAAAAAAAATACATTGCATTAATGTAACTATTAATTATTTCACGCTTTTAATACAAGCCCTTTTATTAAATGCTAGCAACGGACGGACGCAATGAAACAAACTTTAAGAATTAAGTGATGCTTACTGCAATACCCGGTGAGTGAATGAGTGAAAACCAAAACAAAATCGGTTAAGCCGTTTCTGCGATTAGCGGGAATAAACGCACGGACAAACAGGCGAAAATTCTAAAGACTATTGTTTTGGGTTATATTGCTTTAATGAAGGCTTCTAATAGTAGTTTTTCTCATATAGCCTTAATGTACAAAAAGCGATCAGTTAGAATTGTATTATATGTATAGATAATTTACCAACCCCCGATCGAGTTGTACACGTCTAGTTTCTAAATTATGTAAAAGAATATTATTATTAAGTTGCTTTCAATTAATAATACTTTATGCAGCTCAAAGCAGTGCAAAAAGTTTTATAAGTATATTAGTAACTTGCTCTCATTTCGGGTCAGGAAATCTAGGAATGACGTTTACAACTAACGCTCCCACCTGAAACAATTGTTGTTTACTTTTATCAGGTATTTAATAATTATTTTGCGTTCTTTATTTTATGGTTTTATGAATAAATTCTTATAGTGCCACAATTTAGGAATACAAATATTTAATTTATCAAATTTTGTTTGCGTCTCCTAATAGATTCCAATTGTTAAATTTTATTTTCTATTCCACAGGACCAATTGGGACATTTGCCGGCTCTGAAAGTGTCTCTGACTCTAAGCGATGCTACATTTACAAATATGCAAGTGATTTCCGTCCAGAATGCGCGTAAACACACTTAGATAGACAAAAATTCCAAAATACGAATTTTTGCATTAATATAGATAAAAATATTAATATTAATATATTCAACAAATGTGTAAACCACAGTTTCAGCCTCGTCGCATATTTATTACAAGCTAAATAGGTAATAATATAAGTTGACAGGTAAAATAAGAGCACCAAAAGCAGAGTCTCAAATCTCACCTCCGTCGCCGTTATCACTCCAACTGACAATATCTGAAACCGTAGTGTACTTAACAATCAGAGATTTCAAAATTATTTTTTATTTATTTTTTTGTCTCTTTTTATGTTTTATCACTTTCAAAACCAATTGCAAATAATATGAAATATTTTTTTAACAAATTCAAAATATAAATAGTTTCTATCCTAATGTGTGTATTATGTACAACCATAAGTCCTTTGTTTATGAACAGATTCTAATTTTATTGTATAAAAAATGGGTCGGACTTCGCCCCTTTTTAATATGATGATGATCCGATGTTGACTTCTGAAGATAAGGAGACCTAAGTTCAGTAATGTTTTAACATTTCATCGGAGCAGTGTGGTAACACTTTAATAGGTCCTTCCGCCATAAAAAATATTTTTAATTAAAACTTAAAACTTGTTACCAACATAAAAATTTCATAAAATCAGTCCATTAGTTTTTAAAAATAAAAACAAAATATATGGTATTCGGGTCTATATTATGTACCTAACATTTAAATTTTTCATAGCTATCATAAATATTTACATAAAGGGCGTGGTAGCCTAGTGGGTTAAAAGTCGGTATCTCAAGGCAAGACAGTTTTAAGTACAATCTTAAACTTTTTCAAGATATGTGCTTACAACAATTTAATGATCACTTACTTCTATCAAAGAAAACAAAGTGACGAAACTTGCATACTAGAAATTTGTACGTTCTCAAAGGTGTGTAATGTTTGCGAATAAATACTTGGCCTTCGTGGCGCCCAATGGCCTTACACTCTATTATCATGAGAGAAGAACCGACCCCAGCGGTGGGATCTATATGTTATGTGGGAGATACAAGTATATTGGTTGTAATGATATAAGTAATAGATGCATCTATACATATAATAAAGTTCTAACTGGTCGCTTTCTGTACATGAACGATATATGAGAAATTTTTTTATAAGGGACCTTTATTAACGCAATAGAACACAAAACAAGAGCTGTTAAATTTTTTGTCTATATGTCTGTTTGTCCGTGCGTTTGTTTGCGCTAGTCTCGGAAACAGCTTAACCGATTTCGTTCTGGTTTTCACTGATGTATTGCAGTACGCATCACTTAATACTTAAAGTTTGTTTCATTCCAATCCGTAATATTTAAAAAAATTGTAATTTGTAACTTTGTTGAACTAGAGAAATCCAGTCTTAAAACCATGCAGTCGTTATTTCTAAGCGTAAGGTTTTTCTTAACCGAAGCGTGGGTAGTTTGCTAATTATAAATAAAAATGTTATAAACCTGCGTGATGTGATGTTATAAAAACGAAGAAATCGACCGTAAATACATATTAACTAAAATAAATATTGCATTTGTCTAAGCCTAAGGACTGGTGAGAAAACCGACGACTAATGATTAGAATCAAGCCGTTTGGCAAAAATTGTTTATTGATACATTTGGATTCTATTTGGTTAAGGAGGTCACTTTACAGTAAACAGGATTGTAGCATTCTCTAGACGTGAGCGCCCTGCGAGTATTAAATCAGTGTTGCTTGACAGGACCCTTTCAACGTCATTATGTTATCGTGACCCGCCGATAGCTGCGCAGTGCGGACAGATTCCACGACCCGGCGCGGGGCGGCGCGGCGGCACTCAGATAACACGTATATCGGTATACTGACAAATTTGATACTCTCTATCTATCCTTTTTAGTAGGGTTTCCAGAACCGGAGGGTGGAACCGGGAAATTTGGTACCTGGCTTAGCTGGAACCAGGAAATCCCGGGAATTTCGATATCAGAGTAAAATCTTTCAAATTCACAAAGTCTTGCTCAGAAAGACGAAAACTGAGTTAGGATTAGTTATACAGGTAGGTAAATTTGAATTTTATAAAACTTAATTTTTAATTGTACATAAAAATTATAATTAAAATCATATTATCATTAAAAATCATATTATGCAATCATAAAAGCATCTAGCTAGCGACATTACATCACAAGGCAACACAGACTAATGTAAACAAATGGAAAAATAAGGTCCAATCGAGCGATACTTCGCGACGCGTGGTGGGGGCGACCTTGAGCCGAACTCAAATCATGCGATGCGATGTTATACTTACTCAAATTTGAGTACCTTAACTTCATTATAATAATGTTGACACAATTTTTTTTTTTTAATAAATACGTGTGCAACACGCGGGAGACAGAGCTGGCTGAATAGAATCGGTGACGCCACATTAATAACATAAAAAAACTAGTGTTCGAAAAGACAATCGCGCGGGTGGGTGTTTTCTTTCTTGCGCTCCACATTTTTCCACATTTTCGCTTCAAAATTAGTTTAATTAACCCAGTCCACTACAAGTATGTTTTAATGATATTACAGATTCCCAACAACTCCGCTGTCTTATCTGTGTGTTTCTGTAGCTGATATCAGATTAGATTTAGATTAACAAAACAGGTTGGTTTCTTCATGGTGTGTCTGTCCGTGCCACGTATTTAATATTATAAACACACCTGTTTAAATATACTCAGAGGATTAATAAATATTATAAATAAAAAACTAATTAGGGATGTCAGAAACTTTCAACCTCGAATTCAAATCATTTAAATCTAAATCCTAATAAGTACCAGACAAGGCAATGCCGTTAGATATCTTCTTTTGGATGTAGTTATGCTCTGTGCTACCTTGCGCTGTAGTCACGCAGGTTTTTAACACGCTTGGACAACAACCTTCTTTCTACAAGTCAGCTGAAAATGATGTTTCATTTGCAGGATCAAAGAGCCAGTTTACAAATGAGTATATTTACCGCTTTTCCCTTGACCAGTAACTCTTCGGCATCACCCCTAATGTTACAAATGTAAATGGGCGGTAATGCATCAATCAATCACATAACCCATCTGATTATTCGTATTACTGTAGAAATCATAAAACAACTTATAAGCTTCAGCCTATATTACTTTGCTTCGCTAAAGTGCACGATACGCTTCTCAAAATAAAACGAATCTCGCCAATGACGTCACAATTGTACCCGCCGGCTCGTGTGACGTCATCAGTGCTGTCGTCCGCAGCGTTAGGACCTAACGATCCCCATTTGTCTACATCGGCCTTACAAATTACGGTATGAAGGGAAACTAATGTGTACACCGGTATGTAAATAATACTTAGTAAATAACGCATATCATCAACGTGATCATTTTTAAGTATTACAGATCGAAATCACCTGTGTTTACACAGTTATAACGTTATATTATTACAGTTATTTAAACCATAATTAAACATTAATTAATTTGGTTAATTTAATCATAATAAATATTATATATCTACTTGTGTGTTAATAATAAAGAGTATACGATTACATGAAAATAATGAAATATTTACATTCGAATATTTTTTTCAAAGAACTGGCTTGCAGGTGTCAACACGTTTAAAAATTAACTTTCTTAGTAACTTACGTACAGCGCCATCTGTCGGTTGCGAACTATAGATATTAACCGCTTGCGACAAAAAATATATTGTACGAATCGATGCTGTCATTCAAAAGTTATTTATAACTACGAATGAATCTGTGATGCTATTTACATATTTATATTGATTGAGAATATTTCTTGACATATTATAGTAAGGATGTTACAAGTCAAATTCATTAATGAAATTATAAATGATTGAAATAAAATTCCTTTTTATACAAACTGAAAAAAATGTACAAAATAAATTGTAAGGCTATTTATAAGTGATTAGAAAAAATATTATAAAAGTAAAAAGTGTGCGTTGGCCGGGAATCGAACCCGGATCAACTGCTTGGAAGGCAACTATGCTGACCATTACACCACCAACGCCGATGTTATAGTATCTAAAAATAAAAAATAGTCAATTAGAAACATTCAGTATTTTAAAAAGAGAAAGGTACATTATTTATAGGTACATAGTATTGTAACAATATAATACCCATCTCTATATAGTCCCTAGCAACACGCAATAAATTTTCAATCTTATACCATTGTATTAGAAAGTACAATTCACGTATCATTAGAAAATCATTTTTATAATGTCTTTTTAGGTTAACGCAAGTTCAATCTTTAAAGTTTTAGTTTTTTTGGTTTCTTGTTATATGAGATTCCAACGTTTTAAAATCCTCTTGGAACTCATCTGAGTATACATTACTTCTAAATCACGTGTGATCTTCTACTGTGAGTAAGGCAAATATGGACAGAGGAGGCATAAACTCAAAAGGTTAACTTGCCAACTCCATTTTCGCAGTCGAGTGGTCAATATGGTAACAATCCACTGCAAGACACGGATCTCTCTTCGCAATTAAGACAGCTGGAGCGTATTGAATCGCGCTGTGCTAACTTCTAGAACGTTACTGGTTAAGCTGAGTGTTGGAAGTTCTTAAACCAAAAGAATGCCGCCATCGTGACTTGAACATCGCAAGTTTGAAGTATCCTTCAAAGCATGTTTGTAGTTTTGAAGACTGACGAATAAGCAGACAGGCCACCCGATGCTAAGTTTATTGACATGTGCAACCCCAGAAGTGTCAGCAATACATCGCCGGCTCCGACGGAGAGCTCCTTTTACGCCTTTTATAAAGAACCTCATGGCTTCACAACTAGCAGTCACCCACGGAACTACTGACCGCGTCCGCGGTTCCGTCAGTCGCCCTCTGACGATTGACGAAATCGAACCATGAGCCTAAGCGGTTCGATTCACTGCGTATTCTATTTCTCACCCCAAGCAACTCGCCCTCCATCTCGTCAGTACCTTCACGCTTATTAGAAACGCATTACCCATTTAATTGGCGTGAAAACTACTTGTAAGCGCAAAATAGCGCAGATGGAACCGGGCGCGGTTACTGCTATAATTATAATAGCCGGAGCAATGACCTGCCGATCTAGACTTATAAAACAGATGTTCAATCGAAGTACCACTGAATTTTATACCTACTTTTGCGGTTAATTGCGTTTTATGGCTTTCTTTTAGCCGTTTCTTCCCCTCAATTTTCGTAAGTACCTCAATGTTCGTAAGGGTCGTAGAAACAAGAAATAGCGCGTATAAAGTGTATTTGCGGAATACCTCAATTATTAAATGTTTATGAATTTGAATTTGACCTAGTTACAAAGCTGCAGATAGTATGTGCACGTCGCGTTAGGTTGCAGTCTGTGCGCTAAACAGATCCTTACATACACCTATCATAATGTTTTATCTACAGTAAATAAAGTCAAATATGACAGTGTTTTAATTTTAATCATAATCAGTAAGAAACAATTGTTTTTGATTATTCATCATAATTGATAATTAACGATTGAAACCATTAATTTACTTGATTTAATAAGAAATGTCATTTGACTTTAAAAAAAACATTTTGACGTTGACAAGTTGGAAGGCGGTTTGTAAGACAATACAGTGTACACATAGTACAGAGTAGTTAAAATTAAATCTAAAACAACTGTCATATAAACTTAAAACTATCAAAGTATTCATATAGAGACTATTCATATGATATAGTATCAAGTGATAAGTTAATGCACTAGAAATTAAATATATGTGCCTGTGAAATCTGTCATTGTATTGAGCATTAACAACTTTTTTTAACGACCCCGTAGTTCAGTTAGTTGTAACTCAGCCTGCCGAGTGAGAGGTCCCGTCCCGGGTTAGATTACCGACCGAGGTAAAAAATTACGTGATAGATAAATGTTCTCGGTTAGTTATTTGTAATGTCATGTTTGTGTATTACCACGCCGAACACCATACAAGTAACTCTTGTACGGGGGTGTCAATATCTATACATTTATTTAATTTTTTATGTGTTGCCAGCCAAGAAAGTAGGGTATATGTAAACTAATAATAAAAATATGTAGGTAGGTGTATATCAGGTGTCAGCCAATAAATAACTGTTGTTCGGATCTGCCGTGTATTATTCTACTGTCCTTAAACACTACAGAAAGAATCATAGAATGCGCAAGTTGCTGGCTCATAGGTACAGTCGAAACGTGTAAAGGCATGTTACGATTTGTTCTAGAAGTAGGGAGTTCGCTACTCAGGTAGGTAATAAACTCTATTACTACTATATACAGGTTGATTATAAAACATCCAACAAGAGAAATCGTTCGCCATAGCCTCGTCTGTTGTTCAGCGGCATATATCACAAGCAAGGAATAAAGCTTGTTACATCAAAAAATTGTATATTTCACTTATTTGGTACTAACGTCTAGAGGGAAAATAAACAACATTTTTGTGGATATCAACATATGTGACGTAATATTTCAAATAACAATTTCGTTCGACATCATATGCCTCAGAGGGTATATCAAATATTTTATAATCACGACCCAAATCAGTCCCAATGCTCGCAACCCTTATTGACACTAAAGACCTTGGTCCCGTATATCGAATAAGTATGCATTGGTAGATCTGACACACCTAGAATACAATGGTGAACATATGGTGGTATTACAGCTGCAGGATTCGAACCCGCGCTAGCCCTCACTGCGTATGATGCAACGGATGTTAAACGATTCTCGCCTGAACTTCCAACTAATCCTGATCCACAGCAACTGTACCTACTGTAGGTTAACGTAAAAACTGCTCCCCGAAGCAAAACAAGGTTCGGCCGCCATTCACTTGGTTAAGGCGATTATTAATGAGTAAACATGTATGTATTCAAGTGCAACATTTAACCATCGCGTCAACCACTCGAGTTTATGACTCCATTTGAAACCCACGACAGCCTTTGCGCAGCAATAAAACTAAAGGAATTAAGACTCGTACCACGCTAAAAGCGAAACTCACGGTGAGAGATGTAACTGTTGCTTTTATATTACAATAAGTTCTAGTTTATCTAATGGTAAATGATGACTTATGTCCAATCGCAGCACTGCGCTCACCACCGACGAGTTACCAGCCGAAAGGGAAACAATACATGAGTTTAAACTTGTATCATCACAACAATATATGAGTTTAAACTTATATCATCACGGACATCATACATTTTAACTGTAACGGGTACTCACGATTTCAGTTGTTATCGGTATTAAGACCCAATTACATGGATCATGGTCACAGCGATAACACAAAATCGTGAGTTTCCGTTACATTCAAAATGGAAACAATATATATGCAGTGTTCTTATGTTATTAATCCAAAGAGTTCTTCAGAACAATCTCTGTTATACAGACGGAAGAAAACGTACAGTGAAAAATGAATGATATATAATACTATACACACGTCAAACATATGTACGGTGTACAATAGAATGACGATACAGTCGATTCAAACTGGATGGATAGTAAAACAGTGTACAGTGTTGCTTGCGGTGTACGGGGCTTCATCTTTGAGTCTTCTGAACTGAAGACACTTTAGTCTGTCTGGGATCTCGATTACTTCGTGCCACCCACATTAATCCTTAATGTGGTCAAGCATCGTGATAAGCTTTTGCCTGTCTAGATAAATAATAAAATATAAAAAATACATGTTTTCGTTATACGGTTGGGTGCTCAGTTAACAAACATAAGTTCCGCCTCTTTCTTGGTCGCTAATATATATATAGGCAACAGTGATTGTCCACACTATCCTGTACACCGTCTGTTCGTTTGTTATTAATATAAAGTATTGAAAAAAGAATATAATTTTATATAATAAAGATATGTCAAGAAATTTTTTATGTTATAAAATTTAACTCGCTCGCACTTCGCATCGCTTGTATTACACGACATCGCTTACAAACAGACAGTCGGTGCGGTAACCTAGCGATTCTTATGTAACTTTATTATTTTATTGCCGAGCAGGTCTTGGGTTCGGTTCTCTTCAATTACTTTTTATGACACAACATTGCTTGGACAAACAAAAAACAACGTGAAATGGTTTGAGTCAGAATCAAATTTATTTTTTAAGAAAGCCACCTTGCTTTTCTCTTTCTTATCTCCATGGCATTTTAAAGAAAACAGTACAGTAACCCGTTGCCATTGTCTTTGCAGTAAATAGCAGTGATAACAGGTTGTGTAACGGTAATTAGTTCTGTCAAACATTTCTGTGAATTTAACAATGATTATAAACGATAAACTAGGTCCAAACATCAACATTCTTCCAAGCATCAGCTTCTTTTCTCTGTATCTATAGTTATGTACTAATGAACCTGGATCAGGGCCGAGTCTTTTATATCGAATAAATTTTGGAAGTTTTAATGCAGACGAGCTTCATTATTGACATAAGCGACAAAATATTTTTTTTACAAATATTCGTCTGTTTGTCCACGTCAATATACGGAATAGATATATAACTGGCATATTTGTAACTTACTTGACGGGTTATGTAAGAGACTTCCTCCTATTCTATGGATCAAATGCAAATGCAATTCAACCATAGAAAATAAAAGGTGCCCATGTGGATATTCTGTCAAGAAATAAATTATGTTCCTAACTCACTCGGAGAAACGATCACAATAACAATATAATTCGACACAATTGAAATTTATTAATAACGTGATAAAAAATATTAAAAATTGTTCCATTATACTGTATTGATAAATTAATTCAGTTTATGACAAATTCAGTGCTTTTGGGCTTTAACACTAAACCTACCGACATATTTATATATACGTATTTCTACCGATGGTGGTCAAATTACCACTTTTGAAATAAACATTATAGTATTTTCCAGTCGATTGTAATTAATACAGAATTTAGCATAAACAATAAACACAAAATATAATAATTAAAAAACATTTATTTTATAAAGTCTCAAAAGCGGTCATTTGACCGCTCTGGTAGGTTTAGTGTTAAATCTCCCAAAACAAAACGGTCAAGGACCATACTTAGTAACTTATTTAATACAAATATGTATAGTGAATTTATTTAGTTTTTCTCATTCTATTACATCAATAATATTTAATCGAAGTAACTGCAAATAAAAAACTTTTTTATCATAGAAGGTATCATCGATTTAAATTTGGGGTGTTATGGATACGAAATGTCGGATCCAGATATAGATATGGTTATATGAATAATATTTGACCGGTTTCTGTTACGGTTACGGATATGAAATTATTTCGGATTATCCGATTGTTTCGGATAATTTCGGTTACGGATATTAGTAGACGACGAGGACTTGGAAAAATATATAATGTATTTACAAAGTTTGACTTTGTTTCTAGGCTTTATGTGGTATAATGGTTTTATTTAGACTCACCATCTATCCGAAAAAACCAAAAACTTTTTATCGAATTCAGTTACGGTTTTGGATATATTTTTATTTCAGATAACGGATAGATTCGATTACGGTTACGGAGCTCCATAACATCCCTGATTTAAATTAGCTCCAAAATCCACTGGTTACAAAATACAATACAATACTAAATTTTTTTATAATTTCTAAATAATAAATATAATTTATTGTATACAAGAAATGTAATCGCTATTGTGTGTGTGTGACCACGAGTAGTTTATTTCAGTCGAAAACAACATCAGTGTCAGTTCGTAGATGTCGTTAATGTCGTAACATGGTACCTACGAACACACAATATAGTTGACGTAAACAGGCTCCGTTGTCATTAGTGTCCGTCAAGTGTCAGCTGTCAAGCTTCGTCCGCCGCGCCATCACAAACTCGTCTAAATATCGGATAAGGTACAAATATCGCTTGTATCCGTTACGGTTGGAAATTAGAAAGTACACAAAAATATACGTTTTAAATCATACTAAATGATTCCTATTTATTTATGTATAGGGCAATACAATGGGAGGTATGTTAACAAGTAGGTATTATAGCAAAATTGTAATTTAACAGGCCTGTGCCAGGCGACTGGTTCCATCGATCTATTAGAGGTCAATGCAGGACATTTTCATTCATTTTCAAGTGCCAAAAATTCATACGCCGCCCGAAGGCATCGGCGATGGCTTAACAGACTGCCATGCGATCATCATAACGAACTTTTATCAACGCCCTTATGTACCCTGTGAAACACAGATGCGCATACGAAATTTTACTAGTAACATTCATAATTCTAACCCCTCACTTCGTCCGCTCGTTTAACACGGGCGATCACTAACGATGTGAAACCGTTCGCCTTTCCGCCATAAATAATAATCACTTTAAAGCAAACGTTACAAAACATTGTTTACCAGCAATTTATATTATGAATTCGCCTTGCTTGGACACTTTTAAATTTCCCACTTCCTTCGAGGAGGGTTCTCACGCGCGGCGGCCAGCTGGAACGACGCGCGAAGAAACGATTTTCATTAGATGCCAAGGGTGATCGCGGTCATGCGAACAGGTGTAAGAATTCCGTGGGTGAGTTTAATAACAGACAGCCGTAGGATACAATTGATAGTAACCCTACCGAATGAAGAATCCCAGGTTCTACTTCCGGCGAGGGCAGCTATGCGTTTGATGTCATAATCATAAACATAATCATTCTTTATTGTATCATGGGTAATGTTACATAAGATATTGACTTAAAAACTAATGGTACATAATGAGACCCTGTAAGGCCGTTGCAGTAATTTATGAATCGAAACAATTAAATTAATAAACTCAATTGGATAAAATAATAAACAATTTGAAAACATACAATATAATTATAATAACAGTTTTAAAACATACAATATAATATATTGCAAAAAAATAGCATTTTATTTAAAACATAACGAGCAGCTAACTGTCACGCAAGGATTCATTGACCAAACAATAGCACATGTCGATCAAAGCATATTTAATGTTTTTTTTTCTAAATATCTCCGCGTCATGGTTCTTTATATATTTTAATACAATACATAATTGAGTACATGAAATGAAAATTAAATTTTATTCAGTAAATATATCTACATCGCGATTTACGCTATGTCAGTCACAGGTCCATGTTACCAACAAAATAAAATTCTATTTTGCAACCATTATATTATTATTTATATATATATATTATAATATATATATTATTATTATTATATTATTATTATTATTTATTATTTTACTACAAAGGAAAGGAAAGGAAAGGAAGGAGGCAT
The DNA here is from genome assembly GCA_003671415.1 of Megathymus violae. Lineage (NCBI taxonomy): Eukaryota > Metazoa > Arthropoda > Insecta > Lepidoptera > Hesperiidae > Megathymus > Megathymus violae. Next base: position 258,161 of record PDGT01000137.1, on the reverse strand, counting down.
CTTAATAGCTGACAAACAAGCAATGCAGACAGTCCACGCACCATCAGATGGTAAGAGATCACCGTTTCCATGGCTATCAATAACATAAGTTGGTGAGCGATCAAGATTATGCCGTAAACCTTCTTATTGCCACCGTCTCCAATATGAATTACGTTTAAACATGTTATGAAACTGCAGAGTCATATTAACAATTTATATAGGTATACTAGCTGCCCCCTCCGACTTCGTTCAGGTTGAACAATTAATTATGTATACATGACTATTCAAAATTTCCATATTTTTTGCCTTGATAAGACATCATTGGGTTCACTGATATTTTATTTAGCCTAACATCTGCTCAATCACGTGTTCTCACTACATACTAATTTTGTTAAAATCTGTCAAGATGTTCTTGAGATATGACGGAACAGACAGATAGACAAAAAATTCAAATTATTCAATGAATCAATAAGTCATAAAACGAATATGTATCATGAATTTGACAAAAAATGGAATGCACAGACAGACACTACAGATCTGTATGTCTTGCGCGCATCTTGTCAATGCGTACTATACCCGTAGACAACGCGCGCGTACTGACAAGGTCGGACCAGCTACACGTCCCATGTTCACCGCGGCTGTTTGACCGACTTTCTTATATTTGTACAAGTTTGCTGATACGCGAGCGAAAAGAACTGTATATAATGTTGGGTACTACCAATATTGACGTACCAGTAACCCGCTCTTACTTCACTTTGGAGAAATCCGCGGAAGCTGATCCATTTCCCGGGGTCATAATCACGTTACATTATGGCCCATTATACGAGTTAAAGTAATTAATATTTTTTTCACCTGATCGACTAAATTTTTTTTGTAATTCAATTATAACTCCTCAGTCCTGATGATGTTGGTTGATGATGATAATGGGCTAAAGCACGACATCTGACAGTGTGTAAGTGAACTTGGTCGCGTCAAGTGCCTTATTGCTACCAGCCCATGACGACCCCATAGCCCAGTTGGCAGAGACCCTGTCTGCCGAGCGATGGGCAGTTCGATTCCCGGCCGGGGCAGACATTTATGTGACAGATAAATGTTTGTTCCCGGATCATGGGTGTGTGTAAAGTCATATTTGTGTATGTCCATGCCCCCCGCAACACAGGGTGTCCTACAGCGGGGGTGTGAGTGTGTAAACGTGTAACGTGAGTGTAAACGTAAAAATTCTTGTCTGTCTGTCTATCTGTCTGTATGTTCCGTTATAACTCAAGAATGACTTAACCGATCTTAATGAAAATTGGTGTGTAGTGAGAACACGTGATTGCGCAGATGATGGGCTATATGAAATATTAGTAAACCTAATGATGTCTAATTAAGACACAAACATAAAATTCTAAATAATCATGAACAAGTAATCAATTGTTTAACCACTCTCTCTTTATAAAGTCAATATAGATTAACAGATCACACAAAAGGCAAATGTTTCTGTTGTATTATTGTATACTGTATTTACCATTTTTATGCGGTACAATTTGATGTGAAACATTGAAAGACAATAAAGTTTTATCTGTCGATAACATCATAACGGCACGACTGATTGTAATTATATTAATGGGAACTTTAACCTTTTAACATAATTTATATTGTTATACATCGGCGTTGGTGGTGTAATGGTCAGCATAGTTGCCTTCCAAGCAGTTGATCCGGGTTCGATTCCCGGCCAACGCACACTTTTTTTAATTTTTTTCCTTTTCTATCAATTCGTTTGTTAACAGACTGCATTAATCACCACCTGGTGGTCCAAAAACATGTAATGTGTAACCAAAATTAAAGGACTACCAAACTGTACAATTATTGTTATTATTATTAAGACAACATTACAAGACAATCCTACCTCATCCCTTCATGTTATTCGCAAGTTTTATTTATTTAGTTATTTATTTATTTAGTTATTCGCAAGTTTAGACACAATTTGCGAGCACTGTAAAATTTCGCTTACAAAATATTTAATATAACACAACAAAGATAGTCCTGATCAACCAACCTTTACTGTTAAGGTGTAAGATGTATTCCTCCATGCTGTTTAACAGACCAGGTCCCTCCCAGGTCGCTAGGCTCTGTACCAGCTAGTTTACGTTATAGGGGACCCGTCAACGGAGGTAAGGTGCTTCTGAGTATAACTACCACTATCCTATTGTCCGTTAAATGTTTTGACGTGTTTCAATTGCAATGCGGAAGACCTGTTGATCTGTTAATCTCTGTTGATTTGTCAAGCGACTTTACCGCATCCTTTCTAACTTCACTTTTCCTTCATTCCCTGCCCTTCTGTATTGAAAGTTGATTTTTACAAACACTTTTCTAAAGCCACACTACCGCATCGCTGCAACAAATCTCTACTAACGGTGGTCTCGGAAGAAGAAGCGGCAAGAAACTCCCGAGGAGCTTTTTCTCCAACTCACACTTACAGACCGCACTTACTATCTCACTATGATTTATAGCAACATATTACACTCATGACCAAACAGACTTGTCTTTAAAACAATAATGCAGTTTATATTACGTACTGTACCCTCTGTCTCACTGACGGCTGTTACTGTTGCGGCATTCAGTTACGTGTCCTTTCTGCTGTTTTGGCAATTGCATTTTCGTTGCGACCATTTGTAAATCCTCCATGTCAACCTGAATAACATAGTACCCACTGCGATTTAACAAGGAAGTAAAGGAGCAGTAACACGATTGTAAGCTACTTTCAAGTCACTAGGCAAATAGATGTTGATACCGAGCGCTGCTACATCCGTAATGCGGGAGCCCGTGTTGTGGTGCTCCACGCCGGCACCGGAGCCAACGCCGTAAGAAGCTACACTTAACGTCACTAATCGACCTCATCGGAACCAAACTGGTAATTCTGTTATGTAACAGCAAAACTCGAACCGAATTTCGGAATAAAATTATAATAATATTAACAACCATTCACTCAAACCCCCGTATTAATATTTCCTGTACTGTACGTAGTATGGACGTGAACAAATTTATTTGTCACATAAGTTTGAATTGCCGGATTCGAACCCGGGGCTACTCGCTCGACAGGCACGGTCCCTATCAACTAAGCTACAAGGTCGTCTTAATAATATTAAGTATTATTATAAACTTAACGATAACGTCGGTATCAAAACAGAAGACAATAACTCGCACCACATAACGTAGAAACTGTACAGAGCGGTCACTTCATTCGAGTACCGGTGCCGCGGCGTGCGTTGATGTGAGTGGTAAATGAATCTGTAATATGCGCATTACTTGTAAATGCAACGCTACATCATCTGAAAGTCAGGTGCTTAGAGAAATTATATTGTCGTCTCCTAGTTACCGTATCTCGTTTAATACCTTTTCGAACGTTGAAATAAGTTTTTGGACAAATAAAAAACATGAAGCATCTTTTTTACAGACGATAACATTTAAAATGTTTAAATGAGTGATTATTTCAATTATTTATATTTATAACACTCGGCTGACACACACAAAACAGGCGTTTTAACATGAAACTTTTACCACGAACTTTATCCTTTATGCCCTATTCAATGGGATAAAATTTGAATAGACAGTCATGTTTTGTGATCTTTGCCATCACTAATAACGAACATTTTTTTATTACGTTTATATTGTAAAGTATTTTTTCACTTATTAAAGGTAGAACAATTTATTAACTTCTTATTATCCGATTATCCTGTATTACTTGGCCTCATATTTAAATTAAGTGTACCTGTTAATCGCAAGTCTTCTGTATTCAGTTTCTTTGATCGAAAACACGTGCGCCTGCGCACACTTCACACTGCGTAATCGTTCCAGCGAACTGCTATCTTGAATGATCTTGGGGAAAACATGTGCACAAATATTGTTTGCAGTGTGATAAATTTAACCGTAACTAATTAAAACACACATCTTAAGTCGTGAGTGGAACGGTGACTGGGCGAATTTTTTATGACCTCGTAATTTTGGAGTCACGTCCACAATTTCATACTTACGTTGCGTGATTAGTTTTGTTGGTACTAGATTTGGTAGTCATTGACCTCGAAAGGGTGATAGACTTCTATCAAAGTCTTCTTATTGTATGATAGTACAATTTTGCGATGCAGATTTAGCTGTAACTTCGGTCCTGTCTAAATTATTTTTGTGTAGTATATGACAGTTTTTAACCAGATTAATAGACTTTTAGAATCACTTCAAAGTATGTTTAGTACATTTTGCATTATTTTTGAGTAAACAGATATGGAAATAGTAATTTCAAGATAAATTTATTCGAGTTACAAGATGTCCGAATACGAATTACAGTTCTGTAACCCCAGTGCAAAAATGTAACAGTTACAATGTCATCTTTTCTGTCTGTTTGGCGTGACCCGAAAACGAATATTTATCTGTCACATAAATGTCTGCTCCGGCCGGGAATCGAATTCGATACCCCTCACTCGGTAACCAGAGCTACCACTAACGGGGCTGCGAGGTCGTACCATGAAATATTAACTTATGTTTGATCCCGATGTAATATCCCGGTTTTCATCCCGCTTAAGGAACCCATGACTTACTCTACATAGTTATTTGGTAATTTTTCTTTCAATTATGTTGATTATATACGAGTAGAATAATTAACATTATGTGGCGTTTGATATGTGATTTTGGATCTGGATATGGATGCGGATATATGAATCATATTTTACTGGTTTCAGTTACGGTTACGGTTAAAAAATTACGTCGTTTAATACGATTGTGTCGGATAGTTTCGGTTACGGATATTACATGATTTACGACTTGGAAAAAATTTAATGTATTTACAAGGTTTAGCTTTATTTATAGGTATAATGTGGTATTATCATCACAGAAAAAACAATAGCCTAAAAAGTTAAATAATAAAAACTGATTAAAATGAGAGCGACGCTCATGTGTCGGCTCGGCCGGCGTAAACTAGTCATAACGTGTTTTATTTAGACTATGTCCCTATCCGAAAGCAATTTATCAGATTCGGTTACGGTTTAGTATATATTTTTATTTGGGATATCCGATAGGCTCGGTTGCAGTTATGGAGCTCCATTACACCCCTGGTATTAATCTACAATAGTTATCTACTTTTATTCAATTTACTCGATGGTATTCAATCATTGCTTTATCATCCGAGTTAAATACAATTTAAAGCGTTACAAATGAAATTTATGACATGTACTTTAAAATAGAAATAAAAGAAGTAGAAGAATAATTTATTTTTGTATACATATTACAAAATTTTAATGATGAAACACGTAAAAGGATGAATATAATAATTTATTCCACGTATTAAAGTTATATGCATAAAGTAAACAAATTAATTAACAAATACGTATTTCATATGTGGACCATTGTATGAACATAACTATATTATGTAAATTCATTCAATTATTATGTGCAATGGCGGCAGATAACTCCGTTGCCTAATTATACGAAAACCTAAGATCAAATTCAAATTCAAGTAGATTTTTTGTAAACACACTTATGCACGTCACACTTTTGACTTCTACTAGTGGCTCTACTGAAAAAAATAAGAGAAGACTAGATAACTAGTAGTAATATTGTACCTAGTAGTATAATTAAACCTTGCTCACGAATACTGAGGAATCCCCAACAGTCACGCTCCAATAAAGACCTCGACAATTGATCAATTACAAGATTGTAAGTGAAGTGATGACTGGGTCGTAATTCAATTGGGCTTTCCCGATGTCAGTGTTCTACGTCATACTATTTTAAAACTACTAGTTAATAGACTGGTTGAAGCGGCCACCATTGCCCATGGTCACGTTGTTGGTCGAGAAGGAAACTCTTACCCGTTCAAATTTAAAATTATTAATCATTTAAGTATTTTGTATAAACATTTATGCACGTCGTCTGTTGCTTCTACTACCGTTTCGAAAAGGTTATTTACACTGAAGAGAAGAAACGAAGGAAGAAACTCCTCAGTACATCTTACAAAAGAGCATAATGCAATTAGAAAGTAAGTTGTACCATGCGCGGAATTGGTAGCGGTATTATTTACCTACAAGCTGTGCTCTAACGCGTCGCTTCAAAGTTGCAATAGGTAAATCGCGTATCGTCTTATTGTAAAAACGAACACCGATCCTCATGAAAGAACGCTGAACCTTTCGAAGGTGATATGAAAACAACCAAATTATGTCTATTTTTTATTACATGACTGTGTGTGTCACTTTTCTGCTTGTACATGATCATTTTTTTTCGTATAAATACTAAATTACTACAAATATATTACCAAGCTAAGGTGACTATTTCTTTAAATTTGACGTAATCTATGTATAGTTCTAATTACTCTTTTCTGTAATACAAATATTAAATCGATGTCAGCTGTTTTACTCCACATTAGAATACCGCAAGACATGAAAATAAACAAGTCTAGCTGTCTTTACGTCTGTAAACTGTCTTATGTTTCTAATAGTATAAAAACTCTTACTCAATTTACCCACGAGGACCGATATATGTATGTATATGGGCCCTATTGAAGTTAACTATCTAAGTTGACACCTCAAAAACTACGGATTGTTCCATAGTTAATAATTCATTATTTCATCTAAGCACATTGCCATTTAAAACTAAAAAACAATTTAGTTGACTATCGGATATACGAAATACAAAAATCCAAATATATCCGAAACGGTAACCGAATGCTATAAAAACGTTTCAAATAATTTCAAATAGGGCCAGAGTCTAAACCTAACACGTTATTACAGGATTTCGCTGTCTGAACCTTGAGTATCTTGAGGCATTTTTTATTATTTATTATTAAAGTTTTTTTCATTATTATAATACCAAATAATACCTAGATAGAAAGTCAAAAAATAACCTTGTAAATATATTATGTATTTTGTTTACAAGTCCAAAATAATCTAATATCCGTAACCGTAACCGAAAGCAGTAAAATATTATTCATCTATCCGTATCCGAATCCAGTATTTCATATCCACAACATCTCTACAAAGCACTGCTTACATATTTAAAATTTAATTTCTTTGTTTTAGTCTTAAATATTAAAGATGTGTAACGAGCCAACAGTACAATGTCCACATAATAGCTAAATAAGGTACGGCAATTAGTTGATATAAACTAGAAAAAGAAAAGGACCTAAAATCGAGCCCTGTGGTACACCCATTACAGTTGACGATCCCGATGATTTAACATCGTTCATGCTAATACTTTGAATCGTGCCCTTCAAATACTTGACGTAGTGACTAAGTTTAAGAAGTACTTTTTCTTTTTATTCTGTGATGATCATATCCCGGGCCTGAAAGATGTTTTAATCCGTTAACAGAAATTTCAAACCGTTAAAGATTAAAACTTATGCACTTGTAGTATTCGAATAAAAAAATTAATAGCAAAGTAGAATTTTACCCGGCATCTCACTCAACAAAAAATATAACTCGAAGGTAGACATTTGAGGGGATTAACTAGAGTAAATACAATAAAGCTATTAGCATATGTTTCTTGGTGCTATTGTGTATATATTTGATATTTTTTATGTATGTATGTATATTTTCCAACGAACGGTCTGCGAACAGTAGCCACTTGTTCCTCCCAAAAATGTTTGTCACTGTCATATCCAATCAATTTGAATGGGTTGCTTAACAGCCAGCGTTCCTGTTGACTCATCGTGTCAATGCAATCTTGATCAGAAGTTTCTTGAAACAATTCATGCGGCCTTCATTTTATCATAATGTATTTGAAACATATGCGGTATGACTGTTTATTATAATGAGGCTATTTTGTATAGTGCCTTCTTCATACTAATTAATATTATAGTGATTTTCGATTAAAACTATTTCGAAAATGTCATTTTCAGCCAAATTTAGCTTTTAGGATAGAAATAGGCTTAGAGGAGAGATTTTAGAGACAGGCTTTTCGCAAGGGTTACTAGGTACTTCTTCTTCACTTCTTCTTCTTCTCCACTTTATAAAGATCGTACAGCTAGATTGCGGTAAAAATTCGCCCTTTACGCCTTCTTTGTGAAATATGCGGCAAATTCAAGCTAAACTAGGCTAAGGCCTCGTGGTTTTCACATCGGTCTCCCCCACGAAAGACTCGATATAGAATCCTATTAGCACCCGTAATTTTTACAATTATATGCGTATAGTAAATTCACTAGAATTTATTCGTGTTGTTTTTCTTCACTGAATCAAAAGCAATTTCACTTGCTTTTGACATCTCATCTCGAGGAACACCTGCGAGCTCTTCATAATATTCTCAAAGGTGTGTGAACTCTACCAGCCTGTGCATGGCCAGCATAACGGCTATGGCCTTAAGCCCTCTCATCGTGAGAGTAAGCCAAACAATGGGACAATTATGGATTGTTATCACTAAAATATTAATGAGGTCACAAACTAGCAGACCCTTTCTTTCTAATGGCGACATGTGAAAAAAACCTAAAATAAAATCTCAGAAATTTTTCGGCGGTATTTTCAACGCTCCATTTCATTTCCTTTAAAATATTAATCTGTGGTCTTGGCATACACTAAATTCTAAACGTCATACGTCAAGACTGTGACATCAAAACTTTTTCCCGCCAAACGGAAAAGCGAACGGGCTATTACGTTGATACCCATCTGCTTCTAATGAGTCGATACGCCGAATACGACAATAGCGGCCCATTACTCAGAGCTTAGTAAACGCATCACGTACGAGCGCGTAGTGAACTGATTGTCGCGAGAATCAGCCGAAAACGTTCTTGGTAAATGACAGTCATTGTTGTTAGAAGTCTATAAGTTCATGATGTAGTGGTACTGAATGTTAATGTGAAACAGGAATCGCACACTAGTTTTGTTGTTATTTAATATGAAATAAGTAAAAAGGCATGCAGTCCCCCTGAAAAAAAATCCGCAGCGTACTACAAGTTTATCGTATAATATGTTAAAGAGTTCTCATGTGGACACTGGCCGAGGGTTATGTCATAGTATGTGATGATTCCAAGGGCGCCGCGACCGATCGATATACATATATCATAGACACTAGTGTTTACAAAAGGAAAAGACGCAATTAAATGGACCGGAACCAAACGGATGGAACGGAACAGAAAAGAATAGCAGAGCATTGAAAAGAACAAAATATATTTCTCATGCTGTTTTCTGTGACAATGGTATCATATAGCATATAAAAACAAATTATAACATGACGCCAACAACACCAAATCGAATGTTGCATCACGGAAGTGGAATACACTCAACATTGTCCATTGTGGTAAAAATAACAGCTAGTTTTCAGTGCGTCCTATTCATACGGCATGGTCGTTCGTTATTGCATGGTGAAAGTTTAAATCTAGTTCTCCAGTAATATCGTACTTAACATCCAGTCCCATTGCTAGTACTGTATTATTTTGTCGGATACTACTCTGATTCTGCGTAACAACAATAGACCGTAGTCATTTACGATCAGATGATCTGTCTTTATTGTGTTATTCTTTGGACGACAAAATAGCTGCATAGTTCTGAACCCGTTTGGAGCCCTTAGCTGCATAGGTGTAATTTAGCACCCGCAAACTGCCCTCTGCAGGTGGGTCTGTCCTTAAAATAATAATAATAGTATATGAAACGTATACTTTTCTATGTTACTAGGGACAACGTATGCCCGTATTAGTTGGATATAGAGATAATGCTATTTCTATAAACCACCTGCACACTACCCACAATAAATAATTTGATCTGAATTGAGATTACCACTCCGGAGTGCTATTAGAATAGATTAGTAGATTGGTAACAGATTAAATTGGCAGTTTTCCTTATTTATATAACAGCATCAAAACGACGTATTGTATCACTTCGGAGTATCGACGTCACCAACGAACTAACAAGCAAGTCATTCACAATTTCACATTATTGCACGCTACGCGGTGCCCTGAGGCGACGACACACGCATTTTATTACAAACAGAGATAGATAAAGACTTTCTATATTATACGCGAATAGCGACAATTTAGGTATGGTTTTATCGCTGACTTCTTAGTTTACGATAAGAAATGGCGCTACCGTATTCCCGAATCACGCTATCGAAGTTTTCTATATTGTTTGCAAATAATATGAGGGTTAAAATGTAGCACCATCGGAGCATTTAATTTCCTTAGGGTGACTAATCAATCTTTATTATCAAGTTATTTCAAGATTTTTTAATTCGCCAAGTACTCTTTGACCGAGTCTGCAGTAATCTATTATTGGCGCAGTACATATATAAAACCAATTAAATCAACATTTACACAAAATGAACGAAAACCTTTGGGTGATAGTAATACATTTTAAATTTAGAATACTGAACACTTGCAAGATTCGTACTTAGATTCCCTAAACAAAAGATCAGACAACAGCGCTGTGAAAAAAGATAGTGAAACATGCTTTGAGCTAACTATAACAAACTTTAGACTCGTATGAAATTACCAAATCAATTTCGTTGTTACTCGCTTCTCGTTTCTCGCTGCCGACGATACACCGTCGGCACTCAAGCCGCGGCGTGTGCTTTGCGGTTCTTATGAGTGCTCCGAGGAACCGCACGTACGCCACAAACAAACATATCAATATTTTTACTTTAGACCGTGAACAGAATTCTCATAACGTTCCAGAGGTGTTTCATTGGATTTGTTTTTGAACGGCGATGATCTCTGAATAGTTCGTTTTAAACTACGTGTATTTAAAATGTTGGTAGGTACGAACTTTTTGTTCGACGGGCGGCGGTGACCACTTACCATCGTGTCGCACGTTGCATTTGGTCGATTATCGATTCGAATAAACACAACATAAATAAATAAATATGATAAATAATCATAAAATACCAAGATGAATAAATATATTCCAACTCCATAAATAAATAATTGTATCTATGTTAAACCTAACCTAATTTTTGCGCTAAGCAGATAAGTGTCAACGTGCTATATAAATTAAAGATAAACAAAATTAATAATGAAATAAAATGACCAGCGGTGGAGGGAATAAATATATATTTTAAAATGTATTGAAATATTAAAGAGACTGTATTTATGTAAACTAAATTAATATCATAGAATAACATATAAATATAAATGCAAAAGTACTATGGCTACAAATTTCCTTTTTATTTTATATTATACACACTAGTCAAACTTAATTGCCCTAATGTCTAAGTGTTTATCCTTTTAAGGCAACAGCATGCACTAATTCATTTATAGTCATTTAAATCACAGTCAATTACATTTTCAAATCATTTTCATATTTCAGATTTATGTACAGATTGAATATCTTACTAAGAAGAAAATGAATATAACCTGTCAGATAGTACAGATATCAGATATTACATTTGTTATATCCCTTTGACTGTCAGTTTATATAAAATCCTATATGGGTGGCGAATCGTGGATCACAGATTGAATGCAGAATTGGAGGGCATCTCGACGCGATTTCACGTCAGTCAACAGTAACGACTTGATTGCAAGTTGATTTTTAAATTAAAATCAAACTGATCTTGTAATACTGTTAACGGATCGTGTATAATCTTCTTAACGAATTTAATTGATATGTAAAATCAATTTCGATACGATCGTGAATCATATTGAAATTTCAATTTTAATTTATTCATATAATAAAATTCCTACTGATCGCTTTCTGTACATTAGGGATATATGAGAAAAGCTATTAGTAGGGGGTCTTTGTTAATGCAATAGAACCCAAAACAGTCGTTGGAATTTTTGTCTGCTTGTCTGTGCTTTGGTTCGTGCTAATCTCTGAAACGGCTTATCCGATTTCGTTACGGTTTTCACTAATCTATTTCAATAAGTGTCCGTTAATATTTAAAGTTCGTTTTATTTCAATCTGTCTATAAATAAAAAGCCCAGCCCTAAAACAAAGCAGGTGCTATTTCTAGGCGTAAGGTAGTTTTTTTGAAGCGAAGCGAGGACAGTTTGCTAGTATTAGAATAAAACCTCCTATCGTTCGGTCAAATCGCGATACAGATTAAATAAGCCTTCAAGATGAGAGTGAATAGGCTTTTATAAGTTACTGCGTTGTACATCTTAGACTTCATCACCTTACCATCAGGTGGGACTGTTGTCAAGCATTAACTTATTGTATGTAAAAAAATGTGTTAAGATTAACGGGTTCGTTAAAACGTAGAAATAGTTTCGCAAAAGGTTTATTATTACAGACTCCAAAACTGAACAGTTGAAGTCGCACACTCATTGGTCTCACTCACTCACTCACTTACTCACTTACTCACTCACTCCCTAACTCACTCACTCATTTACTCACTCACTCACTCACTTACTCACACACTCAATCCCTTACTCACTTACTCACACACTCACTCCCTTACTCACTCACTCACTTACTCACTCATTCACTTACTCACTCTTCGTTTCCGTATTCGAATCCCGAATGACCTGCGAGCGGCCTTGCCTTCTATTTATAGTTCTTTCCGGTAATCTCTACGCTTTTCTCATTAACAATATTGCTTCACAAACAACAGGCTAATTATTATTAGTTCAGATCAGCGACGAAGGCAGTCCAATCCGTGCATTCGATATTCGGCCTTATGCCCAAAGCGCGAATCGTCTAACATACTCAAAGTCCATGTTATTGATGCCCTTCGCCGCTAATATTCGACAATTTTATTATTTTCCGCCAAAGTTTTACGAACCTCCGTGACAATGGTTTTGTGGAGTCCTACTAGAATAGTGCGATTTAAGAAATACGTTTAACGTCGGTGGAGTTACATAACTATGACATCACAAACAGGTCAGATCTGAGAACAAACATTTGTATATATATTTTTTTTTATTCATAGCCGACAAACGAGCAGATGAGCCACCTGATGGTAAACGGTCACCATCGCCCATGGACATTAGTAAGACCAAAGGTATCATTGATAGCGTTGTCGGCCAGGAAATGAAAAGAAGATAAAAATAAGGTACTGGCTCTCAAGCCCCCTCCCCAGCCGGAATACGACGAGTCGTTTTGCAGCTGATTGAAGCAGGACGGTGGTAGCTTCACGGAATGGTAATAATACCATTAATAATATTAATGACTTACTAATAATACTGATAACGCACGAAGCCCTACCACCAAGCAGGCTGGATTCTGTCGCCTCCTACGACACCCTGTTCTGTCAGCACGGGATTGGGGAAAGTATTCTAGGCCGCCCCAATACGGCCAGAATTTATATTAGTCTACCGTGGTTAGAATTACCAACTAACTTAGCTCGTTTCTAAAATACTGATAATCAATAAAGATTCCGTGAAGCTAGCCGTTTTACTTTTGTATCGGATCCTATTTATGGTGCTTCTTTTTTATTTTTTTATCATTATATTTTTGGTACTTCATTGATTATAATGAATTACAAGAATGGTAGAAATGGCGGTGGGGTGTAAGAAATTAAGCAAAACTAAAAATAGAGTTATTCTAAAAGTTTTACAGAAAAGTGGGTATCGTATTAGATTGCTTTGACAAGGTTTAAGAGTCTTGTGAACTGATAAGATAAGATAAGAGTTAAACGAATAATAAATAAAGAAACTTTCACACATAACCCCGCATTAGGATACCCTGTATTGCGAGTCACACAATTGAGACACTACAAAAATTTACGATTCAAGAACAACCATTCATCTGACCTGGCTGATAATCAAACTTGGAACCCCTAGCACGGCCACGGGATCATCACACCCGATCTATTTAACATAAAATTTCGCTTAACTCGCTCCATCTCTAACCTTCGAAAAAACAGCATTTAAATAAAAATAATGCACTTTTTACTTTACATGGAGGTCCAATCCCCTATTAAATAAATTGAAACATCTCTTCCAGTAACCACCAATTTCGTGCCAAAACCGTGGGTGGTACGTTACCACAATTAGGCGCTGTGGTAACACCTCGCGGCCATTTTCGTGTCCGTCAAAGCCTCCGCCGACATGCAGCGACGTGTGGTCTTAAATCTTAATTTTGAGGCGTTTATGGATATTTATTTTTCATTGTGGAATACATTTGCACACCAGAACGATGTTTTTCACGCTTATATTAAAATTATATGCGAGGTCCACTTATCTTTTTTATGTTGAATAATTTATTTATATTTATTATTCGCTTATAAGACAATTATTATCTTGTATGTGAACATGATCACTTCAGAAGGTTAAATTTGATTTCTTTATTGAAGTCAATTCGATGGGCTCAAATATTAATCTATCAACTTGCAAATAAATAAAATTTGAAATCGTCTATAAATGTTGCATAATTGTGCTCATCGCTTCTGTCAAAATGAATGGGGTTAAAGCCAGAGCCTAGTACGCTAGCCCAGCGTGGGTTGGTAGACTTCAGACACCTGCGAGATCACTACGGACAACTGTTCAGGACTGAAAGCTTCATCACAATGTTTTTGAAGCATTTTAATAATTGAGGTTATTTTTATTACTATTTATTTTATTATTTCATTTTGTTATTATTAAGATCATTCTACTAATATACAGTTTTTATATTTTATTACTTGCGTTAGTGTATATTTTATTTGTTTATTTACATAATAAAATTACAATCTCTTATATTAACTCATAAAACTAATGAATATAACAAATAGTACTTAACACTTGAAACATAATATACACTATAATGATCACGAGTGCAACTGAGAGATTGTAACCGCGCGAAAATCAAGTACTCGTAGCACCAGTCCGTACTAGTTATAAACTGTATGACGATATATGTATATAGAGAAAATGCATTTCTTTCACGTTTCTTTTTCATAAATGAGAACTCTTTAGTATGTTGTATATAAGTGTCAGTAAAGTAGATGAGATTTTCTTTTAATTCACTCTTTTGTTTTTAAAATGTCCAATTTAGATTTCGATGTGTTAAATATTTAGTAAAGCAAATGTAGAATAATAAACTTTCTATGTCATTTCTTTGTTAACACAGCAACACAAATGTTTATTCAACCTACAAAATTAACGACTTAAAACCTTATATGTATAACAATAATTTTGTGTTTGTCATTGTAATTAGTTGTGTACCGTGTAAACAGTAATTAAATAAAAAATACGAGTTAACTGCAAACAACATTTAATGCATACAGTAATCGAACCAGGAAAACGAAACAGGAGACCGGCATGTAAACTGAGCTAACACTGCGTTTCCTACGACAATTAACACATAATAAAACCTTATTAGGTTAACAATAAGCTTAACATTTCTACCGTTAACACCATAATAACTTGTTCTAATCAGAATGTGCGAAGAACATTAACCACTAGCAAAGTCAATAGACTTTGAACTTAACTGCAATATCGTAGAGTACGTTTAACACTGACCGGTTTGTTTCCAAGAATATTCTATTTCCAAAGAAATAGGAAATGTAACAACGTCCTAAAAAAACTAACGCATCACATTCCAATTGCTCTTGGAATAAATAGAAACACGTTCAATTGAATTCGCGGAAAAATATTTGGACAGCTGAAACGTTCAGTTCATTGAACTTCCATTGTTTTAATGTTCTTTTAGAAACAAAATAGCGCAAGCAGTAAGTATTAGATTATAACATTTATCATCCACAACCATTGCGTATCACATTGAAAGTTACACGTTTTTCAAACTTACCCAGCAAGATCTTTTAAAATGAGATAACTTAAACCCAAACTCTCACACACAAAATCAAGTGATAGACTTGTTTTCCAGTACAGACACACACAATAAATATATCAATACCAACAAAGACTCAAGAATAAACTTTTACCTGCCATATAAAAGTTGAAAATGGGATTTTTTCGCCAAACTTGTACTACTACGAACCGAGGTCAATAAAATGTATATTTACTTTGCAATCAACATTTATTTCTCCATTTTATGGTTCAATTAAACCACTTACAAACATTTGTGATAGAAGTGACAGATTCCCTAGTACAGTGATTCTCAACCACTGTGCCGCGACACTTTTGTGTGCCGCCAAATTTCAAAAGTGTGCCGCCAAATTTTGCAAATATATAATAATGTTAATATTATTAAATTATATCATTTAAAAAGAAAAATATTTTTAACATGAATATATATTGAAATCCACAAAAAAATAAATTATTTTATTATTTGCTTTGCAATGCGTTTTTTCTTAGTGCCAAATTATGATGAAGCGGCGTGCATAGCAATAGGAATATGTCTCAAGTCGGCGCACACTTGCCACTTCTGCGTACTAAACGTGTTGTTTTAGTGATAGCATTGTCATTTTTACGACCAAATATAAATGAAATTATCAAAAAACATCAAGCTCAAATTTCGCATTAAAAATATTTTTATTATTAGCTTGTAATTAATCCCTTAATAAACGTTTAGTTATTATTGTAGTATATATTAGTTTATTTCGTATTTTTTAAATTTTGGTCATAAACTATTTATGCAGTGTGTTCTTTGTGTGCCGCCAAATTTTGAAATCGTTAAATATGTGCCGCAACAAAAAAAAGGTTGAGAATCACTGCCCTAGTATTATGATGTGTGATACGTCGCGCAAGTTAAATGAATCCGAACAAGGACAGCAGGTATATCATTATCATCGGGACTAAAATGGTACGGAGCGCAGCACCCTCGGAGTGAAGCAACACCTACGAATCGGGCGTTAATCAACAGGATGTACCGATAAGTGGATGATGCAGCAGTTGAGGACTCCCCAACTATTATTAAAGATAAAAAATATATAAATATCCTATGTACTCGTATAACAATCGGTAACGATTTTGCGTCTGTGTATGCATTTGTGTGATTGTGTGTGTGTTTACGTTTATTTTCTTGTTATTTGTAATGCCACTGATTATGAGCAAACAAAGCTTTTAAATTTTGACAGTTTCAGTCGGCATGTTTTCCGCAGCAAGTGAAAGAGTGCACATTCATGATTTTCTTATTTCTTTCTTTAGACTCTAATTACCTGGCAAATATTTTAATATCAGTTCGACCTGATTATCCCAACTTGATATTAAATTGTAACAGAAGTATTTTGCAGGTATTTCAGTTTTTTGCTGCCTGGACATCTGTCATGGCTTGATGAGGGTCGTGTCTGGAAGGGGCAGGGGAGACCGCGTCCTAAATTGTATTATATCAAAATGTTTTCTGAATTTACATATTACAAGTAACATATTGTATTTATCTCTTATGTGTATTTCATTTTACATTAAAGAAAGATGTAATAATCTATGTCTATCTATTCAGTAACAGTTAACTTATACAACATCATATGGCACGGGTGTGAACTACGTGGCAAGGAACACGCATGGAAAATAATTAAACGTTGAGTTTAAACTGCTTATTTAAAGTAGGTAAATAAACACCTTTCGAAAATCAAAGTACGCCATCGCTACCGCAAATCACTACGGTAAGAAGTCTTGGAAAAAGAAGCAGCAAGAAGTTCCCAATGCTTTTGATACAAATTGAATTCACAAAATGACATTTCCCTTAATTTAGTTGGTTCGACGCTACTAGGTACTATCTTTTCATTAGTTTTCATTCTAGAAGGAAGTCTCAGGAGAACCACATAAAATGACCCGTTATGGGTTATGGTATACAATAGGGATTAATCTAGACGGTACAAAGCTCAGAGCCCTCCAATAAGAGAGGCCTAATGTTAATGTCTTCGTCTTTGTTGGAGGTTATTGGAGGTTGGCTGGGACTCAAATATGGATTAACCCCCTAAAATCCCGTAATGATGATGGATGTTTCTTGTTGTTCCCCCTCAACATTACTTATACATTATGTTAGCTTGTTTAAGTAATCATTCAATCGAATAATCATTTGTTCACTTTATATCACCTCTAATGACAGACACGACATTCATTCGATCTTAAATCATTCACTTATTTCACTCATCTTTGCTGAGTGTTCAGCGGCATTCAGTCTCGAGACGTGTAAGCGACAAGACTTAAAGGTGATTGTGCCTGTGGAAATTGTATGATGAAATATCTATTAAATATAAACAGTGTACGTACGATTTAATTATGGTATATTGTATAGTAAGATATATTAAGGTAAGATATATTAAGGTAAAATATATGTTTGTAAGTGAAGTATATGACTTTTTGTTACATTGACCCCCTCCTTCTGAACTTAACGTTAACAACACGTCAATTATTTGTACAGAACTTGGCCCTTTTTCACGGCTGTTTACCTTGGAAAATACAGAGGTAAATGGTTGTTTAAAGACGAGTCACTAATAATATGTACTGAATTAGTACATTTGTTTGAAATATTTAATATTTAAACAATTCCACGACCTTGGCACGATCTTGGTAAATATTGATGCGGAACACGGAGCCAAAATATGTAGAATTGATTACTAAACATTGTTTATAATTAATTTTTTCATTGTTATCCCGGAAACCATATTCATTGCTTCTCTGGAAGCAATAGATGAAACGAAACATTTCTGGGAATTTTAGTTCTATTTTAACAAAACCCTCATAAGGGGATTCCCGCGCACACGGAGGTATTCTAAGAAACTTTAATTTATCTTACTCTTGTGAGAAATTCTGGAAAGTGGTTTATAAATAATACCCAGTTCCACCATAAAACTGATACTTCTAAACATTAGTGCAATGCCAGTCGCAAATCAAGTGATGTAAGTGCATTTAGGAAATTACCGTTTTTTAACTGACTATCAGTACTGCAATTAAAACGAGCCAAAAAATTTCACAGTCGTTTCAAGAAGGAGAATGCTAAAGGTGAAAACCCTACCAACTTCTACGAGTTACGATATTTTTTATGTAACTAGTCGACAAACGAGCAGATGAGCCACCTGATGTTAAGTGGTCACCGTCGCCCATGAACTACAGTAACACCAAAGACATCATCGAATTGTTGCCGCCCGAAAAAGAAGCAGATGACCTGCATTAATGCCGGCTCGACTACACTGCGACCGAAGCATGTATTTCATGGTTTATTTTAGAAAGACAGTGTTAGCCAGCCAGCCAGGAACAATATCCTATGAACATTCAAATACCGACGGAAGTTAACTGGGCTGTACAGAGCCGAGCAGTACGGAGAGCAGGGGAGTATGACTTGGATTTAATAATGGATGGAGCCCCTCATACCCCAAAAACACCATTAAAAATAAAGCTAGGTCCAATGACAAAGTCCAATGACATCCAAAAGAAAGAACTTCGTATCTTTGTCGCATCTGTGGTTCAGCAGTATGCCACGTGCAGAAAGATTGGCTTGGACTCAAAGATTGATTTGGCCTCCCAGTATATTCGTTTATCTTTAACACTTGGCGCCCTGTTTACTTATTAGCTGCCATATCAATAAAAACATTTACGACTTTAGTGCAAGCGCTGTACAAGGTTCTCAGAAAGTCCAAAAGAATATTTATACTTATTAAAATTAGTTTTAGACGAATCAGTTGGAAGCGGCGCTACCTGTCGAACTTTCGCTCGGATCTACAACTATTACTAGCTTTTTAAATAAACGATTCTTACTTCGTGCAAATTAGTCTTCGTCTAGTTTTTTGTGATGTCTCATTTATGTCTACACCCATTCACAATACAAGGAGAGAGGAATTTGGAGACGTTAGTATGAGTTTTTATTTATGAGGTAATCAAACATTGTAAGGGGTAATAGTAACATTTATGCAGACCGAAAGCAATTGTTGGATCACGAAGGTATGCCTACACGGTTACGTAACTAATACGCAATGAATGGTTTAACATTGACTAGCAATTTGATTCCTGACCTACTTTGAACTGACAGAGGAATCCCTACATTTGGTTTGTATCCGACATAGCTGGCTGGTTTAGATCAGCTCCGTCCGCAATCTATATAGGCCGTGATCGACACTGAATGGTCACTGACGAACTGATATGCACTATGTTCGTAGACTTCTTGGCTGTACTTGTAGCAATAATTATTATGGCTCTACAATATTTGCCAATTATTATTTGATATTACATTCGGTACTGGACTCTGGGTAGGAGCGATTGAGATTGAAGGATGTTAAGTACTTAATCGCAGCGAATGATGTCATGCCGTGATTTGAATGTCAGTCTCCAGTACAGAAATTTCAAGAATGCAATTAATCTACCTAATTTTTATTTCTACTACAGCTTTAAAAGTGTGAAGTTACAATTTGAAATAACATTAATATAATTATGTTCTGCCAATTTTACTACAGTAAAACTGTACGGTTTTGTACTCAAAAGTATTAATTTATAAAAAAAAAAACATTTATACGATGATATCACCACAGGAGGATTCCATATAACATCACAAATAACCCAGACACGAGGACAATCATTTACGAGAATTTGTTGTAAAAATATCTGCCCCGACAAATCGAACCTGGGACCGTTCACTCTACAGGCAGTTACCAACTGAACTTCTTTACATACTAGCATCCACTCAAAGTTCAGCACATAAATACACGTTCTTATCTAGAACTGCGTGTGTTCTCTTAGAAGGGGCATTTATTCTATCTTCGGCAAAACGGCCGATATTTAAAACAAAATTTTGAAAGTGCTCTACGACATCCATTTTGAGATAAGGCAAGAATGGTCTCTTAAAATATCTACATAAAAACCGGTCAGATAACTCATCACCACGGGAGAGCAATTTGTCATAGTCAGGAGGTCCCTAAACAAACAAACGGACATCTGCTAAGGGAATTCGATTTAGATATTCCGAGGGACGAGGATTTTGGCACGTACGCTTCTTTGAGTTCTTAAAATTTATATTCAGCACACAACATGTACCTATTGAGTAATGGGTGATTGTAATGTCATATTTGTGTACGTCCATGCCACTCGCAACACATGGAATCCTAGTGCGGGGCTGTGAGTGTATAAGCAAATGTTTATGTCGAAGACACTTCGAAGGTGAGTTATATAAATTAGGGATGTCATGGAGCTCCGTAACCGTAACCGAATCCGATAAAAAAGCTTTGAATAATTTCGGATAAGAGCAGAGTCTAAATGAAAAATGTTACGCCAGGTTTTCGCCTGCCGAGCCGACACACCAGCCTAGTCGTTCTCAGTTTAGAAAGTGTTTATTATTTCATTTTTAAGGTTATTATTGTAAATCTTCTAATATCCACAACCGAAATTATCCGAAACGATCGGATAATCCGAGATAATTTCATATCTGTAACCGTAACTTAAACCGGTAAAATGTTATTCATATCAGCAAACAATAAACCAACAGTCCAAGCAATAGAGCCAGGTACATATTCTTTTATATCGCTTATTTAATCTTCGTTTTGCGACCGATGAGGAAACCACCCAGAATATTCGATCCATCTTCTTCTGACACAACAATTGCATAAGACACCAGATTTACTGTAGTCGAGACTTTTCCGCATCACGTTTGGCACCCAAGGGGTCCGAACCAGCAATTGCAGCGAATTCGGCGCAATCAACGCATTTCAGGTTACCGAGTTATGCCAACTTATCTCATTTAACTACACGCAAAACATAACTCTCTCATCAAAGAATAGATTTGAATTTCGCTTGAGCGGCACATACCCGAAGCAGCCGACGACATGGGATTCAAAAAACACTTTATGCTCTTCAAATAGGGTGTTAATTCCTCTGAGTGAGGACGTTGGGGTGATTTGACACGACGGTGTCCCAAATGTATCCCGTGGCCCACTTTCGCCAAATTTCCGCCCGAAACGGGACCGTTGGCTCGTTTGGTTCGCTTAACGCGATTTTCGGGGATAGGCTCCTTATATTGTATACGGGTGAGGTATCTGACGACAGATTAGAAGATAAATCTTGAGATTTGATTTTCTAAAAATTGCCAATTGTTATATTGTTAACACATAACTGCTGATTATGTAGTGAAGCAGGTTACTTTGGAAAACGTTTTTTAAAGATTATTGATCAATTATATTTACAATTAAGTCGTTATATCTCAGTCATCAATTTTTTTGTATGAAAATATACGTGTAATTTTTGTTTAAATAATAAGATTCATTAATATTGAAACAAGTTAGATCAGTCTAACTGGAATGGCGATCGGTGAAGCCGTTCTTGAGTTATAACGGGACTTACATACAGACAGACATAAATTTTTAAAGTGGTCAAATTAATATCTGTGAACCATAAAACGAATATTTCTCTTAAAATCTGTTAAAAAAATTTAACGCACAGACGGACACTACAGATAGTAGTACAGAAATATACATCTTTGAGTCCGATATATATAAACGAACTTTAAATATTAAGTAACAACTATTGTTCTAACAACTATAGTTTTGGGTTCTACTCCGTTAATAAAAGCTCGAAATAATAGTTTTTTTCATACATCCTTAACGTACTAAAAGCGATCAGTTATTATTATTCGTATAGATTACTATACCATACGGTACGTCACGGTGTAACTTAACCATAATTTTAACATTTAGTTTGTCACCGCGTAATGAGCAATGATTATAATTTGTGAGATTTCAGAATAGCCTTATACTTTATGAACTTCATGAGAATTTGGATTTTTTTTAACTAAATATTATTATAAGTAAAATAAGACTTGTACGTTAAAGACTATAATTATAATAAAACATTTGCTCTTGGAATCACTCTTTTAATTCCGAGTAAGTACTTAATTTTATATCCTAAAACACTTTTTTAAATTATTAGCATATTTAATGTGATTTTAGAGCCGAACTATATTATATTTTAATTTCTTCTATGAACGTCTCTTCTTTCTTTTATGATGTCTAATGACAATCTTTATTTTTCCTTTTTCTACACATATTAACTATTATTATTAACCCTTTTAGATTACTACCTATTTAACCTATTTTACATTAACAACAAGTAGTCACTCATGTACATTTTCGAGCTAACTTCATTGTACGTTACTTTTTTATTTATAAATGCTAACATGTGCAAATTTGATCCGAGGACGTGTCCCGTGTGTGGTGTATGAGGCACACTGTCAAACACGACATTAATTGAGATGGAAGGTCGCTGTACTGCTCCATAACACATTTCGCACCCTCCTCCATTAGTCACTAGGTCTCTACACTGAAATAATCACTAGTGCAATGTCATCTGGCCGTCTCCCCGTCTGTTATTCTGGTATTTTGTTAGCACCCGCCGGACCAACACTGAAATTGTCGAATCGCCTATATCAAAATCGTTTGGTTCTGTAATGACGCAGTTTTAAAAATGTGCCTAGTAGTATTTTTAGCGTAAGCGTAAGCGTTTCAATACTGTGTAATTATTTCATAGTTGATTTAAGTAAGGATTATGGTTGTATTTACCGTAATTTTTGCCTTAGGTATAATTGTAATGATGTCACTATGAAATTAACAATGATTTTGGTCAGTGCGATTCGAAAATTAATACAATTCTTGTATCTTATATCGAAAGATATTTTAACAGATCTTATATATTTCCTTTATTTACAACATACTCATTTGTTACACAGTTCTTTATCTAGAACTCTTTCTTGGTAAATGGATTTTGCTATCGCATATGAGAGATAAAATTTGGTAAAAAATACCAATTGTTTTTTACAGCCCTTATAATAAATTTGATGATTCCAATTCATACAACTCCAAATACAATTAAGCAACAAATTATTAGATGCAGATAATAAAATCTATTTATCTTGAGAATTCATTTTTCCGAAGAGTAATTAGTAAGAAGTTAGTATAAAAATAAAATTTCAAAAATCTATACTACTGTATCAATTTGAAATATCTCTCTGTCTGTACATTTAATTTTTTTGTCAAATTTCATGATTCGTTCTACGACTCACTGACATCAATTAGACCATTTTGAAAATATTTATCTGTGGCTCTGTCTGTATTTACATGTTCCGTTATAACTCAAAACGGAACGAAACCTTGACCGATCTTAACAAAATTTGGTTTGTAGTGAGAACACGTGATTGCGCAGATGTTAGGCTATATAAAATATCAATGAACCCAGAAATATCTTATCAAAGCAACAAACATAAATGTTTAATATATAATCAATTGTCCAACTCGAATTAAGTCGGACGGGGCCGCTACTCACAGACTGTAGCTGTCGCACCCGTGGACTCTGGTCTCCTCTCAGAACAAAAGATTAGAGCCGCGAAGTTGCTCTACGGAAGGTCTTAGGCTTCGTTTCCGCTCAGAGATTAATGGGAGGTAATACTTATTTATGAATAATGTATTGTTATAATGTATTGTTTGTATTGTATCATTTGTGTCCTTTCTCATTGTAACAACCGAGTAGGCGAGGGGTAGAAACGTAAGTGAATGTTTATTTTAAAGGGAGTACTTCTTCGGTTTATACTCGACGCGTTAAAGCACAGCTTATATGTAAATGAAAGAAAGACGTTTATTTCGCCATAAAATACAAAATACTACAACAAAGAGGTATTAATACAAAAAAAAACAGAATGTATCCTCAAAAATAAATTGCAATGTTACGCAGTAACCAATAAATTACGGCGAAAAGAGGTCGCACTTAGCGGAGTCGCTGTTTTTCAGTACGCCCGACGGTGACGGGCAGAACACACGGCTGGTGCAATGTGCGCTCTGTTTATAAAAAAATATATTATAGTATAGATGAATATATTAATGACAAGGATGCCTGGAAACAATAGTGTCGAAACCAGTTCTGCACAGGTTTAAACTTTTGTAATTGGCATGTGTCGTTTAAAAGATGCGCCGAGGAGTTTCTTTCTTCCTCAATGTTAAGCACCTTTTCGCAACGTTAGTAGAAGCAAAAAAATGACGTGCATACGTGTATTTACAGAATACGTAAATGATTAAATGATTTTATCTGTATAACGTGTATTTTTTGGAAATTTATAACGTAACTAGACATTTACCGATACTAAACTATTAAATTATATCCGAGATCGGAACCGAATTCGATAAAAAATTTTCGAATAATTTCGGATAGGGGCAGAGACGTCATCATCTTTAGACATTTTTATTGTTTGATTTTAAAGGTTTTTATTAATACCAAACAATATCTAGAATGAAAGTTAAACTCTTACCTTGCAAATAAATAATAATTTTTATGACTCCTAAATCAACTAATATCCGTAACCGAAATTATTCGAGACAATCTGATAATTCGAAATAATCACATATCCGTAAAAGTAACCGACACCGGTAAAATTTTATTCGTATATCCGTATCCATATCCAGATCCGAAATTTCATATCCGTAACGTTCCTAGTATACATGTGCTCTCATTTGGTTACGTCTATGCTAGACGCAACACAGAATCCTATTTATATAATTATAATTATTAATTTATTTAATAATAAAATATAAGTTTTGACTGCAAAACTACACTCTTATTATCCTTAGGCAAAATTAATATATTTTCGACACCCCTATTACAGCTTGAGCCCCCAGTTGAAAAAAAAATACCAAAATCAAACGAGCAACGCTCTCGACAGCAGTAACGGAGTAAACAGTATCACAATAACTTAATAGTCAGTTAGTTATAAGTTACTA
Source organism: Megathymus violae (assembly GCA_003671415.1). Lineage (NCBI taxonomy): Eukaryota > Metazoa > Arthropoda > Insecta > Lepidoptera > Hesperiidae > Megathymus > Megathymus violae. Next base: position 232,736 of record PDGT01000137.1, on the reverse strand, counting down.
CAATTAGTGGACGCCCTTGTATCGACCGCACGCATCGATCTGACCTACCCTAATGTTTTGTAGGCTAGCCACGCTTACACGCAGCTCAAGGACGATTTATTTGCCCTGAATGATTTTAAATTGTTATGTACCATTTCCTCCTTTCTTCTTCTTACTTCATCAGTGATGCTTTTGGTGTTACTGATGTCCATGGGCGACGGTGGCCGCTTACCATCGGGTTGCTCATCTGTTCGTTGTTCGGCTATTAACATAAAAAAAAAAATAATGTAGTACTTCTTAATATTGTCTTATACATGGTTTAAAAGTTTACGATACGTTTTCTAGTACCACCATCAGATTTAATCTTTTTTTTTATTAAATAATTGCTATGGAACACCAGTGAATGAATAAAACTAAGCAACAAAATCAGGACATGTATATTTAATGAAGGTTCACCTAGGTGTATTGTACTTTAGCTATACATTTGAACTGATGAAATTAGATTTGTCCTGTTACTCACAACTACCCATTGTCACACTACTCAATATAGGGTATCTCCAAGCGAGACAATAAGTATAAAACGATGGCTCTGTACACCTGGTGCCCCTTGTTTTGTTTGTATTTTATATACTTTAGGGTACAGTAACATTAATTTGAATGCTTAGATCGCCGTAATGTCATACTTTTTTTTTTATTTGTGTGTTATTCCTGCAGTATCACTCATTTTAAAATCTATTAATGAATAAGTTAATGTAATAGTAATGTTTATAAAATTGTACGATAGGTTAAAGAGCCAAATTAACATCCGAACAAATGAACAAAATAAATAAATAAAACAACTTTTATACGAAGTCACTCACAGACCTATTGCTACTTCTGGGAAATCTTGAAAATTGAGACAAAACAGCTTCATTATAAGGGTATTTAATCCATTTCACTAGGAACAAATATTTTTTCATAGTTCAATTATCGAGTATGACACGGAAAGTGCTACAGTGATCAGACCACAATGGATTCTTTTTTATTAATTTCAACAGAAGGCAAACTATCAGACGTATTATTTGATGGTTAATTTCCACCGTCGCTCACAGACAGCAGCACCAGGGACATTACAAAACATGGTAAATGATTCTGGCTGCGTCATCAGAATACTGGTGATATGGAAGTACCAAATTTGAAGCTATCGTGCTGGTAGGTGGTACAAAAGGTAAATATGGCTGATTACTAGGAAATAAGGTTAAGGAGCTTTATGCTGGAAACGCCGTGATGCTTTCATATAACTTTACGAACTCCCTCCTTATTCAGTGGAAGAAAACCGAGGCAGCCGTAGTGAGATATCCTAAGTTCGATTCCCAACTAGGACGGATATTTGTTTGATCGATGATTGTTTTCTCTCGAGACGTGCGTGTTTGCAATGTTCAATTTACGTGTGACCTCGAAACCTACAACCCGGAGAAACTAATGCGAAAAAAGGATTGCTCCTCGAGAATAAAATCCTCGCTTATTTATCTCTGGTTCTGTCCTCAATTTTCCATGCATCCCATACCCCAACATACGGAACCTACAATTCAGAGCGTGTACACACACTAGGCGATTTCTGTCCATATTTTTTATTTTAATCCCGCACGCGCCATTTTAAGTGGATGCGGATTCAATGTGCCGTGAAGGGATTTCAGCTTTGGGTTCCAAAATGTTTGTTTGATAAGCTTTTTTTGTTTGAATTATTATATTATACCGGATTATCGTGGATTGTTGATGTTTATGTTTTGGTTTTCAACGATAAAGTCTTCGCTGGATTTAAAAAGAGTGTAGATTGAACGAACTGTAACTTATTTAATACTGAATGTTTTCATGCTAATTCTGTCTGCCTTGCAGATTTATTACTTATCGAGCCACTGTCACACCGCCGTCACTTCGCTTCAGAAAAAACACCTTAGGCTTAGGAAAAGCATGTGCAATTATTCTAGAACTTGGTTTTTCTCTTTCTGTGAAATAGAAATAAATATGTTATTTATTTATGGACGGATTGAAATCAACCGAACTTTAAATGTCAAATGATGTTTATTGCAATATATTAGTGGAAACCATAAAGAAATCATTCATATTAACTTTTATTTAATATAACAGATCTATTTCGCGGGATAAAAAATATCCTAGATTTTGACCCGTAATATTAGTTATAAATATATAATGAATCATCTAAACCGGTTCAATGGTGTAATTGTGATACGACGTCAGACAGACAAACAGACCGAGATAAGAATTATAAAAAAAATATTTTGACTTCTCCAACGATTTAATGTATGAATAATGTCAGTCCTATTACGATTTTATTGTCAGTATATAAAATTATTAAATTTAAGTTTTGTCTGCAGATGTGAATAGAAAAATGAACTTCTTAGGAGTCGCTTGCCGACTGTTCTCTCAGGTCTGTTCATGATAGGGATTTTCCAAAGCAAAATTGTACGTGTATAAATAGTTTGTTAATTAGCAAAATTTCTTTATATTTGTTATTTCAGTCGCAAAACAAAGCACAACAAATACCGCCCCATGTCCATCTGTCATCATCACATCACGGGACCATTAATCGTGATGCAGTGATGGACCCAACTGCATGAAGAATTGTTCCCGCATTTATCACACAACATCGCGTTAGTCGCATTGGAGATCCGCGTCACAACTTAAAAAGCTCTTTCATATAGCTACAATGGAGACTTGAAAAGCGTTCTCGTATCTCCAGTTTGGAAGGAGTGCTCAGGGTGGGGGGCATATTGTAAAATGTACATTACTCACGTTATAATTATTTATTTGGTTACAACAATACACTATTATAGACGTTGGTTATTCTTCCACAACCCCTTTAAGGTCTTTCAAAGGCTTCAACTCTTCTCATACTGAAGGCGATGGCCTTCTGTAGCTTGATGTGTTAGTAGCTATGTTTTGAGTAAAAGGGACTGCATTTATCCCTTAGTTCACCCTAACCTCCCCTGCTCGCAGTGCACCCAACGATTAAGACTGTGGCATCAACACTTTTTAGATGGAAATCACCGGACTTTTCACGTAATTCCAGAGAGTGATAATTTTTATTACCTAGTGATAAATTTTTTGTCACGTATGAACATGAAAATCCTGAGAACTAGTTGACTTTTCCTCTTTATTGTGTCGTTAAATGAGCAGACGGGCCACCGGTGGCCACTACCATCTGGACATTCAAGATACCAATACGTTACCAACCAAGAAAGTAGCAGGTCACCCGCTTTTAACTTTTTTCTTGATCGATTTTCATGACACTTCTAGTATTATAGTTATCTTGACGTTAGGGTTGTCAAATGTTCGTATGCCGAAACATAAAAAATAAATATCGTATTAAGTGGCCACGGCAGAACTTGGAGACCTGCGATCATTGCACTAAAGAGCAATTATACTTTCGACCCCTGATGGTATTACTGACAATATAATTGGAACATCTCATAGCTTTTCTACCAGCCTTTCCACGTCGTCTCTCATACACGGCAGTTAATGCAGGCTTTTCCCCCACGTCGGTTCTCTACAAAATTTGACAGCGGTCGGCTAACAACGTCATCTAGTAAATAAAAGTAGAGACTAGACAGATAACAATATCCTCTATTTCGGTAACACTAAGCAGTTGATACGAGGTTAGGTACATAAAGTGCGGGAACGCAGTTAAAAGGATTATTTTGCTTGAGGGTAAAGTTTGCGTATACAAACAGCAGAACGCATAGGAAGCATCGCGACGCGGTCGGTTCGATCACGTGATCTAAAATGTGACAGATCAGCAAACAGGGAACTGATTGCTGGATAAAGTTATTCACTCACACGTACCATGACATACAAGAGAGAATCTAAATGCCTTCAATTGTACGGAACTCTCAGCCTAAGGAGTTAGCGACACAACGTTGCTCCATATAACGCATTCCCCACGTTCCCTGAAACGATAAATAAGCGTTCGCTTTGCTTTCAGAAAAAACACAGAACTTGATACGAAATACACAAGACATGTCGTTCGTGACAACTAATTTAAGCCTGATCGTACCACAGAGCTAGGCAACGTAGAGAAGTGCACGGAAATTAGTGTTAAATAAAAAAAATGTGCATATCCGACAACCGAGCAAATATTCAAGAAATACTTAAAACCCCGATACTGCACATATATTATGGATATTAAAAATATCTAATATTTTTATATACAGAAAACCCCCTATGCAAATACAATTAGCTTGAAATTAAATATTGTTTTAAAAATAAATTATTGAAATTCGAGCTTCTGGAACGTACCTACTAGGTATTGCTCGCTGAACTATTATAAATATGAATATGTAGAGGTAATCCTAGTATTGCTAAATTTATATTTTGAACTGGAACTTATTTTACTCATTAAGAGCACAGATAAGCGGAAAGTTGTTTGCTAATGTCGCACAAAACCCGCTTATAAATCTCATGATATATTTACATTCTATAGACACCTTCCTCTGTGGCTCACACGAAGAAAGCAGAGAATGAGGCGTATGTTATTCTTAAATCGGACAAAGGTGTTAAATAAATCACATTTCACGATGAGAAATATCTCGCTGCTCTTTACATGTCTTCAATGTTTTGTTTCGTGTTATTTATTTATATGTAACGCATTTATCTTGTAACGTTGACGGGTACTCGTGACATTTAATGTATGCCGCCATATTCTCGATATTTTGACTCAAATACATGGATCATGATCACGGCACTACCGCGGTGGCGGGGAGAAACTTTTGAAAGTTGACACTTGATAGACACTAATGACAATTGGGTCTATCAACTTTACGTTTAGTTCGTTCTACGTTAGGTAACACGTGACGACACGTGACACTAACGACATATTATTCTTGAATAAAATCATTCATAAAGCTTTGAATATGTTGTTTGCAGTTCTTCTAACATCCAAATTTTTTCCAGCATCTATCAGTGCGGTTTGATTCAAATTTTCACTGAAATAATAAATAAAACAACGCGGAATATAAGTAAGAAATTCAGTCTCAAAATTGTTAAAATAAAGTTTCACGCTAATCTCAAAAACGGCTTATCCGATTTCGTTACGATTTTCAAGAATATATTGCAGTAAGCGTCACTTAATATTCAATGTTCGTTTCAATTCAATCCGTCCATAAATAAAAAAGTAATGAATTAATATACGTATTTCTAATTAACACACCGCGAAAAACTCAGTAATACAAAATTACAGATGCTATTTCAAAGCGTAAGGTAGTTCTTCTGAAGTGAAGCGAGAGCAGGTTGCTAGTGATATAATAATTTTTTTAATTAATGCTAACTAGATATCTGTGCTGTTTACAATTTGAATCTTGGCAGATCCTAATATCATAGTAGAATAATGCCTATAACATAACTCGCGAGATACATTTCAAGATGAAAATTCTATTTGTCCATCCATCCGACTCGTTCTAATGAAGAATCGAGCTTTTTGACTACTCACTACATGAAGAGTTGATAACAGAGATCGCTCTGTGCAACTTTCGAACCAAAGAAACCTAGACTTTATGACTATGTCGTGGAGTATCGTTAATGGAATAAGTGCGGTTTGAAATTTTTTACTTCTGTCACTTTTAAAAATATGTCATAAACAACGGTTGGTACGAGCGGAAAAAAATTGATTCTGGCCGTATTGTTATACGGGCGTATTTGAATACTTCCTCAATCCCGTGCTGGTAGAACAGGGTGTCGTATGAGGCGACAGCAGCCAGTCTGCCTGGTGGTAGGGCTCCGCGTAAAGATTATATTATCAGTATTATTATTAAGTCATTGATATTAATAGTGGTATTGTTAGCTTTCCGTGAAGCCTGCCTGGCTAGCTACCACCCTCCTGCTTGAGTCAGCCGCCAAACGACTCGCCGTATTCCGACTGAGGATTTGAGAGCCAGTAGGTACCTTTTTTCTTACCTTATTCTCATTTCCTGGCCGACAACGCATCAGTGATAGCTTTGGTCTTGTTGATGTCCATGGGCGACGGTGACCACTTACCATCAGGTGGCTCGTCTGCTCGTATATTGAATTATTAACAAATTTGATATTTATATTATAGGTCATATTCTGGGATAAATATTATCCCTGATTTGTTCACACAGAATTTTCCGAAGCAAAGCTAAATAATATTTGTAATGTCTTTATTTTAAAATTTACACACATTTGAAAGCGTTACTGAGACCACTTCAGTATACAGTTTACTGACAATGTTTTTTTGCATTCAAATAATAATTAATTTGTAATTGAAAAATTAAAACTGTTGGATATGAACTCGGGCTTCCGTACGATAAATCGACATTCAAACCAATGAGCCATCACTACTCCTAGGTACACAATTCTTACAAAACTCAACCTTGTGATTTTAAGCCTGTTATAAGTTTGTTTTTCCGAGTTTTTCTACCGCTGTTAATCCCCTCTCGTGTGTCAAAGGAATCCGATCCGCTTTGTGCGCCGGAGTGGCCGGATTGTACACATTTCTTTGTTTTTAAACATAACAACGGATGGTATATTTCTGGCGTTAAAACCCCTGGATTATCTTACGTCTTCGCGTTTTAGACAGCCGCAGGTTATAAGCGATCGGCTGTGAAATTAGGTGTATATATATACGTAATTCAAATGCATTTTACTGAAACGGTTATAGTATAAAAATGGACCAATAACTAAACACACACAAAACTTGCCAATAAGTATCATAGACGAATCGTCTCACGGAGTAAGGACTGATAAGGAAGAATAAAGGATTCACTTGGGAACAGATTCTATCATATTGCAACCAAAGTAAATTCAAAAACTTTTCACTGTCAACTTTAAAAAGTCGGATGGTAACTAGGGAAGTATGTAATCATTAAATGTGCTCATGTACCGTTAGGAATACTGAGTGGTACATACCCCAAAAATTAGAGAATTAGGAGGGATGCTTACAAATAACCTTCAGTAATTTTCCAACGACAAAGACTTAATTAAGCTAACAAACGTCCGTAAAAACCTGATTGAGGCTTAATATACATAGTTCAAAGTATCAGGCGTTGCTTTACGGAGTTCAGGGCTAAAGGTATATTTATATATACTTCATAAATTATGCTCACAGATTGTTCCAATGTAAATAAACACTACCATAATGAGGCTCGATAATAAATACAATACTTCTGATAATTGAGTTATACATTTTTATTTTCCCAGATAAACTAAAATCGATTCCGTAAAATTTTTGTCCCGCTAAAAATATTCAAAAGACATTTGTTGATACAACACAAATATGTTGTTAAAAAATTACAGTGATTTATTAAACTTTTTTTTATTTTATAAAGTCTACAATAACTAATGTAACCTTCAACGAACGATCGATCAATAGTTGATCATTCATCGATATTACTCAAACGAGTCCCGAACACATGCAAGGCTTAAGTCGCGAATGTTTGCTTATAGAAATATTAACGAGGTCACGACAAAGATTTGCTTCTCCTGCGTATTTTGATTTAATGCACATTTGCAATATTTGATTAATTATGCAAGCTCAAGTAAGCAGGCAACCATAACTTTGTAAACTCAGGCCAAACTCGCAATAGTGAGATTGTTATAATTTTGTTCATTGTGAATAATTGCAGCTTAATAAATAGTTGAAACATAATCAATTTTTTATGGTAAATAACTAATACATAATGATGTCTCGATGAAATCTGTGCGTTGTTGTGGTTTCAGCATTGGCGCACAGAGGTCGCTTTAGCCCACAGATGTCAACAATTGATTGTAAATGTGTGCAAAATATTAGTGAGCTTTATATGTGACGCATATCAACATTTTTTTTTTTAATTTTATACCGATATTTCAACCCAGTAACGGAATCAACTGGTTACAGCTTCAAAGAAATTTAACTTCATACCTGAGTCAATGTAAGTTCAAAATTATAAGTAGTAATTTGTTGCATATATGTTAAAATAAGATGTACTACACTGTGAATTCACTAATATTAGTATGTACGCGATACTAACTTGTCGATCACTATAATAATTATGTATTGTGTGGTTCAGAAAAAATAGATACTTTGGTAGGTACCACTCATTTAACAGTTGCATAATAATGCTTTACTACGTAGAACCTACAAAATTAGTTTTTCTGGGTTTTATAAGAAGGGTTAACAGCAGATTGATAATACCGAACCATGCAGCGAACATATGTATTTAATAATTATAAAAGAATCCGTTGGCGTATATTAATTTATAAGACTTAATTGGAATCGATTAAATAAACGTATAATGTATAATAAGAATTCGAATATATTAATCGATTGAATTGTAATTGATTCAACACTTATAAAACTGTTTATTCAACAGTAACGCCTGCATGTATGAGCATGTCTTTGTGGTAGTTAATTTCATGTAAAAACAGTGTTCAATTTGTTTCAGGTAGCAGGTGTCCTGGGCCTCAAAATGTATGATCGAAAGTTTAACGAACACTAGACTTTACGACAAAAAATGGTATTGTGTGCGTGCGTCGATACACCACACATGATACACTAGCCGCGTCGTTTTCATCTTTAGACGTTTTTATTATTTGGATTTTAAGGTTTTTATTCCATGATTATAACACCAAACAATACCTAGAAAGAAAGTCAAACCTTGTAAATACATTATATTTTTTTACGACTCCTTAATCCATCTAATGTGCGTAACCGAAATTATCCGAAACAATCGGATAATCCGAAATAATCACACCGAAACCAGTAAAATATTATTCATATATCTAGATCCGAAATTTCATATCCATAGCATCCTTAGTGTAACGGAATTATTTAATTGTATTTACATTGCATGTCAAAATTGTCAGATAGGTATGTATGAACGTTGTGATTATGTGTGAATATGCCGTCTTGTGTACCATGTTTGATGCGATAAAATGATTACGTTTATCATAATAATGATAAAGGAATCCATTGGAATTATTGAACAAGATATTTTTATTGATTTGTGTAATAAATTACCTCTTCCGTTGTTTATCCTAGCACTCGTGTGTATCCATAATACTATAGTATACAGCAAGCAAGGTAAGTTCACAGTCAATTTCGGAAATGTAAAGCGTCGCCAATAAACGCGTTGACGCCCTCTGTACGGTTTAAATATTTTAACTTTATCTTATACCCTTTTATGTTAGCAATCAAGAACTGTGATAATGGGAATGTGTTTTTTTCGTACAGAGCTGTCGACTGCTTTTCAGAAATTAGTAATTTAAGAGTATTCAATAGAACATAACAGATAAAATCAAATACCAATTCCTGGTATACTGTTCTGATTATCTGTGCCCGAACCCTTTAAAACAGATCCGCCGTTGCTCGTGTAAAATGGTTGAGTTCTTTAGCCATCCCCCCTCCAGCTGGTCCCAGTTCCACTCCCACTGGAATCAAATCTCCTATCACGTTAAAAGGTGTAAACGCTAGAGTACGTCACGCTTCCAAGTGGTAGTTGAAGGACTTAACCATTTTGAGATCATTTTGAAGAAGTTTCGAATATGCAGGTCAATCTGTCCTAAATGATCTTTGAAAAATTTTAACAGGATCCGAACAGCAGAACCTCGTGTGAGAGAACGACGATCAAATTAAAATTCCTTTATTCATTCAAAATTCAAGTTTCACTGATTGATTAACACTGAGCGATTTCACTAAGTAACTGACCAATACGTTAGTTACTTAGACAAATCACTAATATATACTCCTAAGAATACTTATAAATATGAAGCGTAAACAGTTTTAAGTCATGTGTTATCATTATATCACAGCTATAACTGCAGGGCCAAGTAACAAACAGTCTCTACAATACAGTTCCTTCTTGGACAGTAACGTGTAATAGTAATACAAGACAGGACCTGTAGTTGTTAATAACTAAGTGTTTATTAGAAAGGAACAAAGTAGATCTCTTATATCAATAAGGCTACCAATCATCCACCGCAACTACATTGAATCTACTCAGTACACTCCATATGAAATACCAGTTATTAAATCAATTCCATAATAATATTTATTCGTACAGAACACTATCGTTATTAAGATCATCATTTGTGCTCGAAGTGAGCCATGACATTCGTAATCAGAACGTATCTTTGGCGTTTTGAATCATATGCATTAAATGTTAAAGTTCAAAATTGTCTGCGCTCTAGTCCTGATGCCTGTTGGAGTTGCATAGTGTAGTGCAAGGTGCAATTGTAAATATCAGATACGCCATCTAGGGACACGAGTATTTCCCTCTGTTGGAAGTACAGTTGTGATCAAAAGTGATATGGGTGTGATTTATTTATAGTACTTTAGTAATTATTAGAAAAAGTTGAAATAGGTATACACAAGCAGAAAAGTGATACGTGAAACAACAAATAGACCTAATAAATTTCGTCTTCATATCTCCATGAAAAGGTTCAGCGTTCTATTATGAGGCTTGGAAAACTTTAAAAAAAGTTGATCGATGAATTACCCATTGGACGCGTTAAAGCACAGCTTATAGGTTAAGGATATTATGGTATAGATGAATATATTAATAACAAGGACGCCTGGAAATAATATTGTCGAAACCGGTTCCGCGCAGGTTTAAGCTTACTTCGTAAGTACCATGTACTATTTTAAAAGAAGTGCTAAGGAGTTTCATTGGCGTTTCTTCTCCTCAATGTTAAAGCGTCTTTTCGAAATGGTAGAAAAACAAAAAATGACGTGCATAAGTGTGACAAAACACTTAAATATATGAATGATTTTGCATTTTGAATTTTTGTATAATTATAATTATAATGATAATTACTGGTCTTCGCCGAGTCGTCGAAATTGAAACAATATCATTAAATAACGTTAGATGTCCGATTTTTTATTGACAAGATTAAAGTTCGGAAAGGGCTCCAAATAAAAGAAAAGAGAAGAAAATCAGATTAAAAACACAAGGAGATGATAGTCAAGTCAACTTTTGTTTTGTCTCTGTCTATTTATGCGTATACTAGTAACGTGCCGTCGCTTCGCTTCAGGAAACTTGATGTGGACACATAGTAAACGAATCAGAAATAATCGAAATCTTACAAAGAAAAGGAATGCCCAGACAGAAAGACAGGCACTGCAGATTTATATAACAGTATAGATTATGTAGCATATCTACATTTGGCCCTCTTGAAATAAACTGTAAAATGTTTCAACGAGTTATGAATTCTTGGTCGGCATCGGTGTACTGATACTTGTGGTGTAATGGATGTTTTTCAGCGGCAGTTAAACCTTACCATTAAGAGGCTGATCTGATCGCTTGTCAGCAATTCATAGATAAAACAGCCTCTATCTGACTATCTCAACGTGATATCAAAAACTAATAAATGGATTATTATTCGTTGATTGAGTTTGTCGCGAGGAACGTTTAGTAGTATGGGTATACATTCAAATTTATAAAACGCCTAATAAAAACGATTAGCAATTACGACGATTGATATTCGTGTTAATTACTTACTAGTAGTTAATAAAACACTGATTTACAATGTAACATTATTAATATAACTGAACAAATTTATAAGCTAAGCTTCTAATTGAGCTAATAATAGATATGCGGTTTTAAATTAATAGTGAAGTAAAACATAAAGGTATTAAACGATAGATGAGATCACGTCATCACTGTGGACAGATAACACACAACTCAATGCAAAGTACTCGAACCAGCTGTGTTTAGAATAAGGTAATCAATCAAATTATGTACAGAATGATAAACATTATTTGGTCTACATACAACGGGATATACTTTACCATATATAAGGTTACATTTTAATGTGTAAACGATGACTAGAGAATTGTATTTAACTTAAGCAATTTTAGCCAGAGTTCAAGGTCTTATTATAATCTATACTAATATTATAAAGAGAGGCTGGGAAACTTGTGTTTGATTATGCGAAGGGTAACCTCCGAAACCACGGTATATATTTCAAAAATTCTTTTACCATTTAAAAGGTAAATTCTTCCGGATGGACATAGCCTATGTTTAATGTATATATCGTTAATTATTCAACCCGAAGTCGGGACTGAGTTTGTTATGCGTATAAAGTGGGATCAACATCCTGCATCCAATTTTAGAAATCAAGACCATCTTATTTATAATAACGAATCGATAAAAGGAGAAAGCCGTGTTTATTCGATTACTAAGCAAGGACTGAATACGATTTAAAAGTTGCAATGATACAGTAGTTTTATTATTTATTATTATTACATTGAGAACATATCTATGCGGTAGTTCAGTACTTCAGTCTTGTCATGCGTCATCTTGTCCAATAATAAAATAATTAAAATTGCAACAAGAATGAATATGCTTAACCGCGTATTGGAGTGGTATAAATTTCTCATGCTAAAAACACTGAACATGCCTGTGGTCCAGTTTTGTATGTATCTTGAATATAAACGTCATAATTAAAATATATAGACGTGTTTTTGTTTTCTTACGTAAGATGGCGCTACTGCTGCATACGCAGACAAAACGCGGTCAATATTTTTAGATTAGCAATGTAAATACGTCCAAAACATTTACCGTTTTCTATGGAAATTAAAGTACAATACAATTCCATTATATATTGATAATTTTTTTATTACTTTTTTAATTTAAAGAAAATATTTTTGGAAATAGGAAGGGAATAAATCATTTTTTAAAATATAACAATTGATCATTTCGCATCAACTGCGTCATTCAAACCCTTTTATTCATGTATGCTTATGAATCTTGATCCTTCCCGTTCAACGCCGACGCAGAGAATGCCGGGGACGACATCAGTATTTTTCCTATTTCACCCGCTGACGGTTTAACGGTCAGATAGTACCATCGAATTAGATGTAATGTCAAAATCGAAATCAAGTCAACTGGTTTGGTTGGATACTTCACGTCATTACCATAATACTTACAAATTAACAATTATAAACATCGTTTCCGTGGTGTAGCGGTTATCACATCTGCCTAACACGCAGAAGGCCCCCGGTTCGATCCCGGGCGGAAACAAATTTTTTGGTGATTTTTTTAAATTTCGTATTTATGACTATTTTTATTTATTGTAACATAATAATTCTACAGAACATTTATTTCAGTCATGTTTGTTTCAATTCTTACTACTTGATTTAATTCAATAATAATTAACTTTGCAACAATCCGCGAGCACAATGTTTACCGACATATACGCTCATAGCATTCCCCTCCATCGTACAAACATGTATTTATACTAGTACGTTAGTAGTTTAATAGTACTTATTGTATAATAAATACAAATATACACCAACATATGTAGATATCAGCACCAACACATATGTATCCGCAAGGCAATACTGCGGCGAAACTTCACACCGAAACAACTTTCAATCCTCTATAAAGCACAGATTCGGCCGTCTGGAGTACTGCTGTAGCACTAGGCCCCTGTCAGCATTGAATTCAGTAGTGACTATTGGAGTCATTGGTGACACTGAAATCGTTGAAACCAATCATCAAAAGTTCGACCACAAGCTCAGAAGAGACTGATTCTGTACTTCAGGGCAAATTCTCCTCAGAGAAAATGTTTCCCTTGTCCTCTTTTTATCTTCGACTGTCCCAACATACATGACTATTATACATAGATACAACGCGGTTAGATTCCTCGTCTTTATTGCCTACCACAAGGACTAGAATATTTCCCTCCGATTAACAAAATCTTTCCGTACTAAATATTCCTTATTATTATCATTTTGTAATTTTTGTTATTTATATTATATTAAGGTTATTGGTTTGAACGTGGCTTCGGTCTCTCGCACGGGGACGGTTCTAACCCAGCGCATATGTACTTGTATAAGAGCAAAAAATGTGTTGTATTACAAATAAATTATTACTAGCTTCAATGAACGAAAACATTATAAGGAAATCTGCACCTCCCTAAACGTTCTCAATGGTGTGTGCATACAGCCAACGTAACAGACCTTGGACTTCACCCCTTTCATTGTGAAATGAGAACCGAGGCGAGCCCTAGATTATTATTCATAATATTGTCAATCATGTGTAAATTCTAAAAACGCGCTCCTTCCCAGCATGGTGGTTTCTGTTTCTGACAATGATCGCGAGGGGTTTCATGTCTAATGTTTCAGTGAAACGAAAGATTGTTACAAAAAATTCTGAACTCGCCTGTACCTACCCGAAGCGTGCAATTATTGCATTCGTTACATCTTTACATTCCGCATATCAGATTAATAATATTACATCTTAATATAATATCAACACGAAACAGACCCTTCCGTGCCAGCAATAAAGTTCAATTTAAAACGTTAATTTTTGACATTGTTAGCCAAACGATTTAATGGACACGCCCAATAGTTGCAATCGTTAATTTAACGATAATTTCATATGTCATCCCCATTATTACTCGAATGGGAACCTTATAGCAATGGTTATAAAGGTTTTTACAAAAATTCATTAATCTCAACGCTAAACTTACTCACACGCTCGAACATTAAGATTGTGGTAGACACACGAATAAAACGTCTCAAGCAACCAAAACTGGCAACTTACTCCGTCACATAACTCCGGAGATTACCTCCGGAAATTGAATCCGGAAGGCATGTGAAGGTTAGTGTAAATAGGCTCAATCCATTTTTGAGCTTAAGGCAACTTCTCCTGCTTTTGGTGCATCCTGCTATACAATGGATGAGGTTACATTGACAGGACCCTCCAGCCTGGCTAAGCCACCCTTCTAAGATCGTGTCGGAAATGTTTTTAAGAATAACGATGGCGGTGTGATAGGCCAGTTATATAATGGGTCCTGTGTTTAGCTGGCAACGCTTCGGCGTTGCCTTTGATGTTACAGACGTTCATGGGTGGCAATGACCGTCTATCATTAGGTAGGTTCTTCATCGATTGTTAACAAATAAATATTAAAAAATATTTTAACACATAAAACCGACTTTAATTTGTTGAAGGTGAATTTCTTTATTTCATTTCATACTTTTTACCATTAATAACAGAGCGTCATCTTGTGAAAAACTTGAGTACTCTTGAAATACTTTTAGTTTGATTATTTAATTGTAACGAATCAAAATATTATTTAATAATTAAATAAATTATTGTAATTATTGAAATTTAGATGTAACTATGACAATGAAGAATAAAATTAAATTTACTTTTAATTTTCATTTATATTCATCACTTCCGTTTCAAAACGAAAGGTAACTGTCGTTTTTCCAACTGGATATTTATGATTCATTATGTTTGCAACTTTCGCTTTAAAAGGAACTTTCTATTGAATAAAGTGGAGTTGTGTTGTGCTCTAATACGCAATAAAGTGAAATTTATAATTTTCTATTGCTTTTGTTTCTCCGACGATGGAACCCCCCGACCACACGCCGACATATACTATCTCAAACATAAAAGGATTTTTCCAAAATTGGTTAATAAATGAAGAAGTTCTGAGATTTAAAACATAAATAAATGAAGAAGCTGTGAGGTTTCAAACATAAATAAATGACGAAGCTTTATTAGCTTTTTTTAATAAATAAAAGTACAAACGAATTGAGAACCTCCTCCTTTTTGAAATCGGTTAGAATACAATCAACGAGCATTGGAAATCTCTTGAACAATTGAAACTTAAAAAGTTAGTAAATATTTTAACGTTTATTGTAGGATATTTATTTATGGGATACTTTCTTAACCTAAACGCTATGTTAGTCGTCTTCGTAGGATTCTTCCGAGGACTCTGTGGAAGATGTGGACTCGGTGTGGTTGTAGGCCCAGGCCTCCACTTGGATCTTGTACATATGTGAAAACGACAGCAATGGTACTCGAAGCTAAAAACATATTCAATGCTTACACACACACAGAGCCATCGATCCAGAGGTCCAGCTACAATAATAACAACTGAATTTGCTTACCAGTAACCCACCCTCGCTTCGTTTTGATCAGACAGACAGACAATATATATATATATATATATATATATATATATATATATATATATATGTGTGTGTGTGTGTGTGTGTGTGTGTGTGTGTGTGTGTGTGTGTGTGTGTGTGTGTACTTATATTAAAATATTCTAAAAAATACATAATAATTACATAATTACTCTTTTATTATCTATTTATGTATTAAATTAATATAAAAAATTAGTTTAAAAGAAACGACCAACTAAATCTTTGTGTGTCTGACAAAGTTGTAATATACTGTCTCAAACAAAGAAGGAATTTTCCGAGTCGGTCTATAAATGACGGAGTTCTGAGGTAACAAAGAAAAAACTAACAAATTGAAACCTTCCTCCTTTTCTGAAATCGATTAAAATATGGAAATTAGTATGAAAAACAATAAATAAATAAACGCTCCTACACTTATTCCTTTGCACTAATTTATCGTATGTTCTATATTGATATATACAAAAATACATAAACATTATTAAAACATCAAGAACAGCCAATACTCAACAACAAACAAAAAATGTATGCATCAGCTGACAATCGAACCCGGGACACATCGCTCCGCTGGCGGGGCTACATCTATATTACCTTGCTCTCGGGAGTATCCAGTTGCCACACCTTGGGCTGCCCCAGCTGGTACGGCATCCCGACTTTTATACATATTATCATCGTGTCATGCGCTGCGTTGATCTAAAATAATATTAATATAATATGCTATTACGTTCTACAATAACTCCTGTCTCCGTCTATACCTTTTTTATGGCAATAGCCGACAAACGAGCAGACGAACCACCTGATGGTAATTGGTCACCGTCGCCATGGACATCAGTAACACTAAAGGCATCACTGATGCGTTATTGACCAAGAAATAAGAAATAAAGAAAGCTGATGTCAACATTTCTTCAACACTTTTGTATTTCGGCGGGCAAACCGGCTATCCATTATAAGATAGCAATCAATCCTTCCCCAAATTCTTTGAGCAACGTAAAGTGTTCCCGCAACTAACACTTCCAACAAATCGCTCTGAAACAGTCCATACTACTTCTCAGCTATTTGAAGATAACCATACGTTAAGTACTAATGAAAAAGTACACCTCGACGTAATAAGACATGAAGGTGTGGGTAGTGGGCTTGATTAAAAATATCTCGTGGTAGAAACGAAAGATGTCCTCGGCTGACTCGCCCCTGTCGTAGCATCGGAGGCCGCCCATCCACCAGTGGCCCACCCAACCGTGGCCCACCTTGTCGTAGAGCGAAGTGCGGGGCATGATGAAGCCTAAAAATGTTCGATTAAAAAAATATTTACCAAACAGTGCTTCTTACATCGCCAAATTATCGATATTAAAATAATTATTTAATTATAATTCTAACTCTGAGCTACATTTCCAATGGACAAAATAGATCAACTCAATTAATTGATAACACAAAATATATTAAATTCGAAAACAAAGACTCATTATTACTAAATCATATTTGCTAGATGTTGCACAACAGATTTTATAAAATGTATTAATATTTTATAAAGTTGAGTTAATTTATTTGAGACAACTATTATAATATACTATGCGCGGGTCACCGGTGTTAAAACAACTTGGACATAACTGCTATTAAACACCTCACTAAATATGTATGTTTTATATTTTACCAAAAGGGTCATCCTTCGCGAAAGCGCCGACAGCTTTACCCGTGATAGCGGCGGTTATCCACGGTACATATGGGTATAGTAGAATGTGACGAGGGGGCGGCGGCGGACGGCGCGTGCGCAGCGGGTCTGGGCAAGGAGATCCACCTAGGAGCGATAGCCGTGTTATTTGTACTTGACAAGCGAATGCATTTGATGTCAAATCGAATTTTACAATGCGTTTACGTTGTTAATGGCTACCGACAATCTTAATTTTTGTCGTGTTTTGTCTGTCGTCGTGTAAGTAATGTAACTTGTATGGAAATTATTACACTAGCAGCTATTTTATTAATGTCTTTCAGCAGTTTGTGTATTAGGAAATACGACGTCATCAAAATAGGAAGAAGATATCCCCAACCGTCATACGTATCTGTAACATCATATGCTTCGGAGATACGTTGCCAATCAAGAATGAAGTGGTAAATAGACCTATTTGTCCACTACCAGCAAATCCCTTGAGACTTGAGAATTCGCTTGTTTTGATTGCTTCTTCAAGTTACCAAGATTATAACAAAAGGATGTAACAAAAACCAAACTCAATAGTTTAGGTACCACCGTATCATGATATTTCCTTAACTGTGATCGTAGCTGAGGTGGAATATCTCGACAAAACAGTACTTACACGGCTATATCAGTCGAGAGTAACCAGTACATACACGTAGTTGCATAACATCGTTAAATGTTACACTATTTACGACCAACCAATCGGCGGGGCGTTGGACACCTCGCTTTACTGGAGTATGTTTGTAGCCCATGATTTTAAAGTAATACCAACGCGGAATTTATACATTTTATTATGTAACAGGTACTCACAATACGTTTTATTTATTGCCAATTGTATTTATTGGCAAAACATATCGTGAGTACCCGTTAGATAATAAAATATATATTTGTAACGTCGTGACTAATATCGCGATGATAATCAAAATAGGAGTGCCTGCATCTCCTTACATACAAGCTCTTGACATCCCTTGATACTCGTAGTAGCAAATGGATTCGCAACGCATCCGGTGTCTATTCCTTAATCGTATGGGCAACTAGATATCTGTACAACAAACGTATCTTCTTGTTCTTCTAAAATTATAGTTCTAAAAGCTTATAAAAACACTTTGGTTAATAATTCATCAAAATATAATGTTTCGCATGTGACGTGATTGTTGTTCTATTAAACGTAAATTAGTAATCAAATAAAAATAGTGTAATTAAATAAAGTTATTGTATAAATACGCAAAACTTTTTGAGACAATGAAATATATCATTTTATGTAAACGAGTGTTATAGAATTACCATTTTTTGCTGAATTTAACCTTGATATTGTAAATAATTATCTAATATGTTTAGATAAAATGCTTACCTTGGTTTTAAGCTCGTTCAGCAAATAAATAAATCGATTTGAAGAAAATTATTTGAAACAACAGCTAAGCAATCGTTGCAAGCAAAAAATTGTTGTTATATCAAAAGTTACTTTGTTACACGTTGTTATTACGTGTTGTTGTTGTTGTGACATATTACAAATCGTCTATCGTATTCCCTGTCTATGGTTACTATGGTTATTACCTTGAGCCAAAGACACGATAGACCAGTGTCCGGTGTGTTCGTGGACCATGCAAGGCGCTCCAGAATGAAACCCGCAACCAGTAGTACACGCGATACGGTCTTTGGGGATGTTCGTCATATTCTGTAAATATATTGATGATCACACCAGCTTATTTACACACTTTGATTACTTGCGTAAATTAGCATTTAAGATAAAGTAGGAACCAAGGTACATAAAGAATTTCAATATTCGTCTATGATGTCTCTTGTAAACCAGTGCAACTTAATGGGTGGAATGGTTGTCCAGCATTAATTCGTTTTATGTAAAAAAAAAAATACAATTGAATACCTTATTTAAGCTACTAAAATTCAGCCGCCCACAAAACATTGAGTTTGAACGAATTTTGCCCCTAGCGATTAACCTTCCAACTTGATATTCACAGGTTCGTAACTCAATTAACAAATTTTTTTGGGCACAGAAAATTCAACCAGCAATCTAATTACTTCTTTGTAATAACAGAGAATAAGACCAAGTTTTTGCGAGTTAGTAGTAAGATTAGTAGCCAACACAATTGACGAAAATTCTGATGTCGAAGAATCAGCAAATTTCACGCGCTTCCCGAAACAAGTCACTTGCGAGACAAACGAGGCGTGGGGCTATCCTATACTTATCGAACTACCAACCTTCCGAGGATCGCGCCCACAGACTCAACAGACCTCTCCTCGTAAATAAAGAATATTGATAGTAAATATAAAAACTTACATAACATTGCAATATATTCTAAACAGATTTCAAACGATCCACA
Organism: Megathymus violae; assembly: GCA_003671415.1. Taxonomy (NCBI): domain Eukaryota; kingdom Metazoa; phylum Arthropoda; class Insecta; order Lepidoptera; family Hesperiidae; genus Megathymus; species Megathymus violae. The sequence goes on along the minus strand of PDGT01000137.1, from coordinate 212,803 downwards.
TTAGATCAGCTAGTGGTATACGCTGTAAACACCGAGTATGAACACATGCCCTGCATTGGCCTACTAAATAAATAAATGAACGACTACACACTCACACCTCCGCACTGTGTTGCGGGTGGCATGGACGTAGACAAATATGACATTACAGACACCCATGACCCGAGAACGAAAATTTATCTGCAATATAAATGTCTACACCGCCGGGAATCGAATTTGGGTCCCCTCGATCGGCAGGCAGGGTCATTACCAACTGGGCTAGGGATCTTCTAAACGGTTAAGATCTTAAATTTTAAGGAATTGTGAACTTACCACCGGGTTATCGTATAGATAGCATAACTCACGCGGCAAAAGGCTAACGCGTAGTACATCTTTGTCTTCTTCTATGAAGTCTCGAGGAACATCTGCAAAATGTTTAATGCTCCAGAAGTAATTAAATCTGTAGTTTGTCTGTGCATGTACGTTTGGTAGTTAGATAGAAGAAATTGCTACATAGGAATCATTATTATGACTTTGAGGATATTAGGGCCAACTTCATATAGCAGCGAAGACAAACCCGTACGATTGGACTAATTAATTAGTTTCAATTGATTCCAAATTTTTTCCTATGTTAAGTTAGATAATTGTATATTCACTCTAATCTTTGGATGACAGCTTGTTAAATGATGAAGAACAACGCTGTCCATATTTTCCTACAGAAAAAAAATACGTTGTACCATCTCATAATAGGTATATGTAGTTACATATGCAAATATTTTATAAGCAACTTTCTTGGACATAGTCATGCTATCTCCCCAAAATATTCAAACAATGGTACTCTCGTTTATTGATGCTTTATTAAAACAGTTTTACGAACCGCTTGAGAAGTCAACGTGATATATCCTCTCCTTTGTTTGTTTTCCGTTTTTCTGTATGAGAAAGTTCTTGAATGGTAAACAGGCAGGCAACATGTATTCTGGAAAAAAAAAATCATTTTTAAAATACAGATTTGGCCAAATAATTGAATAGAGCTCTCTCAGGTACTAGAACTTGTATAGCTTAGCATAGAAATCCATGAACCATGCGAGAATATAGAATGGAGTTTTCAAAAACATATGTTGTTATAAAAAAATAATTAAAAAATTAACGGTCTTCTGATAGTCACGCAATGAAAAAAAAATGCAAAGAAGCTCAAACTCCTGGCGCTTACTGCGTTCTAGAGTTCATAACGCACTTTCGGTCTCCAAAATTGGATCCGATCGATAATATTAAAGTCTATTTACCCTTCCAAGTAAATACACTGCTACAAGTCTTAGATCGGAAAGAGTCCGAAGAAGGTTAAGATCGACTATTTAAAATTAACATTTAATGAAAGTTATGAAGCGTTCTTTATATTACCCTTCCCCATAAATAAGGTGAACAAAATATTTGTGTGATGAACCCTCTTACTCCCCAACCAATACATCGCATATATCAATCATATCATCGCAAAATATAACAAATAATATTATTACATAACAACGTACAAAGTTAAAGTACAATAGTCAAACTTTAAAAGGCGCAAAATTTAGATGCATTGCAACATGAGCTAAACATTTCCTGAATAACGTTACCGTAATAAAACAACTTCTTACTAGATTTAACCGGCGTAATGAGCTTCAACAACGCGATGCTCTCTCTCGCTCCAAAATGCTTGTACTCTGGATGCAGTAACACATCAGCTATCGGCACCAACAGTACAGCCGGCTCACACTCCAGGCCAGCCGCGAGGTCTTCCACCGACAACTTGCACTCCCCTTCATCTCTCTCGTAATCGCCGAACACCACGTTGCCTCTGGTTTATATACATATCACATATATCGTCATGTTTTCGATATATTACTCGATGTACCGACTTTTCTCAAAATTCAAATTCAAATTCAAAATCATTTGATCTTATAGGTATTCAGTAAATACAATTATGAACGTCAATTTGGTTCTACCACCATTTCGAAAAAGTTTCGTCGCGATATAAAAAGATCGGCTTCTAACATAGGTTGTTGTGATTTTTTTACTATAAATAGCCGATCCACGAGCACACTAGCTAGTAAACGGTCATCGCATCGGTAAAGGGTCATCGCCGCCCATAAAAATCCGTAACACTAACAAACACCTCTCAAAGTAAAATGGAAGCAGAGGCCTCGCTTATTACGAGCTCTCCACTATTTGACCTCAATAAGTTAAATCGTTTAGAAAATTCATGACAAACAGATGCACTAACTGTATATAAATATATGTGTTTTTCAAATTGCCAAATCGACAAATAAACGAGCAGGCTGACCACCTGACGGTATTAGGGCCGCCCATGCAAATCAGAAACACCAATGGCGTCACCGATGCGTCGGAGGCTGCGATGAAACGCTTTTTCACTGCCTCGCCAATTGATACTGCAACTGAAGCACGTTAAAAACATTTCAAGGTTGATTCTAGAGCGAAATTGGTAGCAAGACAGTTAAGCAAGAAATCCTACTACCACGCATGAATATCTTCGGAATATGTTTGGTGGTCAACAGCCTAGCGACCACCAACAGTAGACATATTGCCATTGCTTCATCTGATGTTTAAAGAAAACTATAGAAGATCCAAATGAATATCCTCAATTGTTCGAAATTTCTTAAAAAAATTGCAACACATGAAAAAACATTTGAAGAAAATGCATGTGAATTGTCATACCTGAAGTAAAAGCTTGATGATTGACATGTGAACTAAACAATTTAAGATGATCAAAACTTACAGAGCATATCCATCAGGAATCTGCGCTGCGTCCATGGCAGTGGACAGCGCGAACTGGCGGCTTACCAGGACCACTCTCGGCACGCGGAAGTAGTGGGGAGTACCATTTTTTACTAGACAAAAATCAGTTGTTTATTCCTACAAAAATATATCAAAGTTCAGCAATGTGTTCGAAACAAAATACAACTATTAAAACAATTATCAAAAGTTAATAAAAGATATTCTGACATCCTAAATCACAAAGCATCTCATAAGACAAATGACAGCCCAACAGCTTGTAATAAACTAATTCTAACTAATATTAAGAAGAATTACTAGCAAACTAGTAACTCTTCTACTCTCTTAGCTCTTCGACTTGTGATAATTTTAACGCATCTGACATTAACCAATATGGAACACATCCACGGCGCCCATTATTGTTTTCAGGTAGCATTCGAAAAGCCGTCGCATAAGTTCTAAAGCTATTTTAAGGTGTATTATTTCCAATTTTCTTTTCATTTCCTGGCCGACAACGCATCAGTGATACCTTTGGTCTTGCTGATGTCCATGGGCGACGGTGACCACTTACCATCAGGTGGCTCGTCTGCTCGTAAACTCGAGCGCGTTAGGTAGGTGGATATGTTTGCGCTGGTGGCAAAATTCATTGAGCAATTATGCTTAGTTAAACCTTCGATCCTAGCTGTTATCGTTAGATAGCAATCGCTACGTGGGACACTTTCAGGCGACATAAGAACCACGCTTCGTTGACGATGAAGTATCGGCTATTAACTTAAAAAAATCTGATACCGTGAATATATTGCAGTGCCCCGAGCCAGGTGAACTGTAACTCAGTCAAAGTTCCTTCATCCGGATCAAACGCTGGGTCGTCATGGCAGTCGAAGAACTGGCAGATTCCACCACCTGCGAATATTACTCCTTCGTCATTAACTCAGCACCCATTAGCTAGCCTTCGGTAGTTAAAAGTCAAGATTAGCGGTCGAGTACTGACGCGGAGGTCCGCGACTCCTTCCTAGTAGTCCAGCTAGCGTTGCTGATACGATGGAAAATAACAATTTAATACTGTGAGCGTTTCATTATGCGCGTATACAAATAACATTAAGTTTCTTCTTCTATGAAACAAAACTGTAAGTTTCTAGTATAAAACACGATCTACTAGTATGTTTAACATACATTTAAATAACAAATCGCTGGTTTCTTACATCACACCGATAACAATGTCCGTCTGTGCGTCACAATAATTACTCACACGAGTCTCATATCAATGAAAGCAATTAGCATCTCGGCCAAATTAAAACCTATCTCAACAAGGGATATTTATAGCGATCCCACGCGAGGGCTGCGCTTTTATTGAACAGTGTTATCTGTTAATTAGCGTTCTCATTCATACAGAAATTAATTTAATCGCATGTACTTATCTATCGCAAATTCTACTTACAAATAAAGATCTTAAATTATTTACGGCAAGTTAAAACGGCATACGAATTGGAAAGGTTTGGATACTTTAGAACTTGCTACAGCGTGGATATGTGTAGGAGAGTAGCCTCTAAGGCCAACAAGTGGCGCGCGATGGTCCGAAAATATTTCTTGCTCACCATGATTACATGACTCAGATTGTGAAGAGTAAAACTTAAAAAGACTAAAAAATAATCAACATGTTCGTTACGTTATGGATGTGAAATTTCGGATACGGATATATGAATAATATTTTACCGGTTTCGGTTACGGTTAAACGATTTTGGGCATGTAATCAAAATATATAATGTATTTACAAGGTAACATTTTTACTTTCTGTCTAGGTATTATAATAATGGAAAAAAGGCCATAACATTAAATAATAAAAACTGCCTCAAGATGCTTAAGGTTCAGACAGCGAAAACTAAACGTGTTTTATCTAGACTCTGCCCCTACCCGAAATTATACGAACCTTTTTTCGGATTCGGATACCGTTACCGATATATTTTTATTTCGGATATCCGATAATTTCGGTTACAGTTACGGAGCTCAATAATATTCCCGATTTTAACGTAATACAAAAAACTGCGTCGCCGTCCCCTCGTGGCCTCGACGCCAATATTAATTAGCGCGTAGTAATCACACCCAGCACCAGAACGTCACGTTTTTCACGAACTAATTGCGGCGGTCGAACGGTCGTGCGTGTGGAGTTATCACGTACAGAAAAAACAGAAACGAGTCTCGGTCAACTCGCACTTATTAACATGGCGCATCCGTTGGTCGGTTGCTAAGGACTTTGCCAAGCGAAAGGCTCCGGATCTGATTCTCAGTCTATAGCTTAATTGGTAACAGCTTTATGAGTAAAGTGAAGGGTCCAGGTCCGATTTTCGGGCAGGGCAAACGGGTGGTAGGTGTAGGTTGTAGCTGGTAACTTAGTAGTTAAGAAGTTAAGTCAAGGACCGAGTTCGATTCCCAGCCAATGACAGTTGATAGATCACAATTGTTTGTCGTTGATGTCTTTGCGTAGGTCCATGATCTACGGCAGACATACTGAGACAGGGTTGGAACGTATGACAATTTATTAATTCATGGCAACAACACGCCGTCAACTATTTCTAAAGTAGAAATCTTGACTCAAAGAGTGCATGCCGATAGAGTTCACCTGCCTGGCTATCTAGCCAACTTCTGGAATGAATAAAAATAAAATAAATAAACGTTTACACACTCACATCATCCTAATGCGGGGGATTAGGATTCCCTGTGTTGCGGGTGGCATGGACATACACATATATGACATCACAAACACCCATGACCCGAGAACAAACATTTATCTGTCACATAAATTTCTGCCCCGGCCGGGAACCGAACCCGGGACCCCTCGCTCGGCAGGCAGGGTCACTACCAACTGGGCTATGGGGTCGTAACATCTTATGTTTTTTTGTTTCATAAGCAGTTGAAACAGTGGTTTCCCTGGTACGTACTTTGCCGGCAACACCTCGGAAAGCTCTAGTGTATTTCATGTCTTTTACTGCGGTAACCGCTGACGGTCTCCTGGACTCGTCTGGTAGTTTGTAAGTTATTACAATACTCTTTACATCAGTAAATATTAAATCAATTCAGTGTTAGCTGACGGTGCTCTTATCGCTGATGGAGATCTCTTCCAGACAACCTTTACATATGTAGCAAAGAATACGTTGAAAAGACATGAAAAAGAGGGGCGCACAACTACACATGACATATATCTACATAGTATATTTATATAAATGAATACCCATATACATAACAACGTAATCAGCATTATTATAAATACATAAATGTTACAAATAACAAGTGGTACCACGAAACAATTTTAATCTAAAGCTTTAAAACTGCTATGGCTTCAAACTACGTGTCCACTTCAGGGCATGGGTCTCTGTTAGTAGTTTAGGCGAATTGGGAGGCACTGCATTACACTCGTCCTAATGTATCTATCGGTAGCTGGATGGATTCACACAGGCGTCATAAATTTTTAATACCGTCTAATGGCCTCCGACATGTCTGAACGACTTTTTAGTGACAACATCAACCTGGCACTGGCGGGATCACATGCTCTTCGAAACATAAAAGCGTCATAATCCTCAAATTTAACTCACGTCTAAGGAGCGCGGCTGCAAGTTCTACTCGATCGATCACTTACTCCTGAGCCGTCGGGCTATGAGTTAGAGCCATAAAGAGTGAAATAACATAAACTTGTCCAAGAGCTACGTGAGCAAGCCTTACCGAACAATAAGAGCAATATCGCCGGCTCCCACCACATCTTCGAGGCGAGTGGCTAACGTTCTCGGAAACCGTATACAAGTTTACAAGCTATCCGGGAATTTCTTTTGTTTGTTCGCGAGCTCGACGACCTGAAATTTTGTTTGGAATGCACAAATCTTTTATTTTGAGGATTCTGTGGCAACGGAGCATGTCTCGACAGGTTAAGGTTATGTGTAAAAACAACACAAACAATAAAAACGATGTACATTTTTGAAAGTATATTAAAATATTTTTATATTACATATTTAAAAATAAAAATACAAATTGTAATCTGTGTTCGCTTCTATTGTCGAGTCGAAACAAAGTTCTTACGTTTACAAATAAAAAAACACCACTCCACACTATTTATACTCGTTGTGTCAAGCGCTTAATATATTTTTTAATTACCCTTCGAGTTTATTAAAAAATAATTGACCAAAGTCATTATAAGAGTTTTATTATTTTAATGATTTTCAATATGATTAATGTATTTGGACAACAATAGTTTAAAAGTAGTAACACAATTGAAATCTTATTATGATCGATAATAATACATACTATTGTCAAATGTATTAGTTTTCCAACATTGTAAAATTACAAACCAAGTAAGACTAGTAGCGTATAATATAAGGATAGTTTTTAACATCCAACAACAATAAAATTGTTGTCCAACAAAAAAGAAAAATCCAACAGCAGCTGTCATGCGAAAAAAAATCTAATTTAAAAATAGAACCTACAATTCCGTTCCGTTTTTCGTGGAATGTAACCTAAGAGCTTATTTAGCGTATCAAATCGAATACCAGCGTTTGACACACTTGCTACTGAATAATGAACAAACCTCGAGTCATATCGGTTTCCTGTGCGTTACGACCTAGACCGTTTTAACTAACAATAACTTAACATACCACATAATCTGCTCAGAATTTCTCAGTCTGTATGTGCATTTGTTACAAAATTTTTAACAACATACGAGACGATACCGCACTTCATGTTTATATATTAATTTTATGTATTCTTTTCTGTCTAAGTCATAGCATACATAAAGTAAAAAAGAAAAGGTTTTGTTGCCATTAACTTAAAATAATTCAAATTCAAAATTATTTTAACATTTAGGTACATTGAAAATATGCACTTAATTTTTTGCTTCTACTACCGCTTCGAAAAACAAGTCAGCATACAAAATCTTTAGAATTCTCGAAGGTAATATAAGTTTTAAGAAATACTTTCAAATTATCAAATGGGATGTTTTATATAATTCGCCACAGAAAGGAATTATTTTTTAATACACGCTAATATTCTCGGCAACAAAAGGTGTTAGGGCCAATGGTACTTAAAAAATTAATTATAATTATTCTGTACTAACAATGCATACGATGAATAATAGTAGGACTTACATATTGCTGGCCCTCTTACACTGAAATTCTAAAAGGTGAGTGACAGCTAGCTAGGCAAGTGAATACCCCAACCATTGTTAGAGTACTGTTGAGATTAAATTAAGTAATACAGAGCCCACGTACTTCCAACACGGAGTACCAGCCATCGTTCCCTCCGCCTTTATATCCAGAAAACATTACACGAGGAGATACGAAGCCCAGGAACTTCCAACAGTAACGACTAGGCATAACTTCCTCCCTTTGTTTTTCCTATGTGCACTTGTTCAGTTGGTTTGGATTCAACGATAGTTGTAGAAACTTACACCCCAAAATTCCCAAAAATTATAAAACACGTAACCCCAGTTCCTCGACTTGTGTCTTATACACTTCATTGTGAACAAAATAGACGGCGCACGAAGCCTGGCAACACCTTGGAGTGAATAAAAACCCAGCGAACGTTTCGGTATGTATTTTATGGACAGCTTTATTAACATATTCGAATGTTTATTACATGTAGAAAGTGATCATGTTCCGGTCAATTTTACATATTTAGATATATGTTAAGGTCAGTTTATACTTATGATTTTAATGTCATATCATCGCGAACATTATACATTTTAAATGTAAAGCTATTTATGATTTTGTGTTGTTAACTATGTTATGACCCAGATCTATAGAGATCGTTTGGCTCTGTAACACCCAGTTTAAACCCGACGGTACTTGCATGATGGTATTTTGACGGCTAGCTATAACCCTCCTCATATCGACCGAATCATGAAATTTATCTTACGTGTTTCGATCGCAATGTCCGAGAGCCAGTAATATTGCGGCTTCCCCGCTTTCTTTCTGATCAGCAGCCCTTTGGTGATCCCTTTGGTATTACTGAAGTCCATGGGCAACCGTGACACCTTACAATGTTGACTCCTCTGCTTAAACACAAACTTAGAGATATCGAGTAACAACAGCGTAGCTTAAGGACTACAGAACAGAACAGAACAGAACAGAACAGAAATTTGTTTTACGGGTACCAGACGTTAAAATTTTTTCAATTAGTTCAAAAATAGCGCTAATGAGTGTCCAAAAATTTATTGGACTGGCATTTCATAGTATATTTACAATTAGTCATGACGACTCCTCATAAGTTATGCGAATTTCCTAAACTTACCTCGCAAATCCTAGAGTCCTCTTAGCGTCCTATAACGAGCGTGTGAAATACTAGATACAGTAATCCAGGTCCAGGCGAACTGTCCTATCGCTATTAAACACCATTAGTCCGAATACAGGTTTAGATTTCTGGATAAGAAAATGAAGTGTATAAAATGCCAATAAACTACTGTTTCTCAATAACACGTATAAAAACCATGAAAATCGCAATCTCCGGCGCCAGAAATGACTGCAGAAACCGTGCTTTATGGAGAAGGCATTTACGCTATTGGAAATATTTTGAAACAAAAACACAGCCAAGGCCTTATAAACTGAAGACCGAAAAACTAATATTTATTTAGTTTAGATGTAACTTGAGATCCTTTTAATAAATGATTTAAAGCATTTAATTGATTTAAATATCACAACCTTCTTTTTAAATTAAATATATACATTTGATGAAATGAATTTAGTCATTTTTGAACAGGAAAATAACCGTTGTCACGTGGAAAATAACTTGTATATCTTAATACATTTTCAATATATACAATGAATGTAAATTAAGATTCTATCAACAACTACCAACAAAAATTTAATCGTATCAATTCAGCCGTTTGGGAGGACTTTAGTTCCATACACACATACAGAAGAATATGCAAGGTTATACTAATATTACTGATTAATGTTCACCATTAAACTTATTCCGCTAAAACAAGAGCACAGTAACTCTGCACAAATACGGTTGGCGTACAAATAGCGCGTCTATTCTAATCTTACATCCGCACAAATTAGCATGCATATCGTTGCATGATCTCGCATGCACAGCACATGCATGGCAAATCGACGGCAAATCGTCCGCATCCTCCGCCACAGGCCCGGGGAATGACAATGGCGGGTAATGACGGCGCGAGGCTTCACGAAGCCGTCCAACGGATCTGTTACAGTAATGACAGCTTTTCATCAACGTGCTCCGAAATATATTAGAAGTTCAGAATTGATTAAGGCTGTCTTGTTATTCCGTTGCCGTTGGTGCGAAGCCAAAGCCATGTGGCTTTTTTATAATCAACCCTTATTAGGATTTCTCTTACAGTATCGGAGAGCCAGGAAAAAAGCAAATTCCTCGCTTCTTTCTATTTATTTCTTGGTCGATAACGCGTGGGCTATGCCTTGATGTTGCGAAGTACGCGGGTGGTCGTGACCTACCGCTAAATGGCTGTCCGAAGTCCGAGTGTCACTTATTAACATAAAACTGATAGAATCTCTTCATGGTGAGTCCGTAGCCCAACTGGTAATGACCCTGCTTACCGTGCGAGGGTCCTGGGTTCGATTCTCGGCCGAAGCAGACATTGTGACAAAAAAATGATTGTTCTCGGATCTTCAGTGCTTGTGTTGTTACATTCTGTGGCTCCATGACACGTACAACACAGGGAATCCTAGTGTGGAAGTATGTGTGTGTGTGTGAACGTTTATTATTTATTACTGTTATCAGATATAGTATGAAGCTACAGATACCACTGCAACACCTTGTACTTACTTCGCGGAATTACTACATTTTACATTTAAACATGCTCTTAAGCATAGCAGCCTGGAACTTACGGCTTCCTTTCGTCACATGAACATCAGCGACCGAAATCATCTGGCAACTATCTTCTAAAAGACTTCATTAACTGAATTTTTACATTGTAATCACACAAATATTCCCTGAACAATTCACACGACATAGGGGTCTCTATCTAAAGGTATTTAGAACATTGCAGTGCGACCGAATTATCGCCAAATCTATGTACATTCATTAACTTGGGTATTTGTATAAAACGATCCGTTTTTTTTAATAATCCCCAGTCAGTTGCGTGTTGCACAATGTTTGGAAAGTTTTTAGCTGTTTTGATCGTAGGGACTCTACCAATAATAGGTAAGAAAAATCGTTGTAACACGACCATTCATAACTTCACGGTGATACTGTAATCTCACAAATAAAACCCACTCCAGATTTCGCAGATAACAATATACTGTGAAGTAATGTTCATTGTAATGGTCTCGGTGCTGAATTAGCATCGAGTTTGATCTGTGAGATTACAGATTTACCTTGTTTCATTGAAGCTCCTCTCGGTGTGAGAGGAGTTATCGCCATATTTGACGCTAATCAAGAGTGTAATCGCAGATTTCAAGTGCATTCCAGTAAATTATGGAACTCCTAGGAATATGGTTAATTTTCTTATTTTTTTTTTTCAACTGCATTTGATATATTAAAATACAAACAATTAAAAATTTATCATAGCGGAATGATTATGAGTTAATACTATTGTGGATTTTTCTATTATTCTCTCATGTGTGGGTCTTCAAAAGGAGAGAAAGGAAGAGAAGTGAAAAGGAGAGTGCTTTTATGAATTAGTGCGTTCAACATCTCAGACTTCATCACCACTTACCATCAGGTGGGATTGTTGTCAAGCGTTGACTTATTGTATGTAAAAAAAATTGTCAACTAATGATTTAAAAACGGGAAAACGACGCCCATTACTGGATCTTGTATAAAACCTCTGGACTTTGTATGGAGTTCCTGGTGCCTTCACAGAGCATCGACTTTTCCGGTAGTTCTAAACGACGTCACCTTAATAGGCGGATAAAAATATATAAAAGTATTTTCACTTCTATTTATGATACATGAGAATATATGCGGTTTCAATAATCAACGATAATTTCAATGCAATTGAGTGAGTCAGGATGGCCGAGCGGTCTAAGGCGCTGCGTTCAGGTCGCAGTCCACTTCTGTGGGCGTGGGTTCGAATCCCACTTCTGACATATTGTTTTTTTACTAGTCTCTTATATCTTATATTATATATTATATTATATATTATAGTTTAGTATCTTAAACGTTTATACTATCATTTTTTTTTCATGTTAAGTCTTATGTGTGATAAAATATCTGTAATTAATTAATTCGAGTAATTTAATTTTTATTTTATCCGACTCGAGCTGCTGCACTAAACGTACTATATATAAAAAAAAATTATGTATTTAAGAATATTTGGGAAAAAAAATTAAACGATATAAAAATAGAGCAGATTTTATTGAGTAGGTACCTAGTTTAAAAGAAAAGTAACACAACATCTGATAAAGATAACAAATCTGGACGTTTCCTTACACAATAAGAGTAATAAAAGCAAAATAAAAAATATATAAGAAAATATATGTGAAGGGGACACCCGGGTTTGAACCGGGGACCTCTCGATCTGCAGTCGAATGCTCTACCACTGAGCTATATCCCCTTTTGTAAGTCAGTCGTTAATAATATTCGGTATTTCAGTGTGCATAATATTCTATAATTATTTGGTATTTCGGTAACTCTAGTTCCATTTATGGTATGAATTTTGTTATATGTTACTCAATAGACGCTAAGAATAGCATCAGATGTTTGTGGGCGGTTGTGTACGAACTTAGCGGAAACTCTTTGAACTAAAACTACTGACAATCCTTTTTCGCTACACTTATTTAAAGATAAACACGATGAAGTAATATTTGTAGATATATTTCTTAGAAGCTGAGCTGCAGGCAAGTTTTAGGGCTGCGACAAGTAATATTTTATTCACAATGTGTCAGCGCTATTAGAGTTGGTATAACTATATATGATGCTATGTTGAATGCAAGAAATTCAATATGTAGAGTCCTAAAAAATACTCCAAGGAGTTGAAGCCGACTTCCCTTGCGACAGTTGAAGCTACAACACCAGGACAGGATATGAGGGCTGTGGGTGGCCGCTAGGATTTATATCTGCCCATGTTGATCCCGCTGGTACGGCCTTGTGTGTAGAAACCTTAGCCGCTTAAGCGAAATACAATGTGTGTTGATTGCAGTGTCCAATAGTTCATTAACAGTTTCTCCGTATTATTTTTGTTGACTTTAGTCTCCTGGTTTTACTGTTATAAGCTAAGTTGAACACATGATATCAAATACTCATTTACTTCGCCGTATTCAGGCAGCCTAGAATACTCCAACTAACCCCATGCTGGCAGAATACTTTATATTATCAGTATTATTATTAAGTCATCGGTAATATGGGTATTATTACCTTTCCGTGAAGCCAGCCTGGCCAGCTATCGCCCTCCTGCTTGAGTCCGCCGCCAAACGACTCGCCGTGTTCCGGTTGAGGGCTAAAGAGCCTATTTTCCTACTTACTTTCTGCTCATTTTCTGGCTGACAACGTATCAGTGATATTTTTGGTCTTTCTGATGTTCACGGGCGACGGTGACCACTTACCATCAGGTGGCTCGTCTACTCGTTTGTCGGCTATCAACATAAAAAACGATTTAAATAAATATACTTCAAAGTATAAAAATAAACAATTTTCAACAATTTAACCATATAACCCGCTTCCTTCCAAAACGTGGAAAGTGAAGATTATATTATGAAGATTTACATATAACAAAGAAGGTTTATAAACTCTTAAAGCCCATGAACGAGTGACCTAATTAGGGCGGCGATACAACCTCGTTACGTTGTGGCGTGTCGCCAAATGCCAAGTATGCAAAAAAGAACATGTTATTAATGCTTTTATTGCAGTATAACGGATACAACACGATTCACTTTGATGTCAACCATAAGAAATAAACTCAGCATAAACTGTAGGTGATCTTTTCTAAACTTTTTAAATATCCATCATCCTACAAACAATAAATCGTTAACGATAGAATAGAACATTTCCATCTTAGAAGAGATATGTCCCAATTATGAGAGGAGACACCCTCACGGAGCGGAAAGGTACAGAGTTCAGCGAATTTTAAAAGAAGGACTTATATTGCCACGTAAATAGGTCGGCAGTATCTTATACTAAAGTTATCGCCTTCAAATTCCAGTATCATCAGAACTGTACGCGTCAGACGAAGCGAGAGAAGACTGGGAGCGGATAGTGGGGGGGACGAAGGCGAAGAATGGCTCCGCGCCGTACCAGGTATCGCTGCGGATGTACGGCGTGTGGCATTTCTGTGGCGCGTCGCTCGTCACGCCGCGGGTCATACTCACAGCGGCGCATTGCGTCGACCGGTAAGTAAATTGTTGACTCGTAATGTTATTATTGGGTCTATGCAATAATTGTGATCAGCTGTAGTCGTGTTTGTACGACATACGCCTTAAACTTGGATAAATTAAAACAAGTCTCCGGTCTATTTAAGCGATTTTGCCTTTAAGCGGTCGTGTCCAAGTCGTTCTAAATTCGAAACTTGTAGGTATACAAGCAATATTGTTGGTTCGATAAAATGATTTAGGAGTGCAATGTTGCCATCATTTATGACATAGTAGAATATCGCTACAGTTACTATTAAGTGCCTACTCTTCATTTTTACTTTACTCTTTATTAACATGCTAACATAAATGCACTCTATCGTGTAATATTGCAGAAAAGTCACATCGAAACCACGGAACATATTAGTAGACTAGCATAATATTGCTGAAACAACTTATATTCTCACAGTCAACCTCTTGAAATCGACTACTGTTGGTGTCTTAAAATTTAAAGTTGCTAGTAGTGAGTGATAATTCAAAATGTTGACTTTAGCAGAAAATCGAAGATATTTTCGCTTCAGAAGCAATGACATTGCGCCTTTTGCTTTTATAAAGCAATGTCATATTTAATCAACGTTGCGTGCAATTCAAACTTATGATTCTCTAACAATCACTGTAAAGGCTCTGGGGTGAAATTCAGAATTAAACATCACTTATTATTAAAAATACAATTTATTTATACACGGAATGTATATACAAAGAAAACTTCGGATATTTCGATAAACTGTTATATTTACTTTTTTTAAAATAAAATTCGCCATTTATACTCTACAATGATGTATCGGCATAAAACACAGAGATCGTTGATAACCGTTAGGTATTATTAAAATGTCTATGACCTCTAAAAGAACAATAGTTTGGTTAATAACATAAGTGCACGGATCGCACCAGAGACTGCAACAGTTGAACTGCATGCTGATTTCTAACATATCAATAAAAGAAGGTTTGCGTTTCTCAACCTTTCAAGAAATATGTAGTTGTAGTAATGACGGCCCCATAGCCCAATCGGTACTGACCCTGCTTGCCGAGCGAAGGGTCAGGGGTTCGATTTGTCGCCGGGGATGATATCTATGTATGTGATATATAAATGTTTGTTTTCCGTTTATGGGTGTTTGTGGTGATATGTGTGTATGTCCATGCCACCCGCGACGCAGGATGTGCTTGTGGCGGGTGTATGTATGTGAATGTGCTTATTGTTATAGTTATTAATATAAAAGAATTAGATTAAACAGCTAATTTATCTATCTATAAATAACACACTGTATGATGTTCCAGTCTAGTCTCTGAAGCTGATTTATTGCAAAGTTTCTTATTCTGTTCCGTCCACCGTAACTTATTTTGATCCTAATATGATGTAACAGATTTATTATACTGAAGTAGATTAAAATCGTTTGGCAGCTCGCCAAATGCCATCGAGCAATATATTAGAAATAGCGAGCGAATTTAAATCGAGATAACTTTGTACTCATGCATCAGGTACAATAAAACTCTGTTAATAATATACTTAGTCCATAAACCATTACGATCTTGGCTGAAACATCCGCTTAGATATTTTGAAATTTTCCTGACAGCCAGATTATCTGCATAATAGAGTATATTCTTGCGATGATGATATTGACAGCATCGCAATTTATAACTGTCCCAGTGCTTGGCGCAACTTTCATCTCAAAGTAAGCTGAATTAGCTCACCATGCTGGCCCAGTAAGAAAGACTACATTTATAAATTTAAACACCATATTAATTACTGAGCACAAAAGAAAAATGCAAAAGTCACAAATATTTGAAGATATTACCATAGCGGTCTTACATATACGCCAGATAATGTAAGCTAGGACGTTCATTTATAAAACAATTGCTGATCAATCGATCGACTATAAAAACATCGGTGTTCTTCTGCACTGAAAACTGATAATACATTTGTAACTATACAGTTTTTTAACTGACATGGTAGATGGCCTTGCACCCAGTCTCTCAAACAGCACTACGTAACACAAAAACTACCCAAAGCTACCAATCTCAAACAGGATCACATAAAGGCCAAAAGCACTGCAAATTCCTCAGTAAAAACTGAAATGTGTTATGGAACATCTCATTCGCATAATACATATAGCACTAACTTTCTGTGATACCCAAATGTTTACTGACAGAAAGATATTCTGCGTCAACAATGACGAATCCTTGTAAAGTACACTTACCTGTAAACAGTTTATGTTCTAACATTTAATATTACAGATTGAAACCCCAGTATTTTAAAGCCATAGTCGGCACGAACCAGCTACGAGATGGAGGCACAGCCTACGCCATCCGGAAGGTCGTACAGCATGAGAACTACGATTACGACGTCATCAAGAATGATATCGCGATTATATTTACGGAGCAGGAGGTGGCATTCAGCAATACTGTTGATGCGGTCGAGCTCAATGATGAGCCAGTAGAGAAGGGAGAAGATCTGTTGCTTACGGGGTGGGGTACCACTTCTGTGAGTATTTTTGGCAAATTAATGTAAGGACATTCATCCTTGAGTATACTTTAATTTTCAATGTTAATGGTGGAATATGCTAAACAATAGACGAGGTAATGGTACTAGGTTCCTCCTCTAGGAGGTAGTCCGACTATTCACTGTTGAATTTAATCCTAAGATACTGTTCATGCATAATGGTCGGGTTGACCTGCTTACCTACCGCCTGCCTTTTATATTTAACTGTGATACTTGGATCTGTTTTGGTTGATCTATTCGGTCAGCAAAAGTGACTTTCTCTTTTTTTCTGCTTTCAACGCATTGGCATTGCCTTAGTTATTAGTGGGTTCATAAAAGAATAAATGTCAAAGTAACCATCAGAAAAACAAGATCTGCAGTTTTGCAAAAAATATACTCTCACTTGTGTCTATAGGTCTTAGAGCTGTTAGAAACTCTTGCACCAGTTTGGGTGTATTAGTCGGGCCACTTGAGTTAATTCTTCGTGTTATCTGTGACTTTCTTCAACAGCTTCCAATGCAAATTAGTATATCCTATGGTTTCTGGTGTTTAAAGATCATAACGAATTCTTAACATCAGGAGAATTGGCGCAAGAAAAAGAATATCCGTTTAATTATTTCTGTAGAAAAAGATCTAGGTAAATTTTTCTGGACTTTTACGTTCTGACAGGTTTGTACCAAATATAAAACATTGTAACCTCTCGAGTATTTGCCGTTTCTCCTTCATTGGTAAACGCAAACCTTAATCCGTTAGTCATATTGATGTGATTGAATGGATAACTCCGCAGTATCCAGGACGACTGCCCAACGACCTGATGCAGTTAGAGTTGAAGGCGGTCACGTACGAGGAGTGCAAGGAGGCCCACAAGAGCGTCAACGCGGTGTTCACGTCGCAGATATGTGCTCTCACTAAAACCGGAGAAGGGGCTTGTCATGTAAGTTTATTAGAAAGCTAGTCACCTTCTATCGTGTCACTTCGCTTTGGAGTGTTATTAAAGTTTATCAGATATTTACATCATTTTATTCATTAAAGGTGACTTTTCGCAGTTTTTTACATCGGAAACATATAAAGTTAGTGCAATAGCTTCTAAACTGAGTCAAAACTTTATTTACTTACCTCTTAAGAAAGGAATGTTTCAGAGATTAAATATTGACATATATAATAAATTATATACATGCCTATATATTATACATATATGTATATTTAAAAAGAAATGTTTACAGCTTTAGCCCTATTGCAGTTTTATTATTAGTATTTATCAAGGACTCACAACAACCATCAAAAGAGACGACTTCCACTTCGTGAATAGCTGAACAGCTGTAATCATGATCACACAATGCCTAATCAGATTAGATTAAAAAGAAAAGTATGGATGGATTTTGACTAAGCTCATTCTACACAGAAAATTCGTAGAGATCAATATTTTGTATCAGATATTGCCCCGTGCACTTATGCAACTTTGAGAAATAAATTAATGACTAATGTATTATGTTATTCAGGGTGACTCGGGCGGACCCCTCGTCAGAGAAGGAAGACAGGTGGGTGTCGTGTCCTGGGGTATACCCTGCGCTCGAGGAAAACCTGACGTGTATACAAAGGTATTTGTCATTTTATGCATAGCATTTCATGCGTAATTTTATAATGGAACTTGTAAAGTGTATTAATTTTAACGCAACTAATATTCAATTACCCAATATCAAGTACCTACTTTTCTTGTCTTCGATAAAGTATCGTTTAGAAACAGCGAAATAATGTCCGACATACTGGCAGATCGAAATCCAACAACGTTCGGAAATTTTCTATGAAAAAGGCATACCAATACTTAATCACAGATATAAGTAATTCCGAAATCAATAATCCGTACGCAAAATTTTCTTAATCATTGATCAAACAAAGAATTGCTAAAAGTTAAGAAGTTACCTGTGAATTATCTGAAGTCATGATCAAATTTCAGGTGGAAGCATTCATGGGCTGGATCGAGAAGACGCTTTATGATGATGCCGAGGACCACGTTAAGTACATCCATGACCATCGACACAACCACCCTCGGAAGACGAACAGACACTGACCTGAGCTGACCCCGCGAGCCGAATGCACCCACAGCTGTACACATAAATAAACCCCGTCTCTAACTTCCTAACCTATCCAATTTATCCGGACATCCCACATCTGATTTAAGGAAACATTTAAATATTTTTATTATTAATAAATAAAAGGAATTTTGTTTACTATATTTTATATACAAGCATGGACTAGAAAGCAAAAGAAAATTTACATTAAGAAAATGTGGTCGAACATATCCTAAAATTGGGCGTAACATAGGAAGGCGAAGATTGAAGTTTAGACTTATTATAGATCAGTTATATCATATACATATATGAGTTAACATTAAGTAACAATATCTTTGTTATATTATTACTATCTAGCGAACCTCCCCCGCTTCGCTTCAGAAAAGCAAGCTTACGCTTAGAAATAGCACCTGCATTGCTTTAAATTCATTTATAACTTTAACATTGATGGACAAATTGAATATAAACGAACATAAAATAATTAACAAGTGATGCTTCCCGCAACACATTTGTGAAAACCAAAACAAAATCGTTTTCTGCATTTTGGAAATTAGCGCGTACGAACGCATCTTGTTTCTCAGTTCTATTGCGTTAACAAAGGCCCTTAATAATAGTTTTTCCCATGTATCCTTTAGTACAGAAAGCGATCAGTTAGAAGTCTATTATATATATGGATTGAGAAGCAATAGGTATTTTAGACAACTGGTGATATTGAAGAAATAGATAATAAGGTCGAAATTAACAATTACTGACTAAGGAATACTTCGGTGATGGGTAGCCGCTATCGAAAGAATTATATTTAAAGTGTTAATAGGACACAGATACATTTGTTTGTATTAATATATAAGTAAAAAGTAAGTGTATAAATGTAAGAGAGCGTAATTGACATTAAATTACACATTAATTGATAGCATTTTTATTATGGCTATTATTCATCTATATTGTGTGTCCTCCATGAGATATACGACAACTTAAAGCCTTGTTCTCTATATGTCACATACCAAAACTTTGGAGGAAATCCAAGACGGTTATTCAACTTTTACACCCACGGAGAAAATTAAGTTAATAAAGATACAGGTGTATTGTTATTGTTATGTTATTCTAAGACTCATGATGTTTATTAAATCTATACTAATAAATATATATATATATATATATATAAATGTATAATTTATATATATATATATTTTATATTTATATATTCTATCAATTAATATATTTATATATTATATATATATTTTATATTTATTAGTATAGATTTAATAAACATCATGAGTCTTAGAATAACATAACAATAACAATACACCTGTATCTTTATTAACTTAATTTTCTCCGTGGGTGTAAAAGTTGAATAACCGTCTTGGATTTCCTCCAAAGTTTTGGTATGTGACATATAGAGAACAAGGCTTTAAGTTGTCGTATATCTCATGGAGGACACACAATATAGATGAATAATAGCCATAATAAAAATGCTATCAATTAATGTGTAATTTAATGTCAATTACGCTCTCTTACATTTATACACTTACTTTTTACTTATATATTAATACAAACAAATGTATCTGTGTCCTATTAATAAATGTCTGTTTGTAATATTAAAATAACCACTTTTCACTACATGCATATGAATGTATGTACGGTACATATACCAAAATAACATTTATTACAATTTTTTGTCTGTTTGTTTGATCCGGTTAATCTCTGAAACGGCTGGACCGATTTTGACGGAACTTTCACTGGCAGGTAGCTGATGTAATAAGGAGTAACTTAGGCTACTTTTATTTTTACTAAATAACTTTCTTGTTAAATTCCACGCGGACAAATGCGCCGGCACAGCTAATAAATAATAAAGGCACAAAAAGTTTTTAAAAAAAATATATTGCTTTATTCAAACACATAAAAACTAATATCACAGTGATCAGTCGTGAGGTGGGAAAATATAGCGATTATAACGAATAATTCAATTTGCTTTTGGAACTTTAAATGCATACTTAATGTGATGTATACAATAAAAAGTAATAATGTATGATAGCTAAACAATAAACACGTTTTATTACATAAATATTAAGATATATAATTATAAATGACAAAGTAATCTATACGAAAAATTGATACCTAATTGATATCAACCTACTTACTTAAATAAAAGTAAAGACTTATCTTTATTTATGAAAAGTATTACCAAAATCCTTTACATAATCGCACTTACAGACGTCTTTCTTTCAGTGAAATTATGTGCAAAATTATTTGCTGGAGTCTAAACCGCGACAAATCAAGAGATGAAGTTATTCAGGACGGCCGTCTTGCAAGTCATTGTCCATTGATTATGATCTTATTATATTCCGATTACACATAACGTAAATTTCCAATTGATTATTTGAAGTTGATACTTTATTATAACCTATTTAAATGCTTTTTTAAATTAGTTCATCGTCCCCTACAAGTACAATCGAATATTTCTAAGCCACTCCTGTCAATTCTAGCTGTGTTCATTTTCGAAATGCAACAGTTAATTTTAGTCGTACATATAAATGTACTCACTTTATAATATATCTAAAGCCACTACAATAATCTCCTACATACGCATTAACGTTACCACCAATGATAGAACTAACATTATTGGTTACCACTAGATTTCTTACCACGTCATCCATATAATTTTTAACTATTAAATTATACGCCTCGTTTTTGAGTGCTCATTGGCAAAGGGTGAATTTTTGAACCAATTTATGAAAATTTCACTCGCAAAATTTTAATATCCGCTAGACTTCGCAAAACGCATGTTCTTCATATCTAAAAAGAGCACTCTAAGATTTATACATCTTTATACATCTCACAACATCTCTAAAATATAAATAGACACGACTAAAATAACTATTCTGAGCCTTATCCACAGATAATCGAAAAATTCTTCAACATTTTCACTGGAAATATAATCGAAATATTCAAAGAAAACCTGATTATTATTCTGTTCAAAATTCCTTTTAAAATCGTTACTGTAATCTCTTCCGAAGATACCAAAACGCAAGACATCCTTCGTGCTGTACAATTCAACAATTACTTGTTTCTGATGTCCGATAGTGAGTTCGTTCATGTTGAAATTCTGAGCTGCGATAATGGTTCCGGTCGTTGGCTGTACGATGGGGAATTGAGCGGAGTTCTTGGTGAAGTTGCCAGATATGGACAGCTCATCAAAAACAATATCCGTGGTGTTTTCCGAGCTGAAAAATAAAGGACAGATTATGTAGACTATGTTGTCTGTGTTTCATCCGTAAAACCTTTTTACGACTCGCCTGGGATAGAACTGCTAGCGCTAAAAGATTTGTTTATTACCTTAAACTAAAAATCAAACGGACAAATTCTAAATAACTAGTAGCAATCTCTAAAAATTCATCCTGGTTGATGGCGAGAACGTAGAAAAATATACGGACGTTTGCACATACAAAAGAGATTAATAAAATAAAAAACATGTTGAAAGAGATCGACAAACACTCGTCTGGGTAGTTGATAAAATAAAACTTAATGGCATAACAGCTTAACAACGGCCGAATGAGTACTAAAATTAAATCCCAGTACCTTCAATGAAAGTTGCGCAAGAAGACGCAAAATATACCTACTTTACTAGTGAGTCTACTCTGCTCAACACGTGTGCAGTTTACCAGTGAAAAATATTAGAAGTGCGCTTAGCAATGTCACATTCTTTATTCTCCCGGCTTTCCAGAAGATTGTCCAAAAAATATTTAATAAAAACCTCGTCTTGACAATTATTAACGTAATAAAAAAAAACAGCGCGATCGTTTGAGCCGTTCTCGAGTGGCGATCTTTTATACAAATTGCAATTCATTTTTATTTATGTGTATAAATAAATAAATATATTAAATAATCACCAAGGTTTATATAATTACCTGAGGAAACAGCTACGCTTGTACAATCCCGCACATGCGAGTACCGCGCAGCTTTGCATCCCAATACTGTTTTGATGGTCATACTGTTGCTCGCCACTGAATGCAACAAGACCATAGTTGACTTCCTTAGGATCATCTGAAAAAGAAAGTTTATATTTAAATCAGACACTCAAATTTAGTTACATTACTCCTTTGGCATTTTTATAATAACACCCGGCAAATAAGCAGTCGTGGTGGTAAGTGGTCAATGCCGTTTATGTACAAACATAACACCAGGGGTGTCACAGACACATTGCCGACCAAGAACGACGCGGAAAGTCCGTTATATGACTATCCAGCACTGCACTCAAAAGAAAATTACGATTGCTTTTTACAAAGACAGTGGTAGTTAGTCAGGCAGGTAAAATACCGTACCATCATCCACACAGCCCATCGGATTTAGGCTGGATGGTTACAAAGGCCAGATCCAATAAGACCACCTTCATATATGTAAGATATAACTTACCAAGGAAACTGGTCTTCACGTGAAAATGACAACAGAACTTATCGTGGCATACAGTTTCATGATAGCCCTGCACACTCGCTTCCGTGTCCAATGGCCTAATGGTGTATTGACTTAGATCTTCACCGGGGAAGTTCGTCAATTCCGTTGGGCCATTGAAACTGATGGTTGAATGATCTGAAATAGAACGGATCATAAGGGTAATGTTAGAAAAATTATATTAAAGTGTCATTGCATCAAAGGTAACAAAATCAAAGAAAAACAGCTACAACTTTCACAGATTTCACTATTGATTTTGAAATTACTAGATACATAAGATTTATACAGTTTCTCAATCCATTTCCCTTATACTTCTGATTACGCGGTAACGTACCTTCACCGCCATCCTTATAAAGCTCAGCTACAACAACTTTTTCACTTCCAGTCTTCAACCCAGCCCTCCCTGCGAAGATGCCATAGCTCGATATAAGGTTACCGTTTGTCGCATAACTCCAGGACGAGGAGAAAGCGTTGCCTGAAATAAAATATTTTAAATATCATCCTTTCCGTGAGACGAGCCGAATAATTGAAAAACTGATTTAGCCTTGAGTGAAGAATGAAATTTGGACCAAAGAATTCTGGAGACTAAATATTGTTTTAAACTCATTCATGTCTTCTACGTCATATCATATGATGACTATACTAAGACCTTATAACTGATAATACTCCGGAATATGAACGGCAATGAATTCAAACTGCTCATGGAACAATCTTTAAATGCATTTATGAAATTATAACGTAAGACTGGACTTTTTTTTTCAACAATTTACCTGATAAAAATGGAATATTTGTAGAAGACTTTCCGGTCACCACAAAGTTCTTTACACTCTTTATATATTTGATATTCTTGAGGACCAAATCTTCTTCCATAAGTAGACCAAAGGTAACTCCAAAGTCAGTAGTGAAAGTGCTCGTTACTGTGTTTGTAATATTACACCTAGCTGAAGCTCGTAGAGGTTTTCTGTACCTGAAAAGTAATAAAAGATGAATAAATTATCATTCTTCTAATACATTCTCATAGCTCAATAAATGAATACTCAAACAAAGGTAAAGTATTTTCAAAACATTTTACCCTATTCAAACATAATCTAGGTTCTGTTATGAAGAAGTGATTTTTCGTTTTGACATGGGTAAGGATGTTAAGTACAGTAAAGGTTTTCTACCGAAACATAGCTGTACCATAACATAGCGATTTGATTGAATTAAGCGGTCGATTTTAGATTTTAGACTCGTCGTATATGATCAGTCTTGTCTGCGACTGCTCATAAATCTCAAGAGTTTCCAATTGACATTTACCAGCGGACAGTGGATACACGTTTGCCATTTCTTTCTCAATAACCTCAAATTTTAATTCATCTCTTCATAATCGAAATAAATAAAGGTGACTTACACAGCAATAATAGATCCATCTCTGTCGAATACCAAATTATTCCTGATTATCTCCTGTTGGCCTTGACAGCGCATATTCTCCAAGACGTGTGCAACAACATACGATTTTCCGTTTTTGGAAGCGTCCGAAATGGATTTAATTATCTGGAAAATTACACCTTGAAGTTAGAAATATTAAAACTTGAGAAAGCTTCGTATAATTTGATAATGCTATAATTTTGAAATAGCCATGGACTAAATGATTATAGATTATTTCACACTCTCTTTGGTGAAGGAATCCTCTGTATGGAAAAGCAAACATGTTTCATATTCGTAATATTTTCAAAGTGGGTTATGATATTTGATAGCAGTTATAAAGCACCTACATACACTGTGTGGGTACACTGTTATTTACAGGGTCGATAGAAGTAAAAGAAACCTCGCAACTCAATGAGTTTGAGTATCACCATAAATTAGGTTTTATTATACGATTTCCGCATGTCCAAAATAACATACTATACTTGGGATAAATTTACATAATCTTATATAAACTTCGAAGGGCTGAGCATAAAAAATACCTCATCGATTTTATCAGCACTGCAAATTTCCTGCAGACTTTCAGAACGCGATACCTCAGGAGAAGGTAGTACTAGGATATCAGCATTCTGAAAAAAAGGTAAAGATATTATACGTATAAACTTCAAATTACAAGTATATATTGGTAATATTTTTTAGTTCTTAATGTATTTCAATAAAAATATATTAAATGAAAATTTTTTGAGTAAAAAGCAGACGGCAGCCGTTTGATGAAATGATACCACTTTTGGTGAATGTCTGTATTCCAAAATTTGTAAGTACGTAGCAGGAAAAAGCGCGACACGATGTTTCGTTTCTAAGAAATACGCAAGGCACAAAACATGATACGCAGGTAGTGAACGATTACACGGAGTAGTGCAAAGGAGAAAACTGGGTTTTTGGAAACACTTACCGTTTTAGAAGCTTCGTATATCAGCTCAGCGTGGTTGTCTCTCTTTATGTCTTCTCTGACGTAGGCGGCCATGTAAGTTTCCTGAAAATCAAAATTAAAAATATGTAAGAAAAAAATTTTTAATTGTCTGTAGCATTTTGAAAATATAAGAACTCAGATACAAACTGAGTGCTCCATCTCCCAATTCCTTTGAGTAGAAACGCATCTGTGAGATACTTTAAACAGGAATATGGTTGCGATTCAGTTAAACTACATACACCCATTGGATCGCGTTGCTGAACATTTACTTCCATTTTTCTATCATTTAGTCAACACAATTCATAACTGTCACCTTACCGGGATTTTTGACCTGTATCTGGCACATGTTATCTGACTCATATAATTTCCATGTCACGCGCAATTTACGCTATCGTGAAGGGGTTAAGTAGGATTCAGCGTTATTTTATGGGATTTGGAGTTCGTTTTTACAATAAGATTCCTAAGTTGATACGCGAGTTGCCCATTGGAACTTTTAAGCGACACATTAAAATACAGCTTATAGGCAAAGGATATTATAGTATAGATGAATACATTAATGACAAGGATGTCTGGAAATAATAGTGTCGAAACCAGTTCCGCACAGGTTTAAACTTTTGTAATTACAATGTGTTGTTTAAAAGATACATATGTTGAGGATTGTCTTTCGCCGTTTCTTCTCCTCACTGTTAAAGCACCTTTTCGAAACGGTGGTAGAAGCAAAAAATGACGTTCATAAGTGTATTTACAGAATACCTATATGATTAAATTATTTTGAAATTGAATTTGATAGTCAGCAAGTTTGACTTATGGGTGTGGTGACCGCAGTAGGAGATAATGTTGCTCAGATAAACTCCAGCTCTTCTGGAGTTTTGTATCAGTTCTTTTACGGTATAAAGGCCGAGAAACAGTGATGCTAGTTTACGCAAGTGAAGCTGACAGCTCGCGGTAATCAAGTAATCAGCGGCACATGGAATCTTATACAGGGATATAAGTATGTTTGTATGATGAGCGTTCATTTATCAATTACTTGTACGCCGAAGCTGCATAGGATCATCCAACATGGCCTGATGTGTTGATTTGTTATCAACATCTGATATGCTAATCTATAGGTTTCAGTGTTTTGTCAAATTTCATGATAAACATTCGTTTTATGACTCACTGACATCAATTTAAACATTTTGAATTTTTTTGTCTGTCTGTCCCGTTATAACTTAAGAACGGCTTGACAGATTACACCATATACACGTATCGTAATGTAAATGTAGTAGTGAGAACACGTGATTGCGCTGTAAACAGATAATAGGCTATATAACATATTAGTAAACCTAATGATGTCTAATACTACCAGGATTAGAAATGCGTTTATTCAATTATTTTGAATTATCAATAATATATCAAGTAATTGAATATATAATTAATTGTACAACTCGAACGAAGTGGGAAGAAGCCGCTAGTATATTATATAATAAAATAAAATGATTTCAAATGTCATCGATAATGTACCGAATAACTCAGAATACAATTGATAAATTTGTCCATTAATTAAAATTAACTTACAATTTAAAATTATTCAGAATGAATCAAAATGGATGCGTCAAATAAATCATCAGAGCCAATGATTTTTTTTTATTTATTTAAGGGGTTCGAAAAAATGTCTGATGTGCGAGGTTCTCGACGTTTGTCGAAACTTGAACCGTCTCTAACAATACATTGTACATTCCCGGTAATGGTGGTAGCTTTTTTGTTTACATTGTTGTGGCTTCCCGTTATTCTATTCAGACGACAGTTACCTTAACTTGTTCGCGCTAATCTTTCAACAAGCGGGATGCATTTCCGATAACTGGGCAAACTTCAGAGAATGGTTATACTAAGCGAGTTAAAAGATCAGGAGCGTCGGTGACCATTTACAAGGTTATACAGGAACATGATATCCAGTATCGTCCCGTGGGCGAGGAGTGATATTGCATAATAAGGAGGAATCTTTGGGTGGAAACACAACGCTGCAAACCAATCCACTATGCACAAGTGTTGTGTAGATTTAGACTAAAATTTTGATGTTTAGACATTAACTCAAAACCCAATGATTCGAATTTTTTAATATCTTGATGTAGATGTAGATTTAGTAGATGTGATACTTAAATACCTTAATGGTACATCGGTATGATAATACCATACCATATAATCTAGTTATGTCTTCATATCGCCATGAAAAGGTTCAGCGTTCTTTTATGGGGCTTAGAGTTCGTTTTTACAATAAGGTTGCAAAATTGATACGTGAGTTACGAGTACCTATTTGAACTTTTAAGCGATGCATTAAAGCACAGCTTATAGGTAAAGGATATTATGGTATAGATGAATATATTAATGACAAGGACGCCTGGAAATAATAGTGGTTTACTCAGTAATTGCCATGTGTTATTTTAAAAGACATGCTGAGGAGTTGCTTTCGCCGTTTCTTCTCCTTAATGTTAAAGCACCTTGTCAGAACGATAATAGAAGCAAAAAATGACGTGCAAAGTGTATTTACAGAATATCTAAATGATTTTGATTTTTTCAATGTTTTGAACAGAATAAGGAGAAAACCGTTAAAACAACAAAAAGAGAAAATTATGGAAATTATAAAAGCCTGACAGAAATGACAAACAATTGATTTGGGTGTGACTTCTATTTGAAAATGTCGAACAGGTGTTGCAAACTGAAGTCAAAGTAGATTACTAGTTCATTGATAAATTAGTATACTGAACACCTAATAATATAAATAACTAATAATTAAAACACTAATAAAATTTCTTGACGGTACAGTCAGCAACCCAATTATAAGCATAGCTCCTACATACATATAAACCTACTTATCAAAACTTATTAAAGTTTCCATCAGGTGCAGATAAAATATGCTATATAGTTGTATATGGCAATAAAAACAATAATTTTATTGTGTCACACGAGCGTTATCGCGGTACAGTGACCTGTCACGCGGCCCTCACGTGACGCTGTCTCTTTCTTACCTAAACTAATTTTGGACCATAGTAATAAAATCGGTCAAATGTGCATCGCCCTCGCTTCATAGTATACGACATTCTAAATGTCCAGTATGTTATATTCACGAATTGAGTTTTCTAAATACCTTTTGAATTAAATACGTTGCACATAATAAGGGCCTCATTATTATTAAGAATATTTGTTTTAATGGCACGCGATTAACTTAATATTTATTTTTTTCAAATTTAGCTCATCTAAAAATAACCCCCATAATAAAAACTTGCTTATGTTATACGTGCGTTATCTATACTAATCTATACTAATAATAAAAATTGGAGTGTCTGTTTGTAATATTAAAATAACCGCTTTTTAGTACATGCATATGAAACGTATGTACGGTACATATACAAAAATAACATTTTTTACAATTTATTGTCTGTCCGTCTGCCTGTTTATTCCGGTTAATCTCTGAAACGGCTGGACCGATGTTGACGGGACTTTCTCTGGCAGGTAGCTGATGTAATAAGGAGTAACTTAGGCTACTTTTATTTCTAATAAATAACTTTTTTGTTATATTCTACGCGGACGAAGTCGCGGGCACATCTACTTAAGTATAAATATTAATAAAATGTGCACATTTATTATTATTTATATTTAAGTTTAATATTTTTTTCCGTCTAGTTATCTATAAAAATAGAATATGACAAACACACAAAGGTCCTATAAGAATAACGTTTGTCCTCACATGTACGGAACCGTAAATAAGAACACATCTCTCTTCTGTCACATCTCAATTATTAAGGACTGCGCAGTGACGCTTCCGTGATAGGGCATCTCCTTTTAACTATGTATATTACAAAATGTCTTTCGTCTCTGTCTATCGTTCCCAATTTAAGGGGACCGCTGCATTGCACCGTCACGTAGGCAATACCTAAGTTTTTGTAGCTTGTTAATTTGTGACAAAACTAGCTGGCCGCTCCCGGTTCTGCTCTCACGACGGACGCGCGTGCCCTCACGCCATCCCCTGAGTGTGACAGTATCGGTTCCTATTACACCCCCGTGTGTAATCATCCTCTATCCTCCCTATTAGCGCCACCGGTTTTGTTCAAGCGACGTACCCTTACGCCGCACCAGGAGCGCTACAACCCCGGCGTTTCCTAGCCCACCCCAACAGCTCCAACTAGCTCACGCAACAGACGCGCAAGCTTTGCAGCACTGAGTCTACTTGGAGTCGACGGCACTTTTGAGTGTAGTCCTCCTGTCTCATGATGACGTAAACGTCAATTCCGTCCGACCGCGGCTTGATTACTGCCAATTATAATCTATTATGGATGGTAATCAAGGTTTATATTAACGCGCAACACTTGAGTTGGTGGATATCTCGCGTTGACAACTAAACCAACTAGTGTTGACCCGGTGCGCTCCTCAGACCTACAGGAATGAGGAAAACCGGCAGACCCGATTCCATTGCACTGAGCCTCCTCAAAGGTGATGGTAAGTAGCTATATTCCAATAGGGATAGCTGCGTAATCGACGTTCCCATCCCATCAGCGCCACCGTTTCTGCTCTAGCGACGCCACTATACCCCGCACCCTGAGCTGTACAACTCCTGGCGCTTCCTGACTCACCCCCGTATGTAGTCGCTCCGGTCCTGTCCCACGCCACCGGTTTTGCTCTAGTGACGTCCAACCTCGGCGCATTCCGACTGCACCCCCCCGTGCAGTCACCCCAATTCCACACCAATCTCACCATTTCTGATCGCATGAAGGACAGACGTACTCTTATGCTGATCTGAATTACGACAGTCCCAACCAAGCCGACAACGCCCCCGTGTGTTGTCCACCACTCAGTCGATGTCTGTTCGACAACCCAGCTCTCACTATAAGAACCGCCATGTTCACAAACCCTCCCCAGTCCATAAACTAGGCGCTCCCAGGCCCGCTCATTCCTATGATGTGAACCCATATACAAAAACCCACAATTGACGAGTGGGATCTACCGCTTCCAGGGGCCGCCTAACCTCCCATCAGGCTAAGCAACCGCTTGGGTTGCATCAACTGGCGTTCACACGCTACCTTTTTCCACACTTTCATTATCGAAACCTTTCCTATCTTAAAACAGTTACGTTAATTGTCTAACTTGACTAAAACGCTCTTAGGTTGACAACTTGACAATTTCATGGATTTGTCTGGAACACATCAATTTCGTTAATACGATAAACATAAAAAAATTAACCGATTTAGCAGACTCGTCGTTGACCTTCGAGAGACCTTAAATGGCCGCCTTTTATGTTAACATTGTACGGTACAATAGTAATTAATAATGTTCTTTGTGAAGTAAAAAAAAACTGCGATTACGTCACTTTTTAATAGGAAAATAATTTAATTGTAACAAAGACATTTCTCCAAAACTACATCAATATATAAATTACACCAGTAAACTATGACGAAATCAACACGATACCTATATAATGATACCAGTCTTCCTTCAGTACCAAACTAGCACCAGTAAACGCGATAGAAATATTTGATTTCCCGCTCTAACGCTATCCAAAATATGCGACACCCTCAAATATCGTACGTGATGGATAGTCACGTACGCACGTGTTTCATCTTCGGTACGCACTTGGGGAACGGGAAATAATTGAAAGACTAATTCTGTACGCCATTTATAGCTTTAGGCAAGTAATCCCCTTTTCATGGTGTAGATATACGATGTTTTGGACTTTGATGAATCAATCTTAGTTATTTGAAATTCGGTCACTGGCTCAGAGACTGCCAGTTCCAATCCCCCAAATCCACAATTTTCACATTTCATAACGCCGTTATGGTAATTCGTTCCTGATGACTTTGTGAGTTAAAAGGCGGAGTGGATCACGGCTCACCACTTGGAACTGTCTCGTGTCCCTAAACAAAGTGTCGCCGCGACCACGATCCATGGGGTCGAAATATTGGCTATAAATAAAACGTATCGTGAGTACCCGTTACATAATAAAATGTAAAAAACCTAAGCGGAAAGTTAGTTTCTTCGTTTATAACTTACTACTCGGTCGGTTAGTATGTGAGGTCATATGTTGACGAAAAATATTGGGAAAACGGTATCTTGGCATTGCGACGAGTTATAGACTCTTGCGAGAAATACAATATAAGGTTGTTTCCAAAATCGGAACGAGACGTAGAACATTAATAAGAGGAATTGCTGCGTTCACGTGAGATCACGGAGGTTGGCAATACGTTTTTCATAGACCTCCAAGTGAGATTAGAAGTAAAGGAACTTAATCAATAAATAACTGTAAGTTTTACGTGCTAAGTCACAAAATGCCGTGACATGTCATTTAGAAGTACAAATAGAGTACTGTATAGAAATAGAGAGATAGAAATAGAGTACTGTATGATTCGTATGAGATTTGAAACGCGTCCAAATTTTGTACACAATATCTATATATCTTGAGGGTACGAGCAAAATTATTAATGTACATTATATGTGCATTTGTAGGTATTAAGGAAATTCTCTTGTTTTGATGTGTAACAAAGACGTGCGTTGATTTCGGTTTTCAGTGGTTTTCCGGTGTAAACTACGTATGTGCGTTCAAATCGAGCCTCTATAGCTTCTAATATTATTATAATTTCAGGAAATAATAATTAATTTTCATTTTCCCCGCGAAATTCACGTCCCGTAAATATCTCACTGATGTGTTCTTTCAGAATAACAGTAGTTAATGAGCCAGTCGAATATGTCCAGTGGACAAGTCCTATTTCAATTAAATGCATTATTATATATTCTTTAGTATCTACGTAGGTTTCCACACCAAATTCCTACCACCGAAACACTAAATACTCATTTTAAAGCTTGGACAACGGGAAGGCCTAAGTTATAATTTCATTTTGTTACCGCCCTTTGTTAAAACGTAGTAATTCTAAATCTGACAATAATAAGGTTTGAATAAATAACTATAAACAAGACTTATTTAGCTTGCAATGCT
This sequence comes from Megathymus violae, assembly GCA_003671415.1. NCBI lineage: Eukaryota > Metazoa > Arthropoda > Insecta > Lepidoptera > Hesperiidae > Megathymus > Megathymus violae. The sequence goes on along the minus strand of PDGT01000137.1, from coordinate 180,429 downwards.
GTGTTACATAATTTTATTGAGATGATATTGAAACACTAAGCATATAATAAAATATTACCCAACATAAAAACACTATTTTTCCATAAACTAAAAATGTTCCAAATTTTTCATTGAAAAAAGAATTCGATCATTGATAAAATATTTTTTTAATTGATAACTTTACGAAAAATATGAGTATAGACCCATAATTATTAGCCCCATTTCAAAAAATAAAATGCGCAAACAGAGCTATTTACAGAATAACTATAAATTATTTAATATAATACTCACCACAGAGCACCAAGCAAAATGCAGGCACAGCGTAAAGATCACGATTTTGAACGAAAAATCCATTTTAGAAATATTAATTCTACTACACTCCAAAAACTTAAAGCAATTCACACACAACCTAACCACGCAAAGCGCAGCGCGGGAATAAAATAAATAAAGAATGAGTGGGTTGAATAAGTCCGCATCATGCAGTCGCCGCAATCACGGTCGCGCTCGAGAAAAAATATTTTGTCTTTGTCAACTTTGTGAGTACGGAGAAAGTATCTACTTATAGATTGTACGTAAACACCACTTGTTTTGGGATATAAAGGCTTTACTCATAGGAACAATAATCACGGTACGCATCTTCTGTAGTTCAAGAGGTTAATGTGTAACTTTATATATGTATTTGCAATAAATTATAAGTGATAACGTTTGGTAGTATGCTGAGTTTGAAGCTGCATTTTTACCGGTGAATAGTCGAACATCGTGGTTTTTTGACGAAGCCTAATATGAATGACTTTTGTTCATAACTTGAGCCCACACACACCGCCGCTCTGAGATTATGGATTATCCACGTCATGATATGACTGAAATCATGTAGTTGATAGTATCAGGCGTTACTTTGCAACAATTCGCAAGCACAATGTATGATATTAAGGTGCCCCTCTGATGATGCTCTGTTTCGGAGCGAAACACGCGTTGGTGACGGTATGTGTGTTGGTATATACTTTTATCATAATTGCATGTTTTCCTTTGTGGGAGTCAGGGAGATTTCATGCATGTATAGAAGAATATACCATCATACATTGTGCTTGCTGATTTTTGCAAAGTAAATTAAAACTAATTTAATGAAATTATTTGCTATATACTGATTATTTTATATTTTAATATTTTAAGTGTAAATGGCTTCATACTAAATATTAACCTTAAAATGCTTTTGTCAGTGTTGGAGAGCCAGTCGCAATCGTGTTGCTCGCATCCATCTTGGCAATCGGCGATGCTGTAGGGATTATGAAAATCCAAGGGTGGCTATTTAGATAAAAATATAATTAAGCTACCAGGCTGATACAAACAGACAATCGTCCAGGCACCGCGAAAACTTTGACTGATACGAGCGCAACTAAATATCCATCCAAGACAATGTGAGTAAGGGAATATAATGCATTTACTTTAAATTTGTTTAAAAATGTTATATCTATTACTCGTAGATTTAATGTAGTTTGCATTGGATGTCACATGTTTAAATCCGGTTGTGATCTTTTGTAAACATTGACTCTAATTTTACCATACAGTAATGTCATAAGAATCCTGTCAGACATATTTAGAAACTACCTTAGTAAGTGTCAGTTAGCTTTGGCCGTATTGGGGTGGCATAGGATACACATATGGAATACATGACAGGGTTGGTATAATGTAATAGGTCTGACGTCTCTGCAATCTTATTACATAACAAACGCGGATGGTCATAACAAGCATAATAGCAATGTTTTTTGTTTATATAACGGCTCCATGACGCAAGATAACTAATAATATCTCTTTACCGACAACATATTATTCTAATAAAGTCATAAATATAGTTGTTATTAACTTATTGAGATAATACGAGATAACAATTATAGCACGGTGCTTTGAACGACTGTTTAATGCTCGAAGGACCAGAGTGTGAACCCTGCATATATCTATAATTTTCCGATGTTATATTTGTATATTTAAAATTATTTATCACCTGCGTAATGTACATGAGAAATCTCCATATTGTTTTCAAGGTAACAGTGAGCGGAATGAATTCCGGCAATGAGCTCCAGGGTCCATGTAACACCAGCTAACTATATTAGTTTGTTATGTTCCTTGAATGCAAACCCGCTTCTCCGTTACGTCATACACCCTGCTGAACCACTATGACGATCAATTCCCGCTGTTGAAAGCCAATAGGCTATCTCGTGGGTAGTGGAAGTCTTATATAGCTAGTTAGCTACATGATCCTTCTAGAATCAAGAGTGAAATGTTTTTTGATTGCAGGATCTAAACCAGTAAATGGCTGGTACCCGATTCCATCTGAGCGGGCAACGCGTCGGTACTGCCTACGATTTTAAGGACATACATGGGCGACGGTGCCCACTGCAACAGGCCCAGACATACTACAATTCCCCGTATTGCGCATGTCATGAACACACACATCTGTTTTTATTGTGTGACCAAGAAGTACAAATATTTATCCGAAACATTAATGTTTCGAGCCCGTTATAATAATATCTGTTTGATATTCAAATTCAAAATCATTTAATCCTTCAGGTATTTAGTAAAAACACTTATGCGTGTCACTTGTGCTTCTGCTACGTTTACGAAAAGGTGCTTTGTTATTGAGAAGAAAAAGAAAATAAACTCCTTATCGCATCTTTTAAAATAACACAATAATATAACAAGTACGAAGTAAGATTCTAATCTGCGGTGCTATTGTATTCTCGCGTCTTTTTCTTAATAATAACCACAGACAATGTAAAACTAAAGTCGATGTATTGAAAAGCATTAAGCAGTTTTTTATAAAAAGTTGATGGCCATCAAAAACTACGTTGAGAAAATTAGGATGGTCGTTTGGCAAGAAGATTTTAAGTGGTCAACTTCCCTTACGGCGTTTTCTTAACAAGTTAGTAATAGATAATACGATTTCTGATACCTGTCGGGCGCAAGTCTTGTAAAACAAAATACGTTGCTAAGTTTCAGTTAAGGTAAATAATTCGAAAATATTATTGACTATTTTCCAACTGTTTGTTGATATAATTTAATTTTTAGTATTATCATTCCATAAGATCCTATCAGCGGTATTAAGAACTTAAGTAGTGACGTCGAGATACTGTTTATGTATCTGTACCTACGGGCATATAGATAGTATTGATTATTTGTTCGTAAATCTTATGCGTGATCAGCACGTGATCGGTGGATAAATTATAGAGTTGTTACTAGCTTCGGATATGCGTTGCTGACCACCGCGGTGATTCTAGAATCTCTCTCTATCAATAGGTGTTATGTTTAAGACATCCATAAAGTTTATTAATTGATAACTGATTGAAATACAGATCGATTGATATATAGATGAACAATAATAATATTTCTTGTTACACCTCAAACAAGGCACAAGGTTCTTAGAAAAGGTAAACTTAATAACTCTTTTTAATACGCTTTTATTAGCTCGGGTTGTATCTATGTATGTATGTAACGGAATCTTTGAGCTTAATTTTCACTGGTTTCTAAAAGTCTGATCAACTTGAAACTTTGCACACATATCAAGGGCCGATGACAATGCAATAATTTGATAACAGTTTCCCATTATCCTTATTAGGACGGCCAGGATTCATAAATTCTTTTTTATTTAGATCCTCTGTAGGAGAGTGAGAAAGATAGAGCTAGCGCGCGATCTGCGCATGCCTGCACTTCCAGTCAGAGTTACTCTTACTGATTTCTGGAGTCTACGACTTACTCTTTCGAACTTGCTCGGGGACGCGGTATTGCTCAACGGGGACCAAAATGTCTTTAGGATAGTTGCATTCTAACCTTGTTTATTCCTTACACATGCGTGGATACTAATAAGTCTCATAAACGCAAGTTACTCTATTTAATATTCATATAAGATGTTATATAATAACCGTGATTTATAAAAGCTTCTTATTAATTACAATAAAATAATCAGAACATAAATTTTGAAATTATTTTACAGAACAAAATTCGACAATTAAAGAAGATATTTATCGTGATCAAAATTTTTTAATTAATAATTTTATTGATAAAAGTACAATCAACGAAAATGAATTAAAATAAATAATAGTTTAAAATAAATAATAGTTTAAAAAAACTAAAAAAACACGCTTTTATTGCTAATTGAACTAAAAACTGGAAAATAAATAATAGTTTAAAAAAACTGAAAAAACACGCTTTTATTGCTAATTGAACTAAAAAGTAGAAAATAATTTTTAATTACAAAGAGTCTTTATTACAGTAGTAGAAGGTCGGACAATCAATCATAATTAATTACCTCAAATAAACATTATAATAAAATTTAAGTTATTAACAAAATAATTCAAATCAAAGTAAAAAGCGTGGGTGCATTTTACTTCATTTTTATAACATTTTTTAAACTATTACTTATTTATTTAGCACCTATAGGATATTTAGAGATTTGTTTGACATTTTGATAACTGAAATCTCCTGAGTAGCCAATCTAGGGTTATAGGGAGACGTCAGTATTTCATGAGAACGCCCCGGAGTACCTTCCTTTTGCAATGCCCAGTGATTAGGTTGGTCCCGGAAACCTCGATGACTAGTCAAGCTTCAACATGATATCATGTTACAACACGAAGTAACAAGCATATATACTAAAATTATTTTAGCTAAATGGCAAAAAAATATCTCTTCCGCCTAATCTTTATTTATTTTTTATTTCCTAGCATCAGGGATAAGAAGGACAGAATTGTACTTAGAAACAAAGAGTCAATTTTATCGAACATTGAACGTATTAGGTACAGGAACGAATAAAGGAATATTGACAATCAAGTGTACCTTTTTTAGTTTTTTTTTTTCTATTTCGGATACTCTTCATATAGTTCAGTTACAATTACAAAGAACATCACTTTTACATGTCGTATTTGACCGATAATGACACAGTTAGGTCATGAATCACTGTAGTCATGTAGCCGCTGATGATAAAGATTAATTCTTTTGATTAATTTTGATTATTTGGAAGTAGTACTTAAGCCTTGCGTAATTACCACAAAGATTGAATAACTAAAACTGTTCAAAACTACTTTTTTTATTAGGTACATAGTAACCCGTCTTTTTTTAAAAGTAGGTCGACAATTATCAGCAATAGGAAACATTCGAAAATATTTTCGGTAATAATCATAATAATATCAATACGTACTCAGTATTTACAAGTCAAGTCAAGAGGAGAGTGAATGGGCTATTATAAGTTAGTGCGTTCATCATCTTAGACTTCATCACGACTCACCATCAGGTGGGATTGTAGTCAAGCATTAACTTGTCTTATGTAAAAATATAAAAAAAAAATTAACAAAAAAGAAAGGTTATTTTTTTTATTTGAAATTACTTCACCGATTGACTTCAAAATCTAAATTTAATTGTATAATATAGTTGTAAAAGAGTCAGAACAGATTGATTAGTTTAATATCAGACAAAACATCGTTATCATAAGACCATAAGTGCTTTCTGTAACTGTGAAGAGGGAAAAAAAACTCGGGAGTTTCTTGGCGCTTCTTCTTCCGGGATCATTCCAATTTCAATATAACTTAATGGCATTTTGTGTATATTTCACATATAACGTACAATGGATCACTTTATATAAATCAATCATAAGATCGATTACTGATTATACGTTATCGTTAACCATATAGGTTAAAAAATTATAAACCTCATCACCACGACTCTCTATCTCTATCTCTATCAAAAAATGATTGTCGATAAATTTTATGTTTGCAAAATTAATTTGACCTCGGATATCATTGACCTTATTCTAGAAGTTTTATTTAACACTCGTCAACATCCACCTCCAGCGCATTCGCGCCGTAGCTGCGTTTGCAACCAGTCACACACTAAATTTAGTATTTCAATACGTTGTAATTATATGACACTCGCACACATATTTGCAGTTGAACATAATTGCATTTTACGAATGTGACACAGTGACGCTCGCGCCGGTAAACGGATAGTTGACATCGTTTCAGACAACCCCATACCCCGTAACTCACCCCTACGCCTCAACGATATGTAGGTACCCATGTAAGGTACACCCGTAATGTACATTGATAATTGTGACCTAAAACAATCTGCTCCACACAATCTTGCTTCTGTTTGGAGGAGTGGACTTAAGGGGTAAGGTGTTTCGTCCAGTCTTCAATTATGTCTGTGTTCGAACTCATCGAGAAACTATGTTAGAAATCTTATGTAATCACTATTCAAACTCACATTTGAAGTTACGTGAAGTACAGCTGTCAATGTAAACTAAATATACAAATTGATTTGTTGTATTTATGAATAACATGAAGCAGTTCCATATCAAAATGTCACGACACATAAATACATAAGCATTATAAAGCTTATTTTATTTATACTCATAATCCATCACCGCTTTAATACTTTATTTGTCGCGGACTTTTAAGCCGTTAGGTGGCGCCGCAGCCGGAACTAAAATTGCAAATTATTAAATTGAAAATGTTCTACGATACATTTATATGACGCGGTAACAGTAATGAAACTGCAAAATATAACATTTACTATGATTGTTTATTGCCTATATTTAGATAACTTCACAATACAATTATTCATTAATTCAGTACCAGTAAGATTTGGCCGGTACTCGGTCCTCTTTAATGCCCATCGCTTCCATTATGTCCATTTCAAACGTACGAAGCTTTGGCTCGAAGGTTATCTGGAATTAAATAAGTTTTAATTTGTTACTACCCAAATTTAAAAGAAGTCTCCATAAATAGCATCATCATTTATTTTGAGGTGCTTTTAATACAATTGATTCATTTATTAAGAGTTTTTCAATAATATTACGCAACAATACTATCACTGTATGACATTTCTGTCTTAATTATTCATTGATCATAATATGTAATGACCAGGGATGTTATGGAGCTCCGTAACCGTTACCGGAACTATCGGATATCCGAAATAATAATAAACAATACAAGTATATCCGAAACCGTAACCGAATTCTATTAAAAAAATAAGAATAATTTCGGATAGGCGCAGAGTCTAAATGAAACACGTTATGACAGGTTTTCGCTGTCTGAACCGATACAGTTGCCGCGACGCTTTCATATTTGGACAGTTTTTATTATTTAATGTTTAAAGTTTTTTTTCCATGATTATAACACCAAATAATACGTAGACAGAAACCCAAAATGTTACCTTCTAAATACATTATATTTTTTTACAAGTCCAAAATCATCTTATATTATCCGAAACAATCGGATCAACCGCAATAATCTCACATCCTTAACCAAAACCGGTAAAATATTCATATATTCGTATCCATATCCATATCCGAACTTTCATATCTGTAGCGTCCCTAGTAATGACTATAATTTTAGTTTTATGATGTTTTTTTTTCAATTTAATTTAATGTTTGACGACCTCATAGCCCAGTAGGTAGTGACCCTGCCTGCCGAGCGAGGGTTCCCGGGTTCGATACCCTGGCCGGGACCGACATTTATGTGACAGATAAACGTTTGTTCTCGGGTCATGGGTGTTTGTAATGACATATTTGTGTATGTCCACGCCGCCCGCCACACGGGGAATCCTACAGCGGGGGTGTGAGTGTGTGAACGCTTATTTATTTCATGGAATTTAATTCAATGGAAGTATGTACTAATAAGATATACGACAAATATTGTTATTAACATCTATGGATTTTAAATAATGTGCGAAATATGGAATTATTATTTTATTATTTGCAATTTTTAACTTTTTAATAAGTAATGACATAATAATATTGTTGGATTTATTACCCACACATTACATTATGTGTGCTAACCACATGGACCATAAAATATAACAATTATCATTGTAAAAGAAAATTAAATTTCTACAATAAATCTCTCCTCCCCCATAACGCAATGCGACGCCCTGACCGGGTTCATTCATGCACTCACGATCGTAAAATAATCATAAAAGTAATTAATTTAAGATATACTGTTTAAAATATAGTGAGAAAGTCCCGTGAAACATAATGTTAGCTGTATGTACTCGTATCAAAATATGTCATCTTAGAAATGCACATTTCGATACATCATGAAACGTAAGAAACACAAACTGTGAGTACCCGTGAACCGTGAGTACCTACAATGTACAATCTCTAGTTTACCTTAGAAGCGGCCGCCGCTGTGGTATCCTTGTCAACGTTCTCTATGTACAATGCTTTTGATTTATAGTCCATGGTTTCCTCATTGGCCTTCGGGATGGGGATTATACGGCTGCTCTGAGATGAGACTCGTACCTGGTGGTAAACATTACTGTTATGATACTGATTATGACGTTTGCCAAGTCTGTAATACTGGCAGGTTTTCTATGTTAATAGCCGACAAACGAGCAGACGAGCCACCTGATGGTAAGTGGTCAGCGTCGCCCGTGGACATCAGCAAGACCAAAGGTGCTGATGCGTTGTCGGCCACGAAATGAGAGGGTTAGAAAGAAAGTACTGGCTCTCGAGCCCCCCGCCGGAACACGACGAGTCGTTTGGCGGCTGACTCGAGCAGGAGGGTGGTAGCTAGCTACCAGCCTAGACAGGCAGGCTTGACGAAAAGACAATAATACCAGTCATAATATTAATGACTTTATAATAATACTGATAATATAATTATTACGCGAAGCTCTACCACCAAGCGGGCTGGCTTCTGTCGCCTCTTACGATACCCCGTTCTATTAGCACGGGATCGGGGGGAGTATTCCAGGCCGCCCCAATACGACTATAGGTGAATGAGTTTTTATTTTGTTCAACTGGTGCTTACTATTGCCGCTATTTATAAGTCTGTTAAAAATGCAGGTCATCTGTCGACTACCTGTGGTTCTTTTTTATATCGCAGTGTTATCTCCATGTGAGATGAAAAAGCAGACCTCCCACCTAAATAAGTGGTTTGCGTCGCCTATACACTTGGGTGATATTAGAGGATTCACAGGTGCCTCAAAATAGCTAGTTTTACACTTTTTTTCAATCCCATCTCGTTGCACTCCGGGATTTTGAGGTATCAAAAGGAAGGTCGTTCCAGTTTGCATGCAGGCATGCTGCAAAAAAATTCGTCAAACTCGGGCAGTGGTGGATTGGCACTAACCCAATCGATGCAGATGGAACTCCACTCTTCGAGGAGTACTATGGTAATGGAAGGGTGACTGTTACATTTCGCGTTCGCGCCGCCCGTCGGCCCAGCTGCGGAGGGTAGTCGCACAACGAAGGCCTCTGACCTAACCAATTGTTGAACTGACTGCACTTCGTGTTGCAACATATTTTATGTAAAAAAATATAATAATCTATCAGATATCTGCATTTTCACTAAGAATTTCAAGTCAACAAGGAAAAAATTTAAATAATGACGCAGGTATCACATCTAACATAAGTGTTACATAATCGATAAAGTATGCAAATGTCGCCAGCCTCTCTCAGATATTTTATATTTATTAGTAAAATACAAACGACAATGAGGGACACATCATGGTAAGAGAACAGCTCTACCTATTCACAATTGTAACTCTATGGGCATTACAGATATATTGATTATAGAAGTTAACAATATTTTTGTTACAAAATACTTGACGACAATCACATCTGATGGTAAGTGGTGATGAAGTCTAACATGTTGAATGCACTAACTTATAAATATTATGAGGTCACCTAAATCTTTATTAATTTCAAATTTCAAGATTTTTCTTTAATATAATCCCAATATCAGCCTAAAACTTTTGGATATTTGACAAAATATGATATCCATATCTACAACCAATTAAATACATGTTAAATTCTGCAAACTAATATTAGGTGCAACATGCCACAATATACAAGAAAAAATAGAATAAAAAAAGACGATGATATGCATTATACCTTTTCTCCCTCCTCAGTATATCTCCATTCAATATCCGTAGCCTTCAATGTCTCCGGGTCAACTAGCTTCACATCCGTGGTCACTAGGAGTGGAGCTTCAGATTGGATTGTAATGCCCGGAAACTCTTTGTCTTTACCAACCTGAAATTTAATGATAGTTTTGTTAAAATTATTTTATGTTATTATAATACTCTCAACTCTCACTCACTTAAATTTTAAGAGTTAATATGATTGTTAATTGTTGAATTATTCATGAAAATCTATATCTCCACATATTATAATATTCATATATTATTTTGTGCCAGCAGCCAGTTAGAAAAAAGATTTTTCTAACATATTAAAATTTTATACAATTGTTTAAAATCATACCACTCTCAAATGTGTGTTGAGACCTTCCACCACCACCCAGTTACGCTCCTGTATGACTTGGCTGACAATGCCTTGTTTCCCTTTATCCTTTCCAACCATTATCTCTACTCTGTCCCCCCTGAAATTTAAAATGATTTTCTCAATAATGCATGGTAGAAACTACAAACAAAGATTAGTTATTTGTTATGTGTTTTGCAAAGGATTTGAATAGTTTACCCACATCTGCGTGAAGATATGGATATGATATTGGAGTCTTCTAGAGGGGACTTTTATGTTAGTGCATTGAAAATTTTAGACTTCATCACCACTTACTATCGTGTGGGATTGTCATCGCTTATTTTATGTAAAAAAAAGTCATTCCCAATAGAGAATAAAATTTAGTAAAAATGTATAGCTTAAACAATGTTTACTTTAAACAGTTAGTAAATACGTACGTAATATATACATAGTAGAAACGTGCTACAAACTTACTTGAAGAAACTCCATTCGGCGATAGGTTCAAGAAAAACCTTCTTTCTAATTACATCGCGGTCATTCTGTCTCTTAAAAGCACTTGTCCACGGTCGGTTTGTGGTGAAACGATACTTCTTACGAGCTATTTGAGCTGCCGGATACTGGGGATAGCCTGTAGGATTCTTCCAATACACCTAAAGAAACATATAAGATTACAATTTCGAGGTTATCGAAAGCGATTATATATTACGTCAGTATAATCATAAGAAATATACCTGTTCATAACTTTTTTTTATGTATGATTCCGGCAAATTAGAATACTTTACAGTAAGGTCGCCAATTTTCTTCGATAAACAAGTAAATATTCGCATATTGGTTTCGTAATCCAAACACAAACTTTAATTTTCAGGTTATTGACAATTGAACATGACAGGTACATGATAGAATGACAATTACAATGTTGACATTGACAGCAAACAGCAAAAAATCTATGGCAACATTTTTTTATTATATCGATTGATTTTCATAAGTCCTAATATAATAACTTTTCCTGTCTTGCTGGATTTGCTGATTCAGAAAAAATCCTGTATGAAAACAGACACGCAACAAACGTATAATCGTTGCATTTTTTCAATCTATACGCGGAACTATCAAAATAAAATTTAGTATGAAAGCTACGATGAAAACGAAACTATTTCCTGTTGTAAAAAATAATATAGTACATAATTTAATATGAAAGTTGAGTAGTTGTCGCTGGTTTACAGTTACGTTTTATCTATTATTTACAAATTGTCACAAGACGTCGTCAGAATGAATATAGGTATATTTATATAATTTCAAAATTTATTGACTATATGAATAAATTAAAGCTGTGGCGAGCCAGGTTTTAAAATAACAAACAATTTGCTGCGTGTGATATTGAATTTTCAAAACACTTTTCTATTATATTAACCATAGACATTGACGTAAATCAGCTGTCCAAAATTCAGTTGTAGGTGGCAGCACAGCATCACGTGAATTTTCATGGCGGTGTTGTAGGGCTAGTCCCGTATCGTCTTGTGATTTCACCAAAAAATTGCTGTTTCGAATATTTATAGATAAACAGCATTAATTTTTAAGTACCGGGTGAGTAAAATGTATTTTATGGATTCTTCCTACGACACTAAATTTGTAAGGTAGTATTGCGCGCGATTATAAATTGTCAAAATTGATGTGACAATTGTGTTCGGGGGTGGTTTTGGGGTGTTTTCGTGGTAGAACGTGTGTGGCGCCAGGAAGTCTGAGTGCCAAGCAGGCGCCGCTGTTCTGGACTTGATATTGATTCCTTGCATTGTCGAATTACGACTCGTGTAGCGCTCAAAATATCACTTCACATCCCGCGTTCATGAACAGTGAACTAGTAGAATCGATTATTTGGCCAATTCGCTTCCATCTAGTTCATATAGAGATGTAATACCTACTGGTACACATTATTCATACTTCTCTTCGCTAATAAAGAATACTCTTGACGGTTGACATAACTTAGTGGTGACATTTTTCTAAAATATTTGCAGTGAGCAAGATGACTGAATACTGGGTGATCAGTGCTCCTGGGGACAAAACCTGCCAACAAACGTGGGACACCCTGAACAATGCTACAAAATCTGGCAACCTCAGCGTCAACTACAAATTCCCAATCCCCGACCTGAAGGTATGAATTCCTAGATTTACACAGAATTTTCTACCGTTGCACTTCTCAGTAATTTAGAATTAAATGAAGCAATATAACAGTTAACATTTAGTTTGTGTGAATTTAATGAGATATTTTATCTGTGATGGTTATAACTATATTGATAAGATTTTATAAAAAACTTAGTGTAATTAAAGACTTCACTTCAAAAGTATATTTATGTCATGCCTGTACACTTTTATAATATATAGAGTATTCTATATATTGTTTATGTTACCTAGTAGGACCTAAAAAATAAGAAAATTAGGTTTCCATTATTGAGTCAAGTTCAAGCTTGCTTTTAATGTGGAATAATAAATCATTAGTTCCTTATTTTATGACAGTTTCCATACTATCATATCATGAAGACTTAAGAAATTGTCAATTTATATTTTAGTGATTATAAAAAAAAATACCTTTATCATTATGAAAATCCATAACTGTCACACTGCCAGGCCTGGGTTTATTTTCTCTCAATAAGGAACAAGGAGCAATTCACCGAGCAAGCCAAGTGGAGATTGACTGAGTTTCTATTAATGAGTTTTCTTTCAATTAATTAATTAGAAATAGTCATATGTTTCAAAAAGTTAATGGTGCATACTTAATTCAAAATGATGTTGATATACACTACCGGTCAAAAGTTTGAGACCACTATAAAAAAATTAAGAAAACAAATAAAAGTCAACATATTTAAATCATTATGAAATACAGTTTTTATTTCCATGTTATACACAATATTTAAAATTAAAAATTTACGAATACAAAAGATAATACTAAATTACTAAAGAAAATACAAACAAGAGAGTTTACACAGACTTTTCATCAAAATATCCTCCTTTGCATTTTATTATTTGTTTTACCAATCTTGGCATGCGAGCAATTAACTTATTTATTGTCTCTTGCGAGATATTCTTCCAGCTGTCTTCTAAGGCATTCCACATGGCCTGCTGTGAAGAAGGACATTGTTCCCGAACGTTTCGGTCAAGTTCTTCCCACAAAAGCTCTATGGGGTTAAGATCGGGACTTTGGGGTGGCCATGTCATGTTTTCCAACACTTTTTCTGACTGTTTCTCGTCTAAATAGCCCCTACATAATTTTGAACTATGCTTTGGATCATTATCTTGTTGGAAAATAAATCCTTTGCCGATTAACTTTAGTCCGGAGGGAATAGCATTTTTCTCCAAAATTACTTTATACTCCTCCTTTTTCATAATTCCGTTAATTTGGACCAGATTTCCAGTCCCATAGCCTGAGAAACAACCCCAGACCATAACAGATCCGCCACCATGCTTGACAGTCGGGACTACACACTGTGGCATCATCTTTTCTTCGGCGGAACGTCGAATGAAAATTCTTCTTTTTGAACCAAATATTTCAAATTTAGATTCGTCACTCCAAAGTACTTTTTTGAAATCTTCTTCGGTCCGGTCTCGATGGGCTAGGGCCCACTGCAACCGTTTTTTCTTATTCTGCGGTTTTAGAAGAGGTTTTCGAACAGCAACGCGACCATACAACTTGGCGTCTCGCAATCGTCTTTTCACTGTAGACACTGACACAGGTTTTTTCCGAGATTTGTTGACTTCAACGCGGACTTCTGGGGCTGTTAGGCGTCTGTTTCGCTTGCTGGTTACCACAATAAATTTGTCTTCACTAGAAGTCGTAGCTCTTGGTCTCCCGGAGCGCGGACGATCTTGATTACTGCCAGTTTGTTTGTACCGCACAATAGTGCGATGAACACAAGTCTTTGATAACTTGAGTTGAGATGCAATCTCACGTTCAGATTTGCCTTCATTATGGAGAACAACGATGGCAGATCGCGTTTCGATACTAATTTCGCAAACTTTTCCCATTTTAGAGACGTCTTGCCTGTAGGAATCACAAAATCAGACTAACAGCGGATATTCGTAGATAACCATGAAAATATCGGGTTAAAATAAACTTAAAAACATATTTAAAAAATATAGAACAATCGCATTGTAAGATGATGTAAAAAAAACGAAGTGTCAGCTGCGGTAATGAGGTAATAAAATTTTTACAATCGATTATCGGACTAGCTCTTCTTCGGCTCACATTGCAGTTTGGAAACAATGCTGGTTTATGGCCCTTTCCTTGGCTTATATACAAAAGAATTAGCTTTTAGGCAATCTTTAAAAACAATAGAATATGCAGGTGTGCAGATTACTTTTTATCACCAATATTTTAAGAATATTTACTAATAACAAAAATCTTTTATTAGTGGTCTCAAACTTTTGACCGGTAGTGTATATGACTCTGTTGGTTAGTACAATTACCATTAGGTATATAATATATATTAAGAACATTTGGGATGTTACAATAATATGATACTAAATTTAATCCCTGATTAATCTTGGTGATGCCGTTAGTGTTACAGACATCAATATGTAGTTATGATGTAATGTCATTCTGCTCTTTTAATTTGTTGTAAGAAACCCATTAAAGAATCTTTATTTAAATTAGATTTTATACAACTTTTAAAACATTAGAAAAATTAACATTTACCCTTAACATCCAACATATGATATTCCTAACTATGTATCAACACAGAGTCCCCACTCTTCACGTGAAGTTATGAGTAGATTTTTTTTTCAAATGAAGAGTTGTTGGTCGAAGTTCTATGTCAACACACATATTGTGTTGTGTGTGTTAACTAGGGATGCTATGTATATGAAATTTCAAATCTGGATATGGATATATGAATAATATTTTATAGATTTGGGTTACGGTTACGAATATGAAATTATTGCGGATTATCGGATTGTTTCTGATTATTTTGGTTAAGGATATGAGATGATTTAGAACTCGGAAAAAAATATTTAACTTACAAGGTAACATTTTGACCTTATTTCTAGATATTATTATGGTATTACAATCATAGAAAAGAAAAATAGCCTTAAAAATTAATAATAAAACTATCTAAAAATGAAAGCGGCGCAACTAGTGTATCAGCTCAGCCAGCGAAAACATGGCATAACGTGTTTCATTTAGACTCTGCCTCCATCGAAAATTTTTTGAAACTTTTTTATCAGATTCGGTTACGGTTTCGCACATATTTTTATTTCGGATATCCGATAGTTTCGGTTACGTTTATGGAGCTACACATATCCCTAATGTTAATACATTGCATCAGTTAAGTACTTTACATACACTATCTAATGCCTTATTAATCATTGAACAGGTGGGGACTTTGGATCAGTTGGTGGGGCTGTCGGACGACCTCGGCAAGTTGGACACCTTCGTTGAAGGAGTCACACGCAAGGTGGCTCAGTATCTCGGTGAGGTAAGCAGTGACATTATTAGTATCAACTTTAAATCTACTACTAGCAAACTGCTCTGGCTTCACTCCGGAAAAACGTTATTTTAAAATTAATTCATAACTTTTTTATTTATGAACGGATTACTATGAAACAAACTTTAAGTATTAAGTGACGCTTACTGAAATACATTAGTGAAAACCAGAACGAAATCAGTTAAGCTGTTTCTGAGATTAGCGGGAACAAACTCACAAGCAGGCAACAATTCTTAATAACTATTGTTTTGTGTTCTATTGCGTAAAGACCCCTAATAATATTTTTTCTCATATATCGTTAATGTATATAAAGCGATCAGTTAGAAATTTTATTATATGTATAGATTACAATCTGAACTTCGGTTTATATATAGAACTCTCATAAATAAATACATGTGTTTTTGACACTGTATACATGACATGACGATATATCTGACATTCTGGCCGTAATAGGGCGGCCTAGAATACTCCCCCAATCCCATGCTGGCAAAACAGGGTGTCGTAAGAGGCGACAGAAGTCAGCCTGCTTGGTGGTAGGGCTTCGCGTAAAGATTATATTATCAATATTATTATTAAGTCATTAATATTATTACTGGTATTATTATCTTTCCGTGAAGCCTGCCTGGCTAGCTACCGCCCTCCTGCTTGAGTCAGCCACCAAACAACTCGTCGTGTTCCGGCTGAGGGCTTGAGAGCCAGTTCTTTCTTTTCTAACTTCTCATTTCCTGGCCGACAACGCATCAGTGATACCATTGGTTTTGCTGATGTCCATGGGCGACGGTGACCACTTACCATCAGGTGGCTCGTCTGCTCGTTTGTCGGCTATTAAAATTAAAAAAAAACATGACACATGTTATACAACTTACGCAATAGTATACTATTTCAACTGGAAAAAATATCGCTAGTCACATAAATTTTTGTAAGCAATTATTAATTTTGCAAGAGTCCAAGATACAATCGTATGGTTGTGGCTTCAATCAATTCAGTTTTGAATTTAATTAAATGATGTTTGATTCAAATCTTTCCTTACATATTCGCAAAATGGATTACAATATGTAAGTGGTCCATTACAGAGCACGGCTCGTAATTGAGGATGTCTGGAGAGTATTTCACCACATTGCTTTAGGGCCTTGTGGAGGGGTTAATAATCAACCAGATTCTTGCAAAATCTTATTCCGCTCGAAGGCCTCTACACTGCTTACCAAACAACAAAACACGGATGCGTTTATTTTACGATGGATTTCTAAGAAGGTTCTTGACAATATGTGTCATTTACAATTGACACAAGCCACCAAGCCCTGAGAGTTTCATAAATTAATTAAAACCATGAGAATATATTAAGATCGTAATAATATCTTGTTTTAATTATTTTTTATTTTCATTTTTTTAAAGGTACTAGAAGATCAACGCGACAAGCTCCATGAAAACCTGATGGCAAACAACAGTAAGTCTTCTTTTATCATTTTCAGAAATTCACTATTAACGTGGCACTAAATTTTTTTCCTGCTCCAAAAAGAAACTTATGTAAGTTTACTAGTCGAGTAAAAGGTTTCGTTTAGTGCCATTCGTTTAATTTTGATTTTTAAAATGTATCTTAAAATAAATTTAAATTAGTATTGTTACTACCAACGGTGGTTGTAATATGCAAAGATATATTACATTGCATGACATAAATAAGAAACTTTTTAGAGTGAAAATCATGGCATGTTTGAAAAGTTTTAGGTGGTTTTAAAAATATATATTCTTAAACATGTTGCCAGCATGGAAACTAATTTAAAACATAGAGAACAATTAAATGGGAGTAGAGAGGTAAATTAAATAAAAGCACACAGTACTGCGAAAAATTTTAGCATGTCTCGCTGGGTTTCGATGGATTTTACGACTGTTACTTTTTGTATACATTTTTGTTAAAACGTCATATCGTTTGCATGTAACTTATTTTTTTCTTTGGCCACACTGGCAAACTCAGATGAACCAACGAGGCAATTCAGTGTGGCACAACTTTTATGCGTTATTTATTTCTTTTCATTTGCTAATACACGATATGTAACAATGGTTTTACATGTAAACATTCTATTTATTTATGTGCATATTCACACATTAACAATTCATTTAAACTAAAATATTTTTCCACGTTCTATATTTAATGTGTACAGTATACATTACACGCACATTTCACTGCAATATTTATCAACGAATCTTTGACGGCCGATGTAAAGTGTCATAAGTATGATATTCATGATAAAGATTCGTTGATTGGTTCTCAACAAATCCTTTTACGCCAAGGCTAAGAATGTTGAGTGGACAGTGTTCTTTGTATTTTTAACATGGGGTTCGTTTACGTGAGACTATTTCGAGCCCCGTGCACTTTTTTGCGTTTTCATTACTGTTTTGTGTAATATTGATAGCTGTTATGGAATGTGCAGATTGTGGTATTTTAGAGATATTTATGTTGCATTGGCATTCTGAACTTTAGTCTGGAATCGATCACGGAGCTACGGCTGAAGCATCACCGAAGTTGAAATGCCGATATCACTTTTTTATGCTCATCGAAAAATTTATTTTTCGTATAGTTCTTCATTCACAAAACTCACCAAATTCCAGTAGTAGATAATTGATTATAATATTCGTATTTATTCACTTATATTTTTTTTGTATAACGCTTCTTCATTAAATCTTAGCGTTTCGTGAATTTCTTGTATTCTGATGATATAGTATTTAGATGATATGATCTTTATTTAGATTTTGGTGAATGTTAGACTTTGGAATTGCATTTCAGTGTCTGAAAAGTGGAAAAAAATTTGCGGCAGTGAGTAATAAACGTATTGTATGTTTAGAGTGTAAATTGTGAACGTTTTACAATGTTCAAGCTTCAACAGATAATTTGCTACATACACGGGTATGTATTTAATTTAATAATATGTATTTTAGATGATCCGACGTATACAGAAGTATTTATTAACGAGTATTATATACGTTTATTTATCTTTAAAGTAAATAATGAAGTTATATTAGTATTATTACTACGCTTGTAAGGCTTACTACTATTTTTTGCAGTTCTTATACAAAGCTTACTTACTTTGTCAAACTGAAGCAAACAGTCTGTGGATAAAATAATTGAATAATTAATAACCATATTTTTGTAGAGACTTGGTGAATCTCATGTGATTAAACTCATATGTATTCTTTTTGTGTTTGTTATCCCTAAACAAAATTTATTTTAATGTGATTATTGTACTGATTGAAGAAATAACATAAGCAAGTCATTCTTTTCAATTAATATTTTATGAATATTTAACATTTTTATCAAACCATATGCAATTGTCAAAGAAACGCAGTTGAATGATTTGTTTATTAATATTTCCATTATCATCACAGTGAGTGATGTTTGCGTGATGACATCGGTTTCAAATACAGACAACAATGTTTGGTGATTATGTTGTCAGGGTTTATTGTTAAAGTTACCGTCCGGTTATGGTTATATATTGAATTTCTCCTGATAATTGTTGACGGCCGATATTGTTGTACATCGTTAAATATGATAACTAGACACATGTATATGTTTCAGTGTTTTTCGTAATTCCGTTGAATATATCATCGCACTCGACTGTTCAATGAACATGCTGCACAGGTTATACAGTTTTGAAATATAACGTGATTATCATAGAAAAATCGCAATCACTGCCTCACAAAACATTCATAGCTTAGCCTTATCAAGCTACATATTGTCCATGCTTTTAGCTTTTTAATTTTTCTATTATTTATTTTATTTTATTAATTTTATTTAATAATCCTTTCCTGTATTTTATTTCCTCTCTCTTTAATTTTATCCTGATTTCATCTGTGCGTTCAGAGGCATTAAAAATATATACTTATGATCCATTTCATGGATAACGATTTCGCTTCACGTAATATTTAGGAGGTACAAGGGCGCGAGTGCGTCGAAATAGATTCAGCGGTCATAAAAGCGGGAGCTGATCACGTGCACATGTAAGATTGTAACTACCAATGTTGAAATATTATCCAAAGTCCGTACAGAACCATTTCCAAACACACGACTCCCAAAGCGTCACAAATAGTTTAAATTGCTCGATCAGATTTTTGGCATCACTAAAACGAAGTTAAAACTGGCTGCCAAACCAGCCAATCAATCGACACCTCTGCCGAATCCAGGCATCGACTCTTATGCTGATCCTGGAGGAGGGGAGCCACCTCCAACGCCGACTTCGCCGGTGTGTGACTCGGCTTACTCTGAGCATCACGGGTGCTGGCCTTGCGAGCACCGCGAACATTCTGAGTGCGAGGCCTCTCAACCCTCGCAACCGTCGAGTGGACGCAGTTCGCCACATTGGGACGATGACAACGAAGAGGACCGGCCGCACCACATCCTGTCGCAAGGTTCAGGGGACACCCAACCCGTAAACCCTTCTCCTATTTGACCGGGATTTGAGGCTGACGCTTCGCTAAGCTTAACTCACATTAACACGGAAGATTAAAACATTAAGGAATTAAAGTCTCAAATACTGCTCAAATCATTCTCGAGTCCCAGTAGATGACGTGATAACTAGGCTTGTAACTGAAAACGAACCTTTAATTACTGTTATGAAGATAAAAGGTTTCGTTTTGCACCAAGCGCTGCCTGTAGGAGATGTAAATGGCATATTTTCACGCGAAGCTTAACCATATTAGGATGTGTGATGGCAGTGATTGCGTTTGATAAAAAATGTTCGAAGCTCTTTATTATAAATCGTTTTGAATTTTGAATAGGTTTAGTGGCAGGTGGCGCTGGTTTTTCATTTAATGTTGGCAGCGCCATCCTAATTCTCTGATTGACGTGGCTGTTAAAAAGTTTAGGGTGACGCTACGCCACATGTAAAGCTAGGTACGTCCAGCGTCCATATTTTACACATCACTATTGCAAAATGTGGCTTCGTCCGCTAATAATTGCTGTAATTTTTGGCAGATGTTTATAAGAGAATGTCGTAACCAATTTTTTTATTAATTTAAATTTTCATTATTATTATTATTATATTTATAAACAACTGCTATGTAGTGTCTGAAATGGCATTTTGTCGACAATATTTTGTCTGTGTACTTTCTAGTCTCGATGTTATTATTCTATAGTTACACCCAAGTTTCATAATAACCTCCCGAGTTTTCGCTTTCACACGATGTGAATTTCTGTAGCTTTTTAATTTTTTTTTGCTTATCTATTATATTCGCATTTGATGTTTTTATCTAAGTGTAGTGTAAAGTTAATTACCTCAGGTGTGTCAGCATAATCAACTTTTATAAAAAATTAAATTATTTTGAAATCTTCAGCATTATTTTATTTGATCATTAACACATTTATCTATTATCCAAAATGATGATACGCGGTGTCAAATACACCTATGAACTTTGATCATATTAAGCGAAAAATTATAACAAAAGTGAATGTTCTACAGGTGAATCAGTCGTATATGTAAAAGAGAGTTACGATTTGTTACAGAAAATTACA
Organism: Megathymus violae; assembly: GCA_003671415.1. Lineage (NCBI taxonomy): Eukaryota > Metazoa > Arthropoda > Insecta > Lepidoptera > Hesperiidae > Megathymus > Megathymus violae. Next base: position 159,233 of record PDGT01000137.1, on the reverse strand, counting down.
CAATATATATCTCTCACAATGTTTTACTTTTACTGCAGATTCACCATTATCACATAATTACTCATTAAACGCTATATTCAGTTTATCATAACATACATGAATGTGTTTTTAGGATTGCGCTAGATCGTTTAGAGAAACAGCAGGAGCATTGGTATTTTTAACATATCTATATTTTTTTATGTATTTAATCTTTAGTTCTAGTTTATATCTAATGTGTAAGATGTTAGTCTTTGCATTAATAATGTAGGCCATCAGTTGAAAAGATTGTGCATGTATTTGTGCATATTTAGATGTTTCGTGTGCATGTGTAATGTTAAATGAATTATCTATCCGATTAGTTCATTGTAATAGCACGACCTGCCAGCCGTGAGGCATGCAAACTCGATAATGTTTTGTCAAACACTACAGATAATTGTTATTTTAATTTTATATTGTCCAAACTATATTTTGATAGACAATTCACTTAACTTGTTGCCGACCCGGTGCTGATCAGAATAACTGTAATTCTGTCAAGTTTGACACCACGCTACATATCGTTTTTTATGTACGAGCTGCATGATACGTGTCAACAGAGAACTCCGTATTTTTTTATATTAAATAGTTGTTTTTAGTTTGCTTTCTTTTTTTTTGTGTTTTTATTTATTGTTTCAGCACTTACACAAACAAACTTCGAAATGTTTATTTACTTATAATGTTATAGCCTTAAACGGTCGTAGTTATCCTTTATCTCGCAACGTTAATAGTTTTTTTTTTTATTAAATATTAATATTTAACTTAATATACTTAACATTATATAGGTTCGTAGACAAAGTTTTTTTTTTTTTTTTGGTATTCTCCATGGTATTAATGTATGGACATTTGTTAAAATAAACGTGGTGCTGCTATTTGTAGTACTAGAAGTTATTTTATGTTGAAACAGGCATTACGTAAAACTACGTCACTTGTCCAAATTTATACATTATTACCGCGTATAACGCGCTTGCTTCTGTTTTTGAATGATACCTTTAATATTCCTTTACTATCTGTTAATATAATACATATATTGGCATTAAAACTCTGGACGAAGTTCTTTAAATGACGGCAAAACTATATAAAGTTCGGTTGCACAGATTAAAATAACTAATTGTTGGAACGGACAGACAAACAGAAATACCTTTTTCTTCTTTATTATTATAAACTTGTTGCTATTTTTCTTTATTATTATAAACATTCACTGCTAACGGTAATATGCATTTTTTTTTTCGAAATTTTAAAATTTACACTTACGTCACTTTGTCTACGGGCCGTTTTTCTTCTATTTTCCCTGGCGTACGTAATCCCATAAAACAGAAGCTATTGTATTCCAGGTGACCTGCCAACCTACCTGACTCGTTTCCAATGGGACATGGCCAAGTATCCCATCAAGCAAAGTCTTCGCAACATCGCCGATATTATAAGCAAACAGGTAGGTGTGTTTTGATATCAATAATTATGTACATTAAATACCAGCACCATTAAGTATCAGTAACATCATAGTTTCCGTGCCTCAGAGGGTACGTCAATTCGTCGATCGCGACTGTTAGAGCCGACGAATTAGCGAATTTTTGTACCTCGAGGGTCCGTCGATCGCGATTGTTAGAGTCGACGAACTAGCGAAGATGTTAAGTGATCACCGCATTAATTTGTAACACGAAATACGTCACCGACGAGTTGTCAACCAAGAAGGAGAGGGGCCAGCTTGTGAACTAGCCCTATGACATTGCAACCGAAATGCATTAAAATGTTTCATGGTTAATTCTACCAAGGTGAGAGCTACCCAAAGAAACCTACAATCATTTACGAGTTCCATCGGGATGAGTTCCATGATATAGAACCCGGGGGCCTCAAACAAGAAAGACCATTCTTGATAGCTCGTTCGTTGCTCAACAGGGTGACTTGATAGCTTTGATGGAACTGCTTTCATGCCAAACTCCGTCGAGTTTCGGAGTAGAATTTCTCCTGCATGGGTGTTTCGTGTTCGAATGGGCACACTTATATTAATTAACCCTCTATTCGGTGAGGAAAAACGTTGTGAGGAAATTTGCATACCTGAGAGTTCTCTGTAGTGAACCAGCGAGTCAGGCTATGGATCGTAGAATATACAGCTATGGTATATAGAAGGGTACCTTTTCATTGTAAGACGAGACCAGAGCTCACCGGTGATATAATTAGGAGCTTTAATAATTATGATTTGTTTCGCTCGCGTTACAGATCACATTACTTGAATGTTACAGGTGGGCCAGATCGATGCAGACTTGAAGGTGAAATCTGCCGCTTACAACGCGCTCAAGGGCAACTTACAAAACTTGGAGAAGAAACAGACGTAAGTGCATATTTCTTGCTTCTTGTTTGCTTTGATGGATGTTCAACGCCAGGTTCTGGCCGTATTGGGGCGGCTTAGAATACGTACTCCAATCCCGTGCTGGCAGAACAGACGTCATAAGCGGCGACAGAAGCCAGCCCGTTTGGTGGCAAGGCTTCGCGTAAGGATTGTATTATCAGTATTGTTATAAAGCCATTAATATTATTACTGGTACTATTATTATCTTTCCGTGAAGCCTGCCTGGCTAGCTACCGCCCTCAGTCAGCCGTTAAACGACTCGTTGTGTTCCGGCTGAAGGCTTGAGAGCCAGTACTTTCTTTCTTAACTTCTTCTCCGGCCGACAACTCATCAGTGATATCTTTCGTCCAGCTGATGTCCATGGGCGACGGTGACCACTTACCATCACGTGACTCGTTTGCTCGTTTGTCGGCTATTATCATAAAAAAGGTTCCTATAAGTTATAGTTAAAATTATGAACTACAATAGCTTTATGTGTTATTTTCATGGAATGTGTCACTGATACCTAGAGTTACTTGCTGTACATTATGTTATTTATATATATTTTCATACATATTATATTACAATTAAACGGCTTAGTGTTAAACTTTATGTCCATCCATCCATCCATCAGCCTTTGGAAGTTCACTGCTGGACATAGGCCTCCCCTATGCTTGCTTGCTCCCCTTGCGCCACTCTGACCGGTACTGTGCCTTCTGAATCCAGCGGATGCCCGCTGTCTTCTTCAGGTCGTCAGTCCACCTGGTCGGGGGGCGTCCTATGCTCCTTTTTCCGAGTCGCCCAGCGGGCTATGGAACGAGCTATGCTCGGTATTTCTCTACGCGATCGAATAAGAAACGATGAAATCCGTAGACGAACGAGGGTGACCGACATAGCTCAGAGAATTAGCCGGCTGAATTGGCAATGGGCTGGGCACATAGTTCGAGGAACCGATAACCGTTGGGGAAGAAAGGTCCTCGAATGGCGCCCACGTCTCGGAAAACTTTATGTATATTCACTAAAATACACTTTACAGAATCACTTAGAAATTAGTCTAAGTTTTTTTGTTTATCGTCTACCATATCACACTTTTTCCCGGCACCAAAAAACGATGTTGCCAACATTTGTGCAATGTTACCATATAAATAGATTGAGTAAGTCACACTCGGTAATATTTATAAATGTGGTAATGAAACATAAATAATTAATAAAATATTTGTGCTTTATGTATTTATTATTAAATGATGTTCCAGGGGAAGCTTGTTGACCCGCAACCTGGCGGATCTGGTGAAGCGTGAACACTTCATCCTGGACAGCGAGTACCTGACCACCCTGCTGGTGATTGTGCCCAAGTGAGTACACTTTTACTGTTTAAAGTTGAACGTTGTTCCAGTGTGGATGAGTTGACGCTCGTCCTCTCCCAGGACACGGGTCTCTAGTCATCAGGATCTAATGAAGCGTTCTCCGATACGTTACTCCAGTAGGGATTTGCAGATTTACGCCCAATAGGGGCTACTGCACGTGACAGCTCAGTGCGAATTCCAGGGATTTTCAATTTGTGTGATGGATTCTGATTCGATGGATTGGATGGAGTTTAGTGTTCGTGTCGCGTCGTGTCGTGTCGTGTCGTTTGATGTGTAATTTGGGAGATCACATAAGACTTAGAACTACATTTGTACTAAGTCTGGTACAGTTGGCGCTGTGTGTATGCGACTTTCTTTTGACATTGTTATAATTACTAGTATTCGCGCCTAGTCGTTGAAATTCGACCCAATAATCAAATAATATTCTATGTCCAATACAGATTTTTTTCTTCACGTATATAAATTACTTATTTATTTATTTTGAAATTAGCTACTATTCAATAAGGCCAATATGGCGGAAAATGAAGAATGGTCAAGCGTAACCTACGTTTTTTGCTGAAAGGTTAAATAAATTAAAGATTGATACGGTAAAGTATAGTATTAAAATGTTACAATGTGGTTTATGGAAGCTTTGTATTGTGGGTATAAAGTCTGTTGTTTATAAAGATAAATTTACGTGTCAGGGTTCACGGGTTTGAGAAAACGCCAATATAGTATCGCAAATACTTTATATACTTTATTCGGTAAACACACTCTCCAACAGTAGTTAGCAACACAGTCGCAAACTGTTCACTTCCGTAATAGAAAACGGAATGACCCGCGGGCGGCTTTACCCTCTATTTACGCCGCTTTACGGTTTTCGAGAAAGTTCTACGCTTTTCGCGTCAAGAAACATTCCTTATAAAACAATAGGATAATCGGTGTCCCAGGTAATAAAATCATTGTGTTCGACGTTCGAACAAAGCGTAATGGCGAGAGTCGCCTTACACACTGGTGCGTCTTATTAGCGGTGCTGTGGTGACACACGCAAGCCTTCGTGACTATATGGAAATTGTTAAAATATGAACATGTAATCCGTTTCCATTAAAATCCAACGAGGGAACAACGGTTACCTCAGTAATTCAGGGATGTAATTTAGCTCCGTAACCGTAAGCGAAACTATAGGATATCCAAAATAAAAATATATGATAAACCGTAACCGAAGCTGATAAAAAAGTTTCGAATAATTTCGGTTAGGCGCAGAGTCTAAATGAAACATGTCATGATCCACTTATTATGATTGATCTAGAAAGAAAGTCAAACTGTTACCTAGTAAATACGTTATATATTTTTGAAAGGTGTTAAATCACGTAATATTCGTAACTGAAAATATAAACCGAAACAAACGGATAATCCGAAATAATTTCATATCTGAAACCGTAACCGAAACCGGTAAAATATTCACGTATGCATATCCAGATCAGATATTTTATATCCATAACATCCCTACTGTTATGTATTGTTTCTTATGTGTTATGTATGTATGGATGTGTGTGTGTGTGTGTGTGTGTATTAACAAGGTGCAAACATGTTGATTGCAGGTCGATGTTCAACGACTGGAATGCGAACTACGAGAAGATCACCAACATGATAGTCCCGCGCTCCTCGCAGCTCATCCACCAGGACAACGACTACGGCCTCTTCACCGTCACACTCTTCAAGAAGGTAACGTGCCATCCTCCGTGTATATAAATAAATAAACGTTCATAAACTCACTTCCTCGCACTAGGATTCCCTGTGATGCGTTTGGCATGGGTGTACACATCACAAACACCCCCATAGCCCCAGAACGAACATTTATCTGTCACAATGTCTGCCCCGGCCGAACTATGGAATATTATGATGTGTTGTTATAAGAATGTGTTTGGATTAATTTTGATACCGCATTCGTTGAGAGTTCAGAAATGTTGTTTCTAATTCGGCAGGTGGTGGAGGAGTTCAAACTGCACGCCCGCGAGCGCAAGTTCGTGGTGCGCGAGTTCTCGTACAACGAAGCGGACATGGCGGCCGGCAAGAACGAGATAACCAAGCTGGTCACCGACAAGAAGAAACAGTTTGTGAGTATAGCTTAGCGCTGTCCGGCTCGAAGGTCCGTTTATCCTAAATAAACGTTTGACAATCTGATACATTATATACATATATATATATATGTTATGGAAGACATTTCAGGTCTGGATATGGATACGGTTATATGAATAATACTTTATCGGTTTCAATTATGGTTATGGTTATGGGTTATCGGTTATTCCAGATTATCCGATTGGTTCAGATTATGATTAACTGTACTTTGTTTCTAGGTATTATTGGTATTATAATCACAGAAAAAACAATAGCCTTAAAGATTAAATAATAAAAATTGTATAAAATGAGAACGACGCAGCTAATGTATCGGCTCGGCCGGCGTAAACCTGTCATAACGTGTTTCATTTAGACTCGGCCCCTATCCGAAACAGTAGATAACACCCTCGTAAATCCCTCGTAGCAATTAGAACGAATTCCAACAAACGAAGATGGTCTGTGTATTCAAAGGTCTGAAAAATAGGGGTTTAATTATAAGGGCTAATTTTGATTAATATATACGTATTCTGTGGCAGACCGATCGCTAATATCGTAGTAACCGTTGTGTATTTTGATTCCCAGGGTCCGCTGGTGCGGTGGTTGAAAGTGAACTTCTCTGAATGTTTCTGCGCCTGGATACACGTCAAAGCCCTGAGGGTGTTCGTGGAGTCAGTTTTGAGGTAACGCTATTGTTTAATTGATTTACATTAAAGAAATGCTCACACATTAACAAGCTTCACGCCGCTTTAGGATTCCCACATTCGAGGGACCGTGAATATATATGATGTTATATCTATCACACAATAGTTTTGAAAACGAACTTGTTGCCCTGAACTATTATAATACATATGGAATTACCATAAAGTTATCTTGTATTTGTACCATCCAGATACGGTCTACCCGTGAACTTCCAAGCGGTGGTGATGGTGCCCGCGCGCAAGGGCAGCAAGCGTCTCCGCGACGTGCTGCAACAGTTGTACGCGCACCTCGACCACTCTGCGCACCACCACGGCTCCTCGCAGCAAGACGTCAGTGCACATATTTACATACAAACACACACACACACACACACACACATACACACACACACACGGACACCAATACACGCAAACTTTAAACAACAATAGTCAAAACACGAGCTAACTCAGAAGAATCGAAATTAATCCTGATTCTTGTACTTCTTGATGAAACAACCTTCCGAAACGGTACTGGAAGCAGACAAGTGGCGCGCAGAGGTCAATGATATCTACGTGTGTTTAGAAATTATCATAAATATCACATTATTAGTTACACTAATCAATTTAGGAAAGGGTCTTGACTGAATGGGCTGTTACCACTATTTCAATTTTCCATTCATGTCATAAGCTCTGTGTCGTTGTGTCTATACAAATATTTTTTTGTTTTATTCCACAGAATGTTGAGTTAGCGGGTCTTGGTTTTGGCCAGTCTGAATACTATCCATATGTATTCTACAAGATCAACATTGATATGGTAGAGAAGTCCAGCTCTTAGATTGGCCTGCTGCATACTATGTTTATAGGTAAGTTAGTATTGATAGGACGGAGTACTTTGTACTGTTGGCCTAAGGGGAATAATTATGCAGTTTTGGAACACCACCTAATTATACTAAGAACTTTCTTGTAACCCTGCCTGTTGGATCAAAGACTTTGGTGCCAAAGAAACTCAATTATTAGCCATCATTCATCCTCTAAGAAGAGTTTCTGAGTAGCGGGTGGTGTATGAGACACAAATCGAGAAGTAACATTTATCTATAACGTAACTGTATCAACAAGGGTTGTGACTGCTACTTATCACTCAACAAAGTGGATTACCCAGATATAGTCTTGATATCTGCGGTTTATAGACGACAGGAGAATAAGTGAACTGCATACAGGTTTGTTATATTCAATTTAACCAATGCATTTACAAATAAAGTGTTAGCAGACTTTGCAAATAGTCATATAGGATACTCCAATGCAACAGCTTTAGCATTGCCGGGCTTCACTCGGATAACAGAAGTATCGCTGTCTATCTTGTGACCATTCACCATTTTTTTTTATTCAAAAATATTCATGTTATATCATATTTTCGTTATTTTAGGTAATTATACCAAAAGCGTGCAGCGGCCATGTCTGCCTTCAGATCAACTGGCGAGCAACAGTTGCTATTGTTACTGTACAATTATTATATTATTGTTTCCCTTCAACCAAACAACCTGTGTTCCCTCCAAAATGATTTGAATTTGAACCAATTTACTATGTTTTTCTATGTACAGATTTTAATGTTTTCATCACTTGTGTGTTTTCAATTAATTGTTGTTAAAGGGTAATTTACATCCTAAATTATGTATATTTAAATTATAAATATTTATTCTATGACAATGATGCCATTGTAGTAAATTTAAATTATATAGCTATTATACATCTGTGGTGACTAAGCTTTGATTGTCCGAGCGACGAAAAAATATTTCTGCTAAACGCAACAATTTTATTTTCAGTATTAACAGTTGCGTTTACAAATAGAGTAGATGAATGTTATTATAGACCGTTGCAAATTCTGTATGATAAATAATTCAGAAGTATATTGGTGTTTATGAAAAGGAAAGCTATGTAAATAAGAACATTCCTCATTTAATGCGTGTAGTACATAATAAATATTATTCAAGTTACTGTTTTAAGTTGTTTTATTGAAATGTTTCTTTATTCCAAAATAGATTTCACCTGGAAGACCACTTGTAACGTCTAATGTTGACATACGTTACGTTTTCTGTCTGACTGTAGCCATCAGTAAGTGTAAAATTATATTACTTCACATAAAAATTTTAGCAATTCATTTTATCATAATATGTGACAATCTGCTGAGATTGGTCCTTTAAGGTTGTTCATGCAGAGTCACAATTGAGTGGATGATAAATTAAAAAACGAACATTGAATTATTCAATTTTATCTGTTATTTAGTATCCAATGTTCATAGTTATACAAGAAGAAATCTGTGATTGTTGCAGAGCTCCTTGTTTATCGATCTTAAAATTTTAAACTTAGGTATGTTGTTGATATAAAATTTCAGATCTGGATATGGATATGAATGTATGAAATAACATTTTACCAGTGTTAGGTATATGAATTATTTAGGATTTTTTGGGATAATTTTAATTACAGATATTAGATGATTTAGGACTTGATGGATTTATTTCTAAGTGTTATAATTACATAAAAAAATTGCCTTAAATATTTCATAAACACTGTCTAAAAGTTAAAGCAACACAATTAGTGATTATTGTATTGACTCAGCCGGCAAGAACCAGTCAAAATGTTTCATTAAGACATATCTGAAACTTTTATATTGGGTTCCGTTACGGTTTTGAATATCTGATAGTTAAAGTTACAGAGCTCCAAAACATCCCTGAAACCTAGCCTTAACTTAGTTGGAAAATAAATTATAAGCTTCATCAGAAAATGAATGATAAATATTACTCTCAGTATCTATGGAGCAGCCTGTATTTTTTTAAATGCAAACTGCCCTCAAGCCAACAGACAGACTACTTGATGATAAATGATCATTGCCGCCCATGAAAATCCTTAGACATGTAGATGTCTTTAGTGTGATGCGTTGCAGGCCAAGATAAAAGCGAGAAATTCACTCTGCTTTCTGACACTGCAACATTTAATTTCAGGAGGGTGGTATCTAGCCAGACTCATAAAGATACGACTGCCACCACCCTCAATTGCCATTAAATCGGGATTAAACTGTGTGGTAGAAGGGCCAGCAATCTATAACAAGGAGGACCGCTTGCCATAGCCACTGTGCATCAGGTGCATGAAGAATAGGGTAGATTGGCTTGGGGACAAGGATTAGGTTACTGTAAAAATAATAATCACATAAGAAAATATAATTTAATATATTGGTCGACACAGTACAATATACAACTAGTATGTGATAATATTCGTCACCGTCACAATTATGGAGCAAGATTTATTATTCCCAATCATCATCGCACTTTGTAACTTCGTCCGGCTCCAACATTTTTGCCAACATTGAATCTCCGCCTTCATCCATGCGCTTAAATAAAGAAGTTAACAGCTTTTTATTTAGATGATCAGTCTGACTAATTTCTCTTACTGGAGACGGTTCTGTATTTTCAACTGCTTTTGGCGGTTCTTCTTCGGTTTTCGTTACTGTTACTTCTGGTTCAGGCATGTTCAATTTTATTCTATTCTTTATAAAAATAAATGCCAATATATTTCAAATAGAACTGCTTCAAAAAATTACAAAAACAAAAAGAATAAATCGCAATAAAATATTCAACTTGAGTCACCAACATTGACGTTTACTTGAACCAAGTTTGTTAAAATGAGACGAATCAACTGACAGCGAATTGCACAGCCTGTATAACGAATAAAGAAGTGCTTTACAAAGCCACAGGATATATATACATAATTTAATGATCCAGCCAAGCTATTAAAGTTCTTCGTGGACTCGTAGTACGCATGGATGAATAACGAAGCAATGTATGTCATACATATCGGAGGGATCGTGCAAATCCTGCCGATTTTCTAAAATTTATGTTACAGGAAAATTAGGGGACTCTTCTATTTAATTTTTTTAAGCGTTTGTCTTGTATAGAGTATCCAGAATTAAGCCTCACTTTACGTTTTAAAAGTAGTTAAAAAAAATTTTTTTCGTCACACAACTACACTATGTGTTGTACCAGATTATACTACAATACCACACTTAGTAGAAAATGTACGAAATAAATAATTTTTTTTAGCTGTCCTCCCAGATACGACACCGAACGTCATCGTCTTTCTGACCAGCGACATATTAGTCGGCTGGTGAACACTGAATTTGACCAAAAAAAAAAGAATAAAAGTTAGTACAATGTTCTAAATCTATTCTAAAATGTAATTCACTAGTGCTTGTTATTTTAATCATAATTAAAGTGCCCATCACGATATATTCCTCAGCATTATCGATTGCTATTCAGTGGTCTTACATAACTTGCAGATCTAACCTGCATTTTATTATCATTTGTATTTCTTCTTGCAGGACCTTCAAAATGTTGGGTCGTTTCGCGCCTGGTGTGTCCCAGGTGGTTGCAGTGGTCAACCTTCAGCAGAACAGGAATATGGCCACTTTGAAGGCCATTTCCATTCGTCTTAAATCAGTCAAGAATATCCAGAAAATCACTCAGTCCATGAAGATGGTGTCAGCAGCCAAGTAAGTCATCTTTAAAAGTTTCAAGGCGTAAATACCTGAAAAGATAGAATGTCATATTATAGAATAATTTCGCAATTGGCTTACATACATACTGGCCATATATTATAACACTTCTCATTATTTGGATACAAAAGTTCTTTACAAAAAAACAAATGTATCTATGATTATAGAACATTAATGATTATTCAGTTTGAATTAAAATAAAAGAAGAATAATATATAATCATGCCAGTAACATTTAATTTAAATTGGTCTCTGCTTTCATGTTGTATGTCAGATTTTAGGCAACATAATAAGAGTGCTATATGATGTTAGTATTCAAATTTTATTCACCTCTTGTATAATAATGAAATAAACATTACAATTTTCTTGCTATTGATGTTTTATTAGAAAAAAAAGCAGTTGTATAAAGAGATCACATTGAATACGATGAGGAATAATATTCTATCCAAATGTATACAATAATAGTATCATCAAAATAAGTTAGTTAAAATAGACCAAATCCCTTCATTGTTAATATTATGTATTATGTATTAGTATGTATGTATTGTAATCATTATTGAATTGTGGTTGGAATAAATATTGCCAATTATTAGTTATAATTATTAAAAATAGGATAACAATACTACTTTTAATATAAATTTGTTATGGAATTGCTGTTGGGGCACTAGCCACATATATAAAATATTTAATAAAATCTTTCAGGTATACTCGTGCTGAACGTGATCTGAAAGCTGCTCGCCCTTATGGTGAGGGTGCTGTGCAGTTCTATGAGAAGGCTGAGGTATACCTAAATGCATTATACATCTATATTTTTATGACCTACATTTACTTAAAATATTGTCCTGTTTTTAAAAACCACAACTATATATTTATAAAAAATTTTTGCACAGAAATACTGTTCTTTTCTCAGGTGGCAGCTCCAGAAGATGAGCCAAAACAGTTGTACATTGCTATGACCTCTGATAGAGGTAAATAATATTAATTTATGTATTAATAACAAGAATTATCTGCAAAGTAATTTACCAAATAAAATTCAAAATGCATTAATGCTGACTGCATAACTTATAAGAATTGGGTGTAAAACAGACAGAAATAGTAGCCTTGTATCATTCTTTATGTAAATATATATGTTATTGGGCAGTGGTGATGAAATGATACAATTTCCAGGTCTATGTGGTGCAGTACACACTGGTGTATCCAAAGTGATCCGCAACCGACTGAACGAGCCAGGTGCTGAGAATATCAAGGTGATATGTGTGGGGGACAAGTCACGAGGTATCCTGCAGCGTCTGTATGGGAAACATATCATTTCTGTTGCCAAAGAGGTGGGTTTAGTGAATAGTAAACTGCACTCGCTTTGTTTCAGAAAAACCTTAAACCATCAAGAAATCGGTTAAGCTCTTTCAGTGTAAAACATGCACAAATGCAGACAATCAGACACAATTTTAACAGCTGTTGTTTTGAGTTCTATTATATTGTTATTTAATTATTATTCTATTATGTTAACTATAAACCCTAATAATTGGTTATATGCATAGATTGATATGAATTTTGTTATATGTATAGATTAAAATTTTGTAGTAATCTGATTTCATGGATTTTCTGTGCCCTGGCAGATGTATTCGCACGATGAAGTTTGATAATGTAAAGCACAGATTTCAGACTATTGTCGAAGTGGTTTCGAAATTACACAAAGTATGGGTAAAGGCCGTTAGGAGTGTCAGATGTTTCAATTAACAAGCTCAATCTCTATTCTCCAGATCGGCCGCCTCCCCCCTACATTCCTGGATGCTGCTACGTTAGCCAATGCCATCCTGACGTCCGGCTACGAATTTGGCTCTGGAAAGATCATCTACAACAAGTTCAAGTCAGTTGTGTCGTACATGCAATCTGAATTGCCACTGTTCAGCCGGAAAGCTGTTGAGGTAATAATATATCATTTAATGTTCTTTATAATAATTAAGGATTTTATGGATATGAGATTCCGGATCTGGATATATGAACATTACCGGTTTCGGATACAAAATTATTTCGGATAATCCGATTGTTTCGGATAATTTCGGTCACGGATATTAGATGATTTAAGACCTTTAGAAAATATATATTTAGAAGGTAATAGTTTGACTTTCTAGGTATTATTTAGTATTAATCTTGGAAAAAAACATTAAAAGTAATGTAATAAAATGATAAGTATATCGCCTCAAACAGCAAAAACCTGTCATAACGTGATTAATCTAGACTGTGCCGCTATCCGATAATTTTTTATCGGATTCGGTTACGATTTCGGATATCGGTGGTTTCGGTTAGGGTTACGGAGCTCCATAACATCCCTGATAATAATGAATTGAATAATCTTTGTAAGTATGCGGTATGAGATCTATCAACTGACAGTTTTAGTATGTGAACACTGCATGGATCCTATTTCAAATAACTCTTATTAGTTCTCAGCTCTATTGCCACTAAATAACATTGCATTCAGCACTATAATAATGTTAATTAACTATACGTAATAATTATAGTAATAATAATCTATGAAGTATTTTGTGGTAGTAAAATAAATTAACTTTTATTATTACACTGGGTAAATCACTTGTTTCTGCCATGTTCTTATGTCAAAACATGTTACGAGGAAAATTTGATCAATTCAAATATGATGGGACTACAAAATGGGAATTTTTATCTCTATAAAAACTTGATGTGTCTGTTAAAGGTCATATAAATTCTTTATAACTTGACCAATTGGCAACGAGTCCAACAATATATATATATATATATATATGTATTGTAAATATCATGATTAAAATATAATTATTAAGTTATCATCAAAATCTATTTTATAAATTAAAATTCAAATTTGGCGGACAAACCTCTACCAGGCCAGCCAATGAATATATTTTGTTCTTTCCAGTGAATATATTTTGTTCTTTCAGAGCGCTCCAAAGCTGACAGTATATGACTCTCTGGACTCCGATGTTCTGCAATCCTACATGGAGTTCTCTCTGGCTTCCATGCTGTTTTACGCTTTGAAGGAAGGCGCCTGTTCCGAGCAATCTTCCCGGATGACTGCCATGGACAATGCTTCAAAGAACGCCGGAGAAATGATTGACAAACTCACCCTCACATTCAATAGAACTCGCCAAGCCGTCATCACCAGGGAGCTCATTGAAATCATCTCTGGTGCCGCTGCTTTGGATTAAAAAGGACAAATCACGCGTCAAGTTAACAGTTCCGATCCGTTGGCGCCTTTTTGGAGTTTTTTTTTTTACTATATATTTTTAAAATTCGAAAAATAATAATCAGCCGTAAAGACCATTTTGAATTAATAAAATTTACAACAGATTAAACAGATAGCAAAATGGATTTATTTTAGTCGCGGACTTTGAATTGTTCATATTTATCCGTTATATAAAACTGCCGTTTTGATTCGATAGCGAAGTGCACGTTATGCTGACATTCCCGGACGAGTGTCGTGTTTTGGTGAATCACACGCAACACGTACTGGCTTCGACACCTTTACCAACGCTCCGACAGTCGTTCGACATGGCCGACCGTGGAACTAAGGATTAAGTGGTGGTTAGCAATAAAGTACTGTTAGTATATTTATGCAGTTTTTTTTTCACAACCCAATTAAACCACATTTTTTGTATACCTTTAGCAAAACTTTTGTGAGTATATAATATCTTACGTCAACGTAAGATAAAAAAAAATGAAACCACATTAAACGTACTTAATTGGAGGTGTTGTGCTTATATTAGAAGAATAGGAAGCAGAAAAAAGTACTTGAAATAACACCAGACACATTTACTGCTTTCGGTGTTGCCGTTGCAGAGGTACTAGAATGAAGGCAACGGGTCGCACTCAGAACATACAGTGGATAAAAACGGCTACACGTCAGTCAGTCGCGCCTGATCCATTAAGCGGCGCGATGTATTAAATTTATCTTTGGAACGAATTTAATTAATAACTTACAAAAATGTGTATTAATTTTACTTGGTAATTTTTTATTTCACTTCGCAACTAAGAAAGTAAAAAAAAAGCAAAAAATACTCCCAGAAAAGTTAATTCTACGAAATTTTTACGAACCATTATTATGATTTTTGGAGACACGTTTCGCGATTATTTCAGGTGTAACCGCGGAAAATGGCCATATCCATATTTGATATCAAAACTAGTAGTTCTTTTACAAGCAAATAATTTTTCACTTTTTTAGAACTATATTTATGATTATAGATGGAATTGGCCCATTACCACAATTTATTTTGGTTGCAAGTAAGTAATTACAAAATATTTTATAATTGTGCTTCCCAACCTTTTTCCGTTTCCGTACCCTTTAAAAAAATTTCATTTATAAGTACTCCTCGCCTGATAACTCACCTACCACTAACAATATCACTCGTTTGTCTTAAATTCTAGCGCCTTAGTAAGTTATTACATATGAGGTTCATTATAAACTACATATAAAAGCAATACATTATAATGTTTACACAAGTTAATTGTTTTAACTTCTGTGTTTCCGCCGTGACAAATATAATTTTCTCATACCCCCAATGGGACCCCAAGCAATAGGCAGGCGAGATTGTGGTCATCAAATGAAAGAGGAAAAAACAACAGACTTACTAATAATTTTTTATTTCTAATATTTCTCAAAATTCCTTAGCAGTCTTAATGTTTAAAATTATTGTAAAACTGGTGAACCTCTTTTAACACGAAGTGTTGGCATCCAGCCACCGCATCACGATATGTTATAGCCATGCAATAATAAATCCTTTGTAAATTGGTCCCTTCAAAATATTACTGCATTAACAAATCTTAATTATGATCTTCAGTGACGGGTTTCGTGATAAAAGCAAACAAAAACATTTCACTACCATTTTCTGAATACAACCATATTTACATCTATGCTGTACGTGACATAATTTATGTGCCTCAATTATTAGATATGTTAATTGAAGCCACTTCGGGATAGACTATATTTTCTCATCCAAATATCATGCAGAGACTCTCGGATTATAATATTTTTTCTGTAAAATATGACAAACTAATGTTTAAAATAATACTATAAGCTTATAATATGTTCATAGGTTAAATATAATATCTTTACATTAACTGATGACATATTAATGTTTGAATATACAATTTTATTTTGACATTATCCTCATTTGGGTATTGTTATAGCCCATTTAATTGCGAGAAAGTAAACGTTGTAATGTTATCAATGTTTAATTTTGACTTCGGTTTAACAATAAGGTTCTCATAGGACGACAAGGGTGAACGCATCATAATAAATTTCACTTGTAATAGAGAAAATCCAATATATAACAAATCTCTTCCAGGCTCGCATCTGTAGTGGTATGATACCCACGCCTAGCAGTGGGGTGCCAATAGGCAGCCAATTTATCAACTAAAAACAATAGAATATTTATATCTAGTCACTAAGCCTATATTCTACAACTGTTGCTGATTCATGTATTTTGTCACTAAAATACATAACACTTTGGATCAATTAACCAATAAGTATATTTTTGAAAGTTCTTCCAGTAATTAAAGTTCCAGTTACGGTTTTTTTCACATTAAAGGTTACTTTGAAGTGTACATTGAAAATTTGTGTAAATGTTGATT
Organism: Megathymus violae; assembly: GCA_003671415.1. Classification (NCBI taxonomy): domain Eukaryota; kingdom Metazoa; phylum Arthropoda; class Insecta; order Lepidoptera; family Hesperiidae; genus Megathymus; species Megathymus violae. Next base: position 142,596 of record PDGT01000137.1, on the reverse strand, counting down.
CAAAGTTAATATTACAGTAACAAACATCTATAAGAAGGACTTAGCATATTACAATAATTATTATATTACTATTTATCAGGTTAGATATCAGCATTTATCATGAGAGTTGTACATTTTTATCATTTGCTGCACTTTCCATGTCACTAGTACAGAACTGCCTTAACTTTCATACAATACGTACGAAGTACAAGTTACATTCATAAGCGAGAAATAAAATCGTTACTCCTGTCCGTTTGTTACAGCGCTTGTTTGTTTATTCCAAGTAGATTTACATCAGATCAGAAAATTATTGACATGAATAAGCAGTTTAATACAGATCTTTATAAATTTTTATTAATAATCAATCAATTTTTATCAATAATAGATGTTTTGTATATATAAATATCTCTAAATTGACGCAGCTAAAACACATTAAAATATTTTTTTTATATTTATTGGTTCACGACTAAAAACAGCTTTAGTTAAACGGAACCAAAGTATATATTTTTGACAATAAAAATATACCTCGTGTCTTATTAAAGTTCTCGAATCTGTACGAAACATCCTTTCATCTTCGTTGCAGATAAAGGCGCTAGAACAGTCTCGAATTCTGGGTGTTATAGAGTCGCACTCGGTTTTAAATAACAAACACTGAATACATTAAACGTTAAATTGCTTACTCGCATATTTGTATTAAAGTTATAATAGAAAGGTTTGTGAGGCCGCGTACGGTATTAATAATAGAATAAATACTGTTCCATGTTCGTCAATAATTTATTAACCTGAACGTTTTAACTTCATGATTCAATACCGATTACAGGGATAACGTAACGTTGGGTTCGTTCTAATTAATATTAACTATAGAAACAAAGAGATTATTTACAATGCGCCGCCAGCGACTCTGTTGCACCGCTCGAGTAGTCTGGAACAATTTATTAATTTGATTACTTTGGGTCTAAATTCATCTTCTCGTATGAGCTAACGTCCCCGATTAACGTTGACTATCATACTTCAATTCTACTATCTGTAACACAGTTTAATCTCAAAGCTACCTTTACAGGCCTGGCTACCAACTACCCACATTCTAGAATGAAACATAATATTTTTGACGTGACTTCATTGCAATATTGACTACGGTTGATAAGCAGATTAATCGAGGTTGTCTAGTTCAGCGAGCTTGCCTTTTTGCCGGCGATGCGAAGTCCTCCTCAGTATGATCTTAAAACCGGTATAATGAAACCACAGATGCACTACAACGAAGTGTTCGACGGCCTGTTCCTGATCTAATAAGAACAGCAACATACGAGAACATAGATGTTGTCAGTCTGATCTTGACAAGTAAAAACTCGTTCGAGTTCGTTCACACTCACGTGATCACTCGCGCAGCACCGGCAGGCGCGACGGCGGCGTCCGCCACACCGCTGACGAGGTCCTCTTGAGCCGCGTGCGCTCTATGTTAGGGAAAATCTCACGCAGATCCGGACTGTGCTCACGTACCGCGAACAGCCTATCTATATGGTGTGAGGCGATGCGCGCTTGCACGTACAGGAGCTGGCGACGCGCCTGTTGGGTGATTGAAGTGTTAAGTATAAGTGATTGATTGGCCTCGATGGACTTGCGCAATTGATTGAATATATTTCTATATCTCCATGGAGCATTCACTCAATAAATCAGACACAATCTGTGTTTTGTCGATAGGCGTCATACGTCCATCGAAAAAATCCAACGACGATCAACAGGTTCAGTTATACCAGGTACATGCGAAGTCCATCCTTCTAGGTTGGTAGGTTCTGTATCATTCAACTTTCATGCACGGGTATTTTACCTGGGGGTAATCTATATCTGCTCAAGTAAGTTTATGTGAGCCAGATACACATATTTATGTTTTTGTATGAAATGAGAAGAAGATAAGAAAGAAAGTACTGACTCTCAAGCCCCAGCCGGAACATGAGTCGTTTGGCGGTTGACTCAAGCAGCAGGGTGGTAGCTAACCAAACAGGCTTCACAGAAAGATAATAATACCAGTAATAATATTTAAAATTATAACTAAATTGATGTGAGTGATAATTATAGATGTGAACAATAGTTGTAAAATGTTATAGCTAAATAAATAGTTTACATACAGCGAATTCAGACTTAGTGACAGTTTCAATCGTTGAACATTGTACGAATCTAGGATGTACGATTGTATCTGAAATTGTCACACACCGGTCTCAATTCATGATATTAGACAATATTACTTTAGAGCTGTGTGTATGTATATAAAATGATGACCATTTCCCATCACGTGGACTGTCTGTCATTGTAAAAAATTGAACTGACTATCAAATGTGCTGAGGAGATTCTTTCGCAGTTTTTTCTCCTTAACGCTAAAGCCGTTTACTTAGGGTAAGAACCAATTTTCGTAATCATGCCTCGATGAAGTTTATTATCGAATCCTTTTGAATTCGGTTTATGGGTTACCTTGGAGGTTGACCATGTCGGAACAGGTCGCTCAGCGGGTTCCTCGTCTTCATCAGAGTTGAGATACTGGAAGCCATCTGCCATGTACACAGGCTCCATGGGAGGCAGCGGGTACCCGCCAGGGGTTCCGGGAGTTTTAAGAGGCGTCAACACTGAGAAGAAAGGAATATTCATTTAAAAATTGTTACTCTAATCTGATACTTCAATGTCTGAGTAATGAAACTATTAAATCGACTAAAGATTCACATATGAAACTTATAAACAACATAAAAATTTTGGCATTTCAAATAAACCTACTTTTGTCACCTTCTATTCTCTGCTTCATTTTCTGCTTCTCAATATACTCCTTCTGCTTTTTCTCTATCTCCCGCGCCATAATAGCAGCTTCCTTCTTCATACTATGTAAAATACAATTTGTTTGATTATCTAGGTATTTTCTAAATACATTTAAGCATATTCCAGTGTCACGCACCGACTTGGAATGCTCTACTTCGGGTTATTTTTACAGACATTATAAACATAATAATGACATTACTTTTGACTCCGTCATATTATATGATTTTAAACTAATGTCATGGCGGAATTTATACATTTTATTATGAAACAGGTACTTACGTTACGTTTTTTTTATTGCCAATATTTCGACCCAGTTGCATGGATCGTTACTAGTCGTAATATAATACCATTTAAATTGTATGTATGACTCACGCTTCAGCCTCCTCCAGCTGCTTGCGGCGCGCCATATCAGCTCGTTTCTGTTCCTCCGCGAGGCGCTGCTGACGCGCCAACTCCTCCGCCTTGCGCCTCTCCTCTGTCTCCGCCACCTTGCGAGCCAGCTCCTGTTTCCTCTACCAATAAATAAATACACTTTTAATACATTACTGATAGGTTTAAGGTCTTATTGCAAGAAATGACTCAAGAATTGATCTGATTGAGATGTAAGGGTGGGTCTACTATCCTTCCTCGCCATTGTAGTTCATCCTGATGAAAAACGGACAAGACCAACCGGCTTCATAAAGCTTTTTATTGATCTGATCGTATCTAGCCACCTTCTTTCTGAACAACGCATGTGAAATGTTATAAATGTATGCTGAAAAATTAGCTTAATTCACAGATGTTTCGATGCTCCGGTGTAGCCGTGACCACGTAACATCTTGCCATCACGGTTCTCAGCCTATATATCACAATCTTCTCCTCGCCCACTAACCTATTCCATCTTCTCAAGTCTTTCAATTTTATTCTAATCTGTGTAAGCAATTTTTTTCATTACTCAGCCTCTATCTCGTCAACTCAGTTTCCTATGATTGGCATTGTTCGAGTTTTCCTTTCTACAGTAACATTATTTTTTAACATAGAGAAATCTACCGTGGATTCCGTGTACATCGCAGGGGCCATAAAGAGATTATGTCAGACACATGCAGACTAAATCCAGCACGATTGTTTCTCTTCGTCACTCCTGGTCTATATCGCGGGTACTCTTCCATTCTTACGCAACCGTAATGATGTTTGATTAATTTTGGAGACCGTTCCCGAGATTGAAATGCAGGTAGAAATTCTCCACTACGAGGCCTTGTATTATTGGCGACAGGCAACTACCATGTCTGTCGTTAACCTGATTTAACCCAATTTCGCTTTCGTCGGCGGCCGTCAGCTACTTCCCCTTCTTCGTCACACTCACCCTCTCCACTTCCCGCAACCTCTCCAGCTTGCCCTGGTCCACGTGGGCTTGCTTCTCCATGCGCTCTCTGGCCGCCGCCTGCATTGCGGCTCTCCTCTCCTTCTCGGCTAGTTCTCGTGACGCGGCCGCTGCTGCCATCTTCTCTTCTCGTTTCCTGTTTAATAGAAAATTTATATATGTCTTAGTGTATGATACAGACAATACATTATCTCATGTATACCGGTAGGAAATCGTACAAAAAATGTAGAAATTAGATTGCCAGATGTGGTTCAGTTTATAAGTGACTTATAATTATTAAAAAGAAATATTTTGATATAGCCAAATGTGAGGATTTCTAAGTAAAATAATAATATAGTTCCAATGTCCCTCAATGTGAATATCATAAGAATAGGAGGAAGTTCCATGTGTTATATTAGATTTTAGTTAAAAAACTTTTTGATTATATCCATATCAATATGTAGAGAAATTGTTAATATCAAAAAAATCTAGTTTTGAAAATGTTCAAAACCTTCACCACTAATTCTGAAAGTTATGTGTATATTAGAAATAAATTATCATTTCAATTAGTGAAGGTAAAAATTGTGAGGAAAAACTGCAAGGGAATATCTGAGTTTTCCAGATGCTCTGAAGTGTTTAAAGTTCTACTAATACCCACATGGCTAGCATGATAGGCTATGGTTTTAAGACCTCACATTATAAATGGCTGGGAATGATGTGTTCAAACTATGTAGTATTACAACCATAATATGGTAATATTATTACTCACTCATACGCAAATCCTGTCACTTCTGTTTCACACACAGAATTACTATTTATCTGATAGACACAAACAAATATTTTTCTCTGCTGCCATGCGCACACACACTTATACTACTGTTTCTGTTTTCCACACATACAAAACACAATGAATTTAACCCTCACCGTTTCTGCATTTCCCGTTTAGCATCCAGCAATGCTTCCTTCTTCCTCCTAGCATCTTCTTTCTCCTTTTTCTGTTCCTCCACCTCCCTCGCCTTGTTGATGCCACTCAGCTTAGAAGCAGACGAGGGTACGACGGACTTTGTCTGGGTTACGATGTTGGCGCGGGGTTTGGTCGCTGAACTCGATATCTATAAGGAAATATTTATCAAGTGGTTTCTTTTTATTCCATTAATGGAGTGGACATTTGTTAATAATCCGGTTGCTTTGTTACCAAAAACAAAGTAAATGTGGGAAGATATTGCAAAGGTGTATACAATACGCGGTCTTATCGCTAACAGCGATCTCTTCCAGACAACCGATTGAAGAAATCATACAAAAAAAACTGAACAAAACGCTGTATCATATACCAGGTTGCACCTATTGGTAGTAACCGGCACCCATTCTGACGGTGCTCATGAAGTAAAAAATCGGTCTCTTCTTGACCGGCGACAGTTTGAATGCTCCGAACGTCCCCAGGCTGGTTGTGATCGCTCACCATCAGGCGGCATATCGGTACTTTTTTTAGTTATTGATATAAAAATATTTCTATTGTATAAATATCTATCTGAGCGGGAATCAGTCCGGGACCTGTCACATAAAATATAAAATAACATATATTCTTGGTGCTCAAACGCAACAATTGTGTTGTGAGAGCAAACACTCACAATGTTTCGCTACGACAACACATACGTGCACATGAATATGTATGGACCAACCTGAGGCGCCTTTCCATTGAATATGAGGGTGTTCATCTTGTTGAGTGTCTCCGCGGACAACACCGGCTTGGTCACCTTGTCGGGCGGTGTCTGGTTCTCGGTTTGTTCGTCCTGCTAATACAGCAAACAGATTGTCACTCAACTTATAGGGTACAATCTATAATCTAAAATATGTACAATCTATATGAATGAAGATCTTCACATGAGAACGGCTCCAGCGATTTGCCTTTTTGGTTTTATATTGAGTCTGTTATTGCATGGACAAGGAATACAATTTTTAAACATTTCATCAAAAACGTCAGATATTTGGATAGTCTTTTTGTGCGAATACCTTAATACAATAATGGGACTACTAAGTGTGCTTCTAATTTTCTTGACTAGTAAATTGCACCCGTAACCGGGGGGTCGCTAGTAATTTTTAATGGTTAACTCTTCTGCTGCCATCGTCACCACCACTACACACGAGTGTCCCACTGTTGGGCTCAGATCACAATGAGAGGGATAGAGACCGTAGTCAATAACGATGGTTAAACGTTATGGAAGATGAATAGGAGGATTGAATGTAATTATTTAATAAAAATGGACATTGATTTTTACTTTTTTTTATATTACTCGTTTTTAATTTAGATGAATTAAGATATACGAAGTACACGATATAGATGTTATAACATTTAACTGCTCCCAAACATAACCTTTAAACCAGAATACATATGTTTAAAGCGTACCTTCGTCATTTAGTCACCATACAGCATGAGACAAGCGGACGGATAGACACGCGTGCGATCTCATAATTATTATTATAACATGATTTTGCATAGAATTTTACGGAACGGAATATACTAATTCAATACAATTTACTCGCAGGAGAGGTCCAGTTCGGTGTCTCTTATATTACTATAATAGCTTCTCTTATCCTAACCCGTTGGGTATGCGAATGTCAGTCGTACTAACATACATGGAAGTAATGTAAGTGCTACTTAATTTTTTTAATCTAAAAATATGGAATGTTTGAACAATATAATTAAAATCAAACCTGTTTGGCCATCGCTCTCGTTTTCGTCCTTGTCACTCTCGATGCCATCTCTTCAAACTGTTGAACTTTCTCTTTAACTGCTGATCTACAAATGTAAATGAACCGGCGAAAGTTTTAAATTATATAGTAAATAGTGCCATCGACATATGACTGGAAGGACCAAAATAAAATTTAGTGCTCGAAGGTCCATTTTTGGAAACAAATTAGGGCGGAGGTTATTATAATGAAAATATATTTGCTGTTGTTATTGATATTGATGTTTAAATATTTAGAAAATCGCTGTTCTAAAATCACCCGGGAATTTTTTTATGTGGAGGTTAGGAGTGCTCTTTGAGGAAAGCGTGTCTTGTTGGCTCTCGTGCTCTCCGTTGGCAACGCAACGGTGACGGCTTCGAGGCTCATGGCCGACGGTGACAAACAGGTGTTGTGATCGTTTCCATTTATTGACCTGAAAACGTCACCGTAAAACACAATGTAGTGAACACTTACGTAGGTTGGTTGGCAGGCGGCGGCTTGGGCGGTGTGCAAGGATCTTTATAGTCACTGTCGTCCGTTAATAACGAGTTGTCGTCTGTCAATCTTTTTGTTGGCTTCGAATCTGGAACTGTCAATAGGATTCCATCGGTACTCTGCTCTTCTCTTGACGTGAGAAGGTACAAGGCTATTATCTACCACTGAATTTGGAATGAAGTGCAAATAACAAGTACTAAGAAGTATCGAGCGGTGAAGGAATAGTAAGCTATCTAGTATGTTCCTTCTACATGCCGGCGAGTTGCAGAAACTGGAAACCGACTTCAGGAGGGTAAACTATATACCGTAGGTTTCACTTACTTTTCTCAATGACGACCGTGGCGTCCATGATCTTTGGTTTATCCAGCACCACAGTTTCTCTATTAATTTTATGAAGAACAACTGTTTCGTTCAGGTTGCGCTGTAAATAAATCAATTACACTACACAGTAATTCTCCACCTGTCTGCAAGTGATAATGTAAGAACTACTATGAATTCTCATGTAACTTCAGTAGACGGATTAGCGACGAATATTTAGAACCGAGACTTAAACTTGAAATATGCATGATATGTAAGCGAGTAAAGTGAGTAAATTAAATCACATGCCCACATTAGGTATATTTTTTCGCTAGTGATACTGACATAATATGAATGAGAATGGAATCATATCGGAACTTTTATTGTAACCATTAAGTAAAACAATTATTACTAATAACTATTCTGTTATCATTTCCTAGTATATTAACTTTATGGTTATCATAGAATATTCAAGATACTAATCCGAGAGCAATGTCTGAAGACGGGAATTCTATAGACTTTGTTCATGTTTAGTTCATTTCACACAATATTAAATATATTTAGTATGTATAAATGTATTTATTTATGTTTTTGTTACATTATATATATATATATATATATATATATATGTATGTAGGGTTTCTATTTTTATAGAAGATTTAATTGTTGCCACCTGCCATTTTATTGCTTAGAGTTCATGCAATAAGGTGTAAATATATATATAAATATCATCTGTATTTGGCACGGAATAACAATTTATCACACTTACACTTACTACATTCTTAGGTGTTACGGGTGCATGATGATAAACACCATTCGGTAGTACAACAGTCTTATCCATGTCACCGTTGGGCACTGTGGAGTCCTTCGATATGACCCTCGTTTCTTCCAATGCCAAATTTTGCACCAATGAACTTTCTTGTAAAGTATCTTTTTTTTTTGTGTCATTGATGATGTTTATATTGCTGTGACTGTCCAGTAAGTCGTCCTTTGTCTTGGTGCGGTTCAGTTTTTTATTGATCTTAATCTTCTGTTGTATTATCGGTGACTGAACTGTTTCTTGTTCGGTTATTATTTCCTCTTTAAGCTTGTGTACAATCTGTTGGGGGGGTTCTACTAGTTTCTGTAGTTCTTCTTTTTCACTGGAAATAAATGAATTATACAGGACTAGAAATCTTGCGTGATTCGAGTACGATGGGAATACACCAGTGCGGGATATTTATAAACTCTACTATGAAAAACTACTGATATAGTCATGAAACAAAATATATTCAGTAAGTTGATATAATTGCAATGGATACTTAACTCCTGTTAAGCATTGGCAACCTGCTGCCTACATTTTTATAATAAAAAAAAAAGTATTAAGGACAAATTTATAATAAACAACATATAAAGCTTGTACAGATATTCACAAAGAGATGCCTGGAGGCAAACTTTTGATAAGAACAAATTTATTTCGCAGATTTTTCCTCGTGATTCAACTGTCATATCTTACTTTAAAATAATACAGACTTAATCTTTTTTTTGTCTCACTGTCGGTAACGGTACATGAATTTTAGTTAATAAATCCTAGCTAATGTAAGAGATTACACAGTATATCATATTATTAACTTTTACAATACCCCATCCCACTTGCCGACGAATGACAGGCACCAGTATCCCACGACCGTCCAACTGTCACTCACCACAACTCAGATACTTACATTGCTTTCTGTCCTCTTCTCGTCCTTTTAGGCCTGGGCTTGTCAACTGGGGATCCTATAACGATAACAAAAACTATATATAATATACCCATATGTGATACATTGTAAAAAAACATGGTAACATTCATTATTCATCAGCCACAACTTGCAATTACATTGTCTACATGATTACAACTCGTGCAACCGAACCAGATCCGAACAATACACATATTGCGAGTACCCGTAACATAATTAAAGGTAAATAAATAAACCACGATGATTTAAAGTTAAATTAATTTTACAATCAAATTTTTAAAGTCAAATTTGGCCTAGAATACACCCCCCAATCCCATGCTGGCAAAACAGGGTGTCGTAAGAGGCGACAGAAGCCAGCCTGCTTGGCGGTAGGGCTTCGCATAAAGATTATATTATCGGAATTATTATTAATTCATTAATATGATTACTGGTATTATTATCTTTCCGTGAAGCCTGCCGGGCTAGCTACCACCCTCCTGCTCGAGTCAGCCGCCAATCGAGTCGTCGTGTTCCGGCCGGGGGCTCGAGAGCCAGTTCTATCTTTCTTATCTTCTTCTCATTTCCTGGCCGACAACGCATCAGTGATACCATTGGTATTGCTGATGACCATGGGCGACGGTGACCGCTTACCATCAGGTGGCGCGTCTGCTCGTTTGTCGGCTATTAACATAAAACAAAAAATATATAATACTAGTCACTGAAATTATAATCGCTGTTTCCAAACAAAATTACCAATTCCATTTTCCTGCAATGTTTGGTTTTCCTTCTCTGTATCAGCGTTCGACGATTCAGTTTCCACTTTCTGTAAACAAGATTGTAAATTACTAACTGTTATATAAACATGACAAATCAATGGACACTTTATAATATAAATCCTATGTTCATCCTTGGGCCATTCGCTCATTGCTGTTCATCACGTCCCGATCCGTTTGCTCCTTCACAACGCCCGCCAATGGTTGCGGCCAGCCGCGCAATGGATGGCATCGCTCAGACTAACTTCCAGCTGTTCGGATAGCTGGTCAGTCCATCTCGTTGGGGTCTGACACCCAGATCTCCTGCCGTCGACCTTTTCGGTTAGCTTGAGGTTCTCCAGGTTATCGCCAGGTTTTCGAGCGATATGTCCGAAATATTAGAATATTCTCTGAACACATAAACTGGAATCTCTGTTTTACTTTTAATTAATCGAAAATCGTGATGTACTTCTGTGTGCTGTCCAGGGGATACGTAGTACCCTTCGCCAGCAAAACATCTCGAAAGCATCAACCCGCCTTCTATCAGAGCCATATAGAAAGACGGGGAAGACTAAGAAAAAATGTAGCGGAGCCAAGGCAGACTAAACTGTCTACCATGTCATAATGGCTCGGGGAGGTGCCTCCTGGCAAGGCGTCGGTTGTGTGGATCTAACTTAATAATTATAAGTTAAATATAATAAAAATTGAGACATAATTGACATATTAGTTTATAATGTAGATTGATTATTGCTAAGAAATAAGCATGAAATATATTTATCATAATCATAAATTCCTCTGAAAAAAGCAGTTAATTCACTGTCTAGTATGTGCACATTATCAAAACTGGATTGAAAAATGCACTAACGAGTACCTTCCTGGCTCTAGTGCGTTTAGGTCTCGCATCAGGCACTGTCTCCTCTCCCTCCGCTTGTCTGGTGGCGCGCGAGCTTGCGCGGGTCGCTCGCGACGCTGGAACTAGGGAAAATCATGTAGATGAAAGGTACTATTTTAATTTTCATTAATAAATACACACATTCAGATATTGACACACCCCGCACTAGGATTCCGCGTGTTGTGACATACACAATCAGAAAATCCACGATCGGAGAAAATACATCTATCAGCCACATAAAAGTTTGCTCCGACCGGGAATTAGACCCAACACTATTCGATCTGCTTGCAGAGTCACTAAAAGCGAGTTAGTTGCAAGAACGAATTACGTAATTACAAACACGCACTCGCTCACGCCTTTGTCTGAAATTTTATTACTGCATCGTGTTGCGGTTTATAGAATATTACTACTCCCCAAATTCCGTAGCGCCCAGTCGTCTCTGAGAAACAGGGGTGTAGAATACGAACATGACAAAATCATGAGGTATTTGTCATTTGTTTATGGGGGGAATGTAATTAAAAAAACGTGTGTTCGTAAGTGTACTTGAATACAAATTTTTTTGAAAAACATTTACAAAACTTAATTTTCAAAAGTTGGACAGATGCAAACATTAAAATTTTCCTTGTGAAAAATTATTAATGAAATTACCGTTTGTAACACGGCCGTCGATAACGCTCAAAAAACAAATGGTCGGTAGTACCTTGCGGCGGCGGCATGGTGTCCCTCTGCTTCCTGGTCCTGGTGGTGCGTCTCTTGCTGCTCCCGCTGTCTTCATCAGCAGACGACTCCTCAGATTTTTCCTTCTTGACAGCTTTGCGGGGTTCTTTAATTGAAAACAGGATTATGTTACTTAAGTCAACAACAGAGTCAGATAGATGGTCGATGATCACCGCCGCCCATTATCTTCGACAATACCAGGGGCATCTGGTAATACTGTCGGCCAACTGATACTACCATGATACTTATCACTGCCACCACGCAAATAACCTTTCACGGTCTAGTATAGGACGAAGGTAGCTCGCCAGGAAGGTAACCAAACACGAGCACCGACAGAATTTAATCGGATGGTCCAGCAGAGTTGACTTGAACTCTATCATGGGTGGAGCTCCTTCAATCGTAGTTTAAGCCTACGCTGATGAGAAACTATCGTGAGTTATTAATTTATATATTTTTATGTACACCATAGCCTAATGGTACATCAATACGGTGGCGCAGGAACTTTGGAGACTTGAGTTGGTTAACATTAGGATCAGTTCATGGCCCCTCCGGGGGCCGCCACCTTGTCGTGGTGGGGGGGGCTTGCGTGTCCTAGTGATCCCTGAGGCTATACGGTAGAGTTACTCATACCGGAAGTCGCAGGGTGAAGAACCAGACTAAGAGCGGCCCACGGAGTAGGTTCCTCCGGGTGTCCCTCTGTTAAGCGGAGGGCGCAGCGGACGGGAACATGCGGGGGCAGTAGAGCGCTCACGGTGCACGAGAGCGCTGTAGGCGAAGGCGGCCCGTTTAGGCGAGCCAACCGTCGGGGCGTCAAGGTTGTATGCGCGAGCGATCCCGTGGCGCCCCATGAAGACGATGAGGGCCCCGCTGGGTTTTAGCGAGTATTCTGGCACGTAGCGGACGTGCCAGCGAGTCCCACATACCCGCCGCCTCACCGCGGCGGGATGCGTAAATGCATTTCCCAGCTCATGGGCCAGAAGGCAACAAAGCAAAAGGGATAATTATGCCAAAAGTTACCTAAACAACGAGAAAAGGGCCCTGCAGCTGCATCACTAATGCTTTAAATACATAAAATATGTATTATGTACTGGTATTTAAAATATATACACACTAGGAATGGGTGCAGCGGGCGGTGGCATCACAATCTCGTCCTTGTTCGGCACCTGTTTGACTTCAATGTTGACCGGCAATGACTCCATGTCCATCGGCTCCGGTGGTGTCGATATCTTTTCCAGTTTAACTGTGAAGCAATAAAAAATTAAAAAAATTGTACTGTACAGTCTTGTTTTATGGCAACCTTGCTGTTTCAACTGTCCTGTCCTGTTTCTATAACGCTCGCCATAAACTTGGTAGAGTATAAATGTAGGATAATTTGTTGATTTTTCTCTTATTTATATATTACATTATGTGCAGTATAACTTCAATATATATATATATATATATATATATATATATATATATACACACTATTGACAGAGGCACAAGAGTACATTGGCAATCTTTACACATTCAGAAAACATTGTGTACAATTGCCCTCTATATCGAAGCCAAGAACATCTACATAACTTTAGTATTGAAGAAGCGTGTTATACGTTTTTATTAAGAGGTTAAAAATTCCCCAGTTACCCTGTACAGCTAGAGTTAAACCTTTTTTTACTTATTATAAGTCGGTACTTGACTGCAATCCCACCTGACGGTAAGTGGCGATGTAGCCTGGGATGGTAAAGCGCACCAACTTAGAAAAAACTTAAAACGCTCCACTTGAACTTATCCACACTGTAATGGGACGGGAACACCTTTCACCTTTCACCTTTCACTATCTACGAGTGAAATCCGCATGAAAATACATGCTATAGTTTTTGACATCATCACATTCAGACAAATAATTCCTTCCTCCACTTAATGAATACAATAATATAAAAATACAATAACAAGCCTTAGTATCACAGGACACAGAATCTAGGGTTCCCTGTGTGAGTTAGAGGCATCGAGTGGTTGTACAATTTTTTTTAAATTGACTTTCATGTATAGATAAAGATTTCACAATTTACTTTGAACAACGGGCAGGATGGCAGCGGGTTCAGTATTTTCCTTGTCATCGTCTTTAGCGCGACGACGCCTCGAGTTGTCAGAGGTTTCTTCACGGCGCAGCTTCTGAGTGAGGTTCACGTTCACCTGGATAACATAAAAGGTAACATTGGGTCAATTTAAGAGTCATTAACATAATATTCAATTTGACATGTACGGGTCTCTATTTGTCCTTGAGCTTAAGCCAACCAAGCTAATTAATTCATGCAAGCGTTCAATGGGCACCCTGTTGGACTTCCCTGAGCTCTGTACTACATATAATATATCCTATTAACTGTGTATAATGTATTATGATTCTTTACGTGCTTGGTAACGGACTGCCCAGCTTTTAAAGTAAAATATATATTTTTTAATCGGTTGCAGTGTTGAACAGTCAGCAAAAAATGGATTTCCTATTTCTTTCTTAACATTATTGTTGGTGTTACGAACATTTCTTTTAATTTTCATTAAACCACAAGATATGGTATAAAAGGTGGACTCAATGCTAGAAGCATTTTATACCAGTCAACCTTAGGGTAAGGCAAATATCAAGGAAATGTTCAAGGGCAATGATGATCACTTACCACTGGGTGGCCCCGCTGCTCCTTATCTGACTATATTCAAAGACAAAGAATATGGTATGTTAATACTGAAATGAACGCATAATCGCAATGGCATGCCTACTGATTAAAGCGTGGGTGGCAGGAAGAGAGTCAACAATACAAAATATGGTGTGACAAGGGAAAACGGTGATGAGTCAAAAGTTTACAGACTTTAGACAATGAGAAAAAATAACTGAGTTTTCCATTGTTCATTTAATGAAAATGTTTGGAATAGAAATATGTAAATAATTTTTAATGAGCTCTTTTAATTTAACAATTGAAGATTGCAAAATATGCGACATGCCTGGGAGAGGGTGTCAAGCAAATGTGACCACCAGTGGCTTGGGTTTCCAAGAATCACGAATTCAGTGTGATATCATTTACTTGATATTATTATTGCAAGTGCCAAAGAAATATAAAGAGCAAAAATTATGTAATTTATAACATAAAACAAATGTGCAAAGGTTATGAAAAAGCAACTATGCACTACCTACAGTGTCTTATAACTTATGACTGTGCTACAAGGTGTAACAATTTATTAATTTACCCCATGTTTAGGAGTATCCCCAATTATTAAGTAGTTCTCTTCCAAAATCTTTGTTGCTTCTTTTGCCTGTTTTTGAAACATAATTAATAATTTTTGTGCTATGTCAGCTGTCAGTACAATAAATATATTATTTAACATATAATAAGTTAATGGTAATGTGCACAAACTGTCTGAATACCTGATTACTACTGACTTAAAGGCACCCATATTTTAATCAGACGCAAAAACTTTCTAAATGTATCTCACACTATGAATATTTATCAGAAAAAGACAGCTTTATAGATTACAAAGTTGAGTTGTCCATATCTTCTGTGGTTGGGAAGGAAACTGATAAAAATAAATATACAGTATGCCTATTCTATCTTTTTCTATCTCTGCACAGCAACTTCATAATTTTATATATTGAAATAACCCTGGATGGGAAATAGTGAATTCCCGAGGATAAAATTGAAGGTACATTTTGATCATAACGAAAAGTAAGGTTTGTAGACTGGATAGTTGGAAAGTGAAAGAGACTTATATATGATGAGCCCCAGACAGAAAGTACTTCTGCATGAATTACAGTAAGGTAAGGTGTAAGACCTTGAATAACGACCAGTACCATCCAGCAGCTATTATCATGAGCTCATCCTAGGGGACCCTGCTGATCTCCATATTAATACTGTCTATTGTTTCTATAAAGAGTGGTATTTGTTCTATTTTAAAGAGTTAAGAATATTACCTGTTTAGTGATAATACTTTGTGCTTTAACAGATGCATTTCTCTTCTGCCGTTTATCTTGCTCTGGGCTAGATATCCCATCTACTTCATTCTTAGTTCGCTTCTTAGACCCTCGTCTTTCCCCATTGCTGTCCAGTGAGCTGTGACCCTCATCATTGCTTTTAGTAGACTTAGTACTTGATCTACGACTTGTTTTCTCATTTTCTGGAGTCTTTGTAGATTCATCTGAGGGAGAAATATAAATTTTGTTGTATATATTTTTGACATTTAAAAATAAATGTTTTCACCAATGCACCATATGTTTATGCAGAATTCCTATTTGTACATCAAATAAATATGTATGTATTTGCTAAGTAGGCACCAATACATACATCAAGCACATTTTCTAGATTTGGTGTAACTTTGTAATCATAGAAAAAGCATGAACTCTCCAGTGTTTAAGATAAAAAAGACACTGTTTACAACCTATATAATATACTGTATCTTTCCATCAATGACATTAATTACTGTATATTGTAAGTCATTTTGGTAGGTATTTATATCAACAGGAGCATATGTATAAATATGTGACATATTAAACTCACTACTAGATGAAAAACTATCCTTTCACAAATAGAATTACAACAGTATATAGTACTAATAGTAAAGAAATTTTAAACAGGAGCTTCAGGTTTCAATAGATTACTAAAGATGAGTTCATATACTATCACACATCTAGGGCACTTTTGCTTTATGAATTAGAGAATGACTTAATGCATTTCATTTAGGCTTGGTGATGTTACGAGTTGTCACAAACTTATTGAATATTTAATTATAACGATTTTCGCGGAGCGTACGTACCTTCGGCCTCGTTAATGCTCTGAAGGGACGTTAAGTTTTTATCTTTTGGTATCTTCTCTCGAGCTTTGCTTTTTCCATGTTGAACATTTTCCTCAAACTTATTAAGACACTGAAAAATGCCCTGCAAACCACAATTATTTTCCGTGTTAGCACTTTAATATATTTATTGAAATATCTTTAAAGGAATATCTCACAAAAAGCTATAGATTTCAACCGCGGTTCCAACCGTTTAATCATAACAATTACTAAATCTAAATCACTGTTTTACCTCCAAATCATTATTGAAATTCTTTACGTATACTTCAGATATTACATTCAATTTCGGCAGGAGTTCATTAAATATTGACATAATTGCAAGAAAAACTCTACGTGCAAAAGTTTCATAAATTTTTTTGACAACGCTAGAACACTAGTACACAATCGAAAACCGTTTGAAATTGAATTGATGGGCTATTAAAGTATAGTCTATGATTTTTATACTTTATGGATGAGCTGCCAACAATTTTGTACAAATTATGTATATTAACACAGTGTAACATTTAAATCAAACAATAAATTTCATTATATATTTTTGACACCCAAATTTTTAGGAGGAAGGGGTGTGTTGAATCTAGAAAGGAAAAATATTTCCATATTATAATACTGTACTCTATGCATTATTGACATAATACTAATTGTTTGACTAGTATGGAATAGGTATACATTAACATTATAATATAATGTATAATTAAAAGGATTAGTCACTCGATTATCGAAGAAAACTATTATTGCTGTTGTTATAATTATTTTATATTAAATAATATCTACTAACTTGAATACAAAACTCAACGTTCGGGGTTAACAATTCATTATTATCTATATGTATACTAATAAATAAAATTGGAGTGTGTTTGTAATATTAAAATAGGCGTTTTTTACTATATGCATATTAATGTACATACGGTACATATACCAAAATAAGATTTTTCCAATTTAGGACAATGTCAAATTGTGTGCACTGCTGATGACATTTCATCTTTACGGTGTGTAGTGGAGATGGCGTTTCAGATCGCCACGAGAAGATCCCCAATCTGTTCACAATCCATCTTTTCCTGGAAAATATAATACGAACATTAATTTGGAGATACGAAGTATAATTCTGATGTGAGAAATGATGTATGGAAAAACAAAAAATTAAATTATTAATATTTTCTTAATAATTCGTAATATTAAACAACTCTGAAAAATTATTTAGAGCAATTTGCATCGCATAACAAATAAAATACATATTACAATAAAAAATACAGATTTTATATTTTTTGTTTATACCCACTTACTTTGTCATGTTCTATCAGTCTCAAACTTTACTTTATACCAAGTATAAATTGGATTCAAATTCTGATGTGATCTAACCTGTAATTATGAGAAAAACAAGTTTCTTTGTATATTATTATTTGTATTTTATTTCTACGCAGAGACGGTTGTGTTACGGTTGTTGTCGGTTTATACGTCCTGTTACTGTTAAAAATAGGCGTCAAATATCGTATAATTATTTACACATAATTGTGTGTAATAAAAAAATTCAAACTAAAGTTACACTATGGAATATAGTAGTACAAGGCCTAATCATAAATGGTTTTTGAAATGTTGCGAATCCCACATTATTGTAGTTTCATTTTATACTTAAAGAGTCTTACTTTATCACACATACAGGTTTTATAAATGTTACGGAAATTTTGTAAAATTCGACTTGAAAATTGTGAACTTTTGCAGTTCAATTAAGCGCATTTGTTCCAAAAAAGATATTTAGTGTAATAAATATTTGGAAACATATTTATTGTACATTTTAAATCTGCTAATTTTTTAATATCATAATAAAAAATATAGTCACACACGATTTTTTTGTTGCTATGCGATAAAATACCTAATATTTGAACTTCGACCAAACCTTTTGCAGTTACCTAAGCTTACCTAATTTATGAATTTGGTTTTATTTTCTGAGGAACTCGTATTTAATCATTCAAGTCATCATCGAAACGTTGCCGGTCAAGGAAGCGTACTCCCTTTATACATGTCTAATATTTTTATTGCACTTCATGGTGGATTATAGGAACAATTACAGTTGCTAGGCATATCAAAAAGTGCCACGTGCGAGGTCAAGATATAATGTCCGTCGACATGCAAAGAAAAGAATCGACGCCATTACTTCAACCGTTGGTTATTAGGGTACCAAATAAACTAAGGAAATCATCTACTCATGGTCGGTCTACCTTACGTGCACTTATCTTCCTCGGTTGTTAGAAGAGATCTAATTATCTAGTTGATCTCCTGCCCGATGTGCCCATCCACTTGCACTATGGAAGACCTATGGAAAGCATTTGGTAGCGCTGTAGCTGTAGCCCATTTTTGGGAAAAAAAACATCTAAACGCCATTGACTCAAAAAGAAGAAAAAGAATGCAGGTACAGTGTAAGTATTAACAAGATGATAAAGTTTCATCGATGATCGATCACAAGCTTCGGCCTCAGCCCCACTGTAGGGCACGGTTATCTCATATTCGAGATGCTAACTCTACGCGGTTGCGGACTAGAATGGTTGAGAGCTTAACCCTTTGACCATCAGCAGTCAACTATTTAACTACAAACCGTGCCCCAAGTTGGTGCTCGATCGATCAGTTACGTTATAAAATATATGTTCTCGTAACGCAACTGCTTTGTATCAGTACACAAATATTATTTCATGCAAATACGTATTAATGACAAGTTTCATAAACCCTTAAATTTTTTACTGTAAACTAGCTGCGCCCTTGACTTCGTCCGCGTGGAATTTAACAAAAAAGTCATTAAGTAGAAATAAAAGTAGGCGAAGCAACTCCTTATTACATCAGCTACCTGCCAGTAGAAGTCCCGTAAAATCGGTTCAGCCGTTTCAGAGATGAGCCGGAATAAACAGACAGACAGACAGATATACAAAAATTTTAAAAAATGTTATTTTGGTATATGTACCGTATATACATACATATGCATGTAGTAAAAAGCGGTTATTTTAATATTACAAACAGACACTCCAATTTTATTTACTAGTTTAATAGATTATCAAACCGCCCTCGCTTCGCTTCGGATTCGCCTTCCGCCAAGAGATAGTTACCTACAGAATAGTTAGAATTTTATTATATGTATAAATTAATGAAATGATGATGATAATGAATGAATGGTGTTTAATTAAAAAATACATTAAACTCATTTCGATCCATTTAATTTTTTTCGACTAATTCAGCCCAGTAGAGAAATGCATTTTTTTTCTTGTTACAAGGTTGATTAAATTCCACTAAAAAATATTTTTACAGATTTGCCAACTGTGAAAATAATCCTTGACGATCGTTTCCTGGGGGTGAAGAAAGGGGAGTACGTCGAAATTGGCTGCGAGACCCCAGGCAGCCGGCTTCCAGTTGTGGATTGGAATAGTAAAATATAAGAAATATACCTAGAATACGAAAATGCCAAAAATTCTACAGAAGACGCAAAATAATTCTGAATAAATTTACAGTATTGAATAAATACACCTTGCATATTTAACTATTTCTAATTGTCTTGACTTTTTATCGATTTTTTTAGGAAGAACCCATGAAGTTAGTAGAGCACAGGTCGCAAATAAGATTCAGGAGCGAGCACCGCTTGCTGGGAGGAGTGTACGAATGCACCGTCAGTAATGATATCGGTGAGCCGGTGCGATCTGCCATTATAGTTGTAATACATGGTGAGTTGTCTTATGAAGGCAATTGCATGTGCAATCATCTTGTCTAGCCAAGCAGGTTTATACGAGCAAATACAATATAGATTACAACATAATATATTGTTTAATATTGAATCACGGATTATTATTTGTTAGTTTACCAGCGAAATTATGATCTTGAGCTGAATTTTTTAATTTCATCCTAAAAAAATTACCGCGTATGCATTTTAATCCATATACCATATATCACGTGTCGAGATCTATTGATTCATACATTACGTTCATAAATATGAATGACTAGCTGTACCCTGCGCGCGTTGTTACGCCACCAACTAAAATAAATTTGAAGGAAAGACATTACACAAATATTCAATTCATTTTGAGTCATTTTATTAATTTGAGTGCGCCATCTGTCGAAAATTGGTCGTACTAACTCAGATACCTTCGTGGGCTCATGCACAACAACTTTGCTAAAGATCATCACATGATCAAATGCATAGTTTACGATTCTATAAAGGACATACAGACAAACATTCATTTTTATATAAAAAAAACGTTTACACACTCACACCCACGCACTAGGAATCCTTGTGTTGCGGGTGGCATGGACATACACAATTATCACATCACAAACACCCATGACCCGAGAACAAACATTTATCTGTCACATAAATATCTGCCCCGGCCGGGAATCGAACCCGGGACCCCACGCTCGGCAGGCAGTGTCACTACCAACTGGGCTACGGGGTCGTCACGGGTATATATAGATAGATGAAAAGATGCACCAATAGTGTCAACGGTGCGCAGTTTCGTCCACACGGCAGTCGCACCGCATGGTATCGCGATGGGAGGCCTGTCAAGACTGATGATAGGTAAGTCTGACGATAAGTTGTTTCTTTATTATATTAGACACACATTCATTCGTAATATATAACATACACTCAAGGCTATGTTTTCGAATAGCATATGAGTATTTTGTGAAATTTTATGAATTTCTTTTCTGGCCAAGGGTCACATAGGACAAAGTGAGTCCTGCTGGGGCGCACTCTCAGGTACTTTGACCACCTGTATATCTATTAGGTTCCTTATCGTATTTTTTACTCCATATTTATTATTTGTGATTAATCGACGCCCACACTTAACCTTGAAAGCTTGAATAACTTGGCTATTTTGGGACTATATTTTTGTCTATTAATCCTAGAGAAGTCGCTAGTATAAAGAACATTTTAGTTTAGTTGCGCGATCAGTTGTCAGTTGCTCAGCAGGGCATGAGGGGCAGGGGTTACGAGTAGGCCAAATTGGTTTACTTATCGCATGGATCTTCCTCTCCTTTTTAGTGGATTTCGCCCGGTTTAGTGTAGGTACTTAAGGCGTTCAAGTTAGAGCAAGTTTTTTACCTTTAAAGTAAATGTTTCTGCGGAAAAAAAATTCTTTAATCGATTCACAAAACGTAAACTGGAATATACGGATAGAAACAGATAGACAGACAGACAGATGTGCACTCGAGTGATCGTTCAACATGGTGTTCTTTTTCGGGTGTATCCCAAAAAGCGTTTAAGAGTATCTTACTATTAGGCTAAAATTCCAACCAGGCGATAACAATAAAGCTCCATTCAGCTCGGTTGTAACAAAACATTTTCGCCCGTCGGCGGCGTACACTCACGGTACATGCTACAATACGACCAACAACAGAGCCTACGTACTCGCATGAATATGAATATATAGTACATGTTTCAAAATGGCAAACATAACTCACGTGACGCAACAGTGAACAACATCGGGTATATAATAGCTGAAATTCGTGTGTAGAGTGCGTGTTCCCACGATCGGGGGCTAGTCGCCAAAATAAAATACTATAAAAAGTTCGATATACAACGGATTCCGTTTTCGGAAGGGGAAACGCGATGTACAGTCGTGCAAAGAAAGTTCGTTTGTCAAATTAAATATTATTTATTTGTACTTTTCTGTGTGCGCCTGGAATTTGTCAGGGTTTTTCCTGTTACGAAAAATGTTGTTTCATATTTTTAATAAAACTGCGTAAATGCTATCGATCTGTAAATAACTGTCAAAATCTATTGTTGGGTTGATACTATATTGTTCATAAAAAACAACGAAACAACAATTAAAAAATTAATAAATTGGAAGATGATACGACATCACAGTTTCCTTTTTTAATGCATCATGTATCGATTTTATTTAGGAGTTTTTTACTATTCGCATGTTTTCTATGTTCCGAGAAAGACAGAGAAGAAGAAGTATAGAAGTATAGTGTAGAGTATTTTTATATTTTCTTGCACATGAACTTATATGTCGTGTCTAACTTAAAGTATGACAAAACAAGATTAGTTTTGTCACTGTGTGTGACTAGTGTACTCGGTCATTTTTAATATATTTATTTTTAATCTGTGGAACGTCTTACAAACGAATTTTATAATTTTATCGAAACGACTTAATGATAATACAATAAGTTATATCGCATTTATATAAACCTATTACAATTAGTAATTAAAAAAGAAAACAATTATTTCTAGTAAAAATATGTCATTAAAAATATATTATTATAATGTAGATGCACTCGATTGTACATTTTGGCGTTTGGCGTCATACTGTCGCATGTCTAGGGAAATGTTCCACTTTACCCCCTGATTGTTGGCAACACCACGGAGATTGTGCGCGAAAATCTACTTAAATTGTAGCTAAAATCACAAAATTTCGAAATAAAATAAATATAAAAAATAATGTTGAATTAACAGATTAAATAGATGTAAACTGAGTATTACTAAAGTAATGTACGATGCTTTATCTTATCTTGAATCAAATCCAACCTTTCGGTACACTTTGCTAATTAACAGTCGATGCAAATAACATTTAAAACACTTCACAATTGATCCCAAGAGTTGGGTGGTAACCAGCCTTGTGGGTAAAGAACTGTACTGTACTCGTGAATACCGTCGGCGTTGAATTGGGTGGTACTGAAATCACCGACCTTCACCATTGCTTCGCCCGTCGTTCAGTTGGGTGCACCACAAGCAGGGAAAGTTGGCTTAAACTCGACGGATGGAGCAACTAAGTATAAAATTAATATTATCTATGACACTACTTATCCATTCTATGTTGATCTGCGCGATTCTTGCATAAAATCAACGCAAGGTAATATGAGAACTCTACACAATTCTTCCGTCAAAGAAAAAATTATCTATGTCTATCCAGCAATATTGCTTGTCTCTGAGGTTTAAAATAATTCAAATCGTAAGCGCTTGTGATTGCCCTAGATACGCCTATTTGGATTGTACCTTTGGTGTTTACTTATCCAGTCAAATCTTCCGTAGCGCTTTAGCCAACAACTCGGTAATCCGATTAACACAATTTGGTTCTTTTCTGTTCAGAACTGATACAACGCGTCACATTGGAAGCGAGAAGTGATAAACAAGTTACATATTAAACGAAGTTAGAAGTGATGCGATTTACTTTCTTATTATTCCGATAATTATGTGTACCTACTGCCAGAGAATTAAAGTAATAGTTAAATATACTGGCAACAGCATATAGTTAGTTACATGTTGGGCTTATCAATGCCATCGGTCAATATATGTAATTATCAATTTGATTATCTATACTAATAATACAATTCTAACTGATTGATTTCTGTACATGAATGATATATGAGAAAAAATATTATTACGGGTCTTTATTAACGCAATAGAACCCAAAACAATAGTTGTTAGAATTTTTGTCTGTTTATCTGTGCGTTTGTTCCCGCTAATCTCAGAAACGGTTTAACCGATTTCGTTCTGGTTTTCACTAATTTATTGCAGTGACCGTAAATTAATAAATAAAGTTTTGTTTTATTTAAATCCGTCCGTAAATAAAAAAGTTATAAATTAATTTAAAATAATGTAAGGTATGGTTTTCCTGAACCGAAACGAGGGCAGTTTGCTAGTCTTTAATAAGACATTTTAATTATAAGTTATTGTAATATAGGTTTTTATTTAATGTAAAATGTACATATGATAGTATAAAGTTATAAATCAAATATATTTTTGTTTACAGAGAAATACATCTTTGGTTTCTTACTTTTATATGTATAATCATTATAGATTTCTTGTGTATGATACACGGATTATAGATTCTGGTGGCGTGCCGGACACAGCATTTGTCCTTTAACACTCGTTCACTCACTGCCAGTGTACAGAGTGCCTTAATCCATTCATTATAATAAGACTTGTGACGCATAAGGGAAACACAGAAATCAATAATTCCCAGCGCTTGTCATCCGTACAACTCTATTAATACGAGATGACAAACATAGTAGATTAAAACTGAATCTGGATTATAACACGAAATCCTGTGAGTTTTAACGTTCATTATAGGGGTTGTGACAAATGTAAATATTGTATAGGAGATTAGTAGAATTTCAAAGTCTGTCCCCCGCTTTGGGTTTGAATGCTGCAAATGCTTGCATCTTGAAATTTGAATAGTATTTCAAATTGAATAAATGCATTTTTTTAACAAAACCCCAACAAACGTTGACACATGCAACGGCACTGGGATTCTGTGTTGCGGGTGGCATGGATGCAAAGACATCAGTAACATTCATGAGTCAAGAAAAAACATTTATCTGTCACATAAATATCTGCCCCGGCCGGGTATCAAAGCCGGAACCTCTTCGGAGTGCAAGGTCACTTCCACCTGAACGACGAGGTTGTTTTCAAACAAGTTCCATCCGTTTGTTCGTCGGATGGCTAATGACAAAAAATGCGAGGTTAGATTAGTTACGTGCCTTCTATACTATCTGTATTATTAAACTATTGAACCAGTAATATGAGATAAAAAATCTTGTCGACTGTATGATAAAACATGTTACGCTCACGACCCAAAGGTTCAACACCGCTGAAGTGTATCGAAGGCCCTTATTGATATTTTTCCACGCCTCAGCATCTGCCGACCCAATTAAGTTAATGATGATCATTATCGCACCATCTTAACGAGGTTTTGGGCGAGAGGGAAGGTTAACTGGTGCAATTAAATTGATTCCCTTAAAATAACCAAATTATAGAGTGCATCGTACGTATGTTGTTGGGAACGGAGACTTTATATTAATAACTTGAGGACAGACACACATACATAGTATACATATACATATGTACATGCATACGTTCCTTGGGTAGCGGATCTATCGGAATCGGAAAGGATCTATAACCCGGCCCCCGCTACCAAATCGTGTACGACATTGACATAAAAAGATTTAATAAATATTTATTGATCTGCTTTAATCGTTAATGACTTTCATAAAATGTTGTCCATTGAAGTCTAATTTACTCTATTTATTTTACTACAAATAATATTAATAGTATCATAACCCCTAAAGTCTTTGGTTGTGACCGACCCTACCTCATAACTAGATCTATTGACGACACCCTGCAGTTAAAGTCTAAATCAGATATCTAATTTACTTAATAGCTTTAAGTATCTGGAATTAATATTTTTTGTAGAGTATGTTTTGTATTTTAACGTATGTGAAGATTATCCTCAGATGGTTGTCGGAAGGTGGTAAAGTGGTCCCTGACAGCTGGCTGATGGTAAGCTCTTTGCGGTTTACTTTTTACACACCAAATTAATTTAGAATGTGAAGTACTCTCTGAAAAAAGTTACAAATTACTAATGAAGAACAGAATTGCCGTAAATTAACAGAGTAAAGTAAATTTCAAGTTGACCAAAATTGATCAATTTTCTTTTTTATTTCTGTCATTGTACATGAGAAATGAATGAGCAATTAAAATAAATTCATATAAACAAGTAAAAAAATATTTACTTAATGATTTACTTGCTTATTTATTTCTGGTATGTTATTTTTGTAACATTATGTGTATTATTTTTGTGTTGTATTAATTTTTTTTTCTAGTTTAGCTTTTTTTGCCAATGGTACTCGGAGCAGGCCGGGATTAAAGCGGCTACCTTTCATTGTTGGAACGTCCCGGGATTACCCGAAAGAGTGTCGTCTCTCGCATTATTTTAAACACATAAACGCCGGAATGTATTACGTTTTTGTTATTATAATATATTAAAAGGGGCTTGCTTGGCTTTATGCGTTTGCCGCGTCGTCCTTTTTCAGTTACTTTGTGTAAAAAATAAAATTTGACGGTTTAAATTGATCGTAAATTAAAATAAATTTATGTGGAAAAAAACACAGGTTATTAATTTTTTTATAAGCTTATATGAGTAAATGGGCAACTTGAAGGTGATCACCGTCGCATGCACACATCTGAAAGAAAGAAAGAAAGAAGAAGTTCGAAACGGTCGGGACTCAGCGTGGCCATCTGCAACACACGTGCTGCGTGCTGCATACAAAGTTATCAACATGTTTGTCAACTGGTTTTCGACATTGCGACTGAAACACGTTAAAATATTACAGTGTTGATTCTAAAAGCAGGGTAGTGAGTGAGCCTAGCTAGTGGAATGACGAAGGATGGAGGTTCAGTTTACATTCTGCGGTCGAAGAGATCGGTCCCTCCGCACTAGGAACTGTTACTTGTTTCGTTTGCCCGGGGTGAAGTGTTTGTTAACAATTAATTAAAATTGTTAAACTATTATACGGCCACGCTATATTAGACGATGCTGCTAAAATAACTGGCATTGCCGACATATATTTATGTTAACAGCCGACAAATGATCAGACGAGCTACCGGATGGTAAGTGGTCACCGTCATGGACATCAGTAACATAGGCATCACTGATGAGTTGTCGGCCAGGAAATGAGAAAAATGTAAGAAAGTATTAGCTGTCGAGCCCCCAGCCTGAACACGACGAGTCGCTAGAGCGGCTGACTCAAGCAGGAGGGTGGTAGCTAGCCAGGCAGGTTTCACGGAAAGGTAATAATACCAGTAATAATATTAATGACTTAACATAATCCTTACGCAAAGCTCTACCACCAAGCAGGCTGGCATCTGTCGCCTCCTACGACACCCTGTTCTGCCTGCCACCCCAATAAGGCCATTATTATAGATATTATTTATAGATAGATTAATAGTACAGTACCTTTGACCTTTTTAAAGTATGTTATCCATAAATGTAAAGCGCTTACAGATCTACGTCAACTGAGTTAGCTAATGTCGATGTTAGGAGTTGAATGGATGTTATTATTATACAAACAGTCACACATTTACACACTCATCCCCGTACTAGGACTGTGTATGTCATGAGTGCCTTGGAAATACATAGATAAGACATCATAAATAACAAAGGGAGAAACATTTTCTATCAAATAAGTTCACTCACTATCACTATCAATTGAGGTACAAGGTTGAGTTGAAGATTTTCAGATTGAAATTGTAGAATTCTGTCTGTAACGGGGTCTATACGCACTGGAGTAGCATAGTAGGGCATGTTCTAGATCTCTTAGGTATGACAAATACATCTAAGCGGCGGATTTCTATGATCTTTATGTAAATTAATGATCTCGCTTGAGGTTGTTACAAATTCTTGAGTATCAATAGCCGATGTGTAATACTTGAGGGATTGTAGACGTGACCGATTTTTACTGTGGTATACCAATAAGGAATTATCGTCGTTCTGTTAGTAATAGGTTATTTATTACAATAAATATCATGTGTAGCAGTTAACGTAAGAAAATAGGGTTGTTGTAGCTCTAATCTGCGAGCGTAACAATAATATCCGATAAGTTTTAGTGTATATTAAAGCAATTTGAACTTTATTCAGACAATTTTAAAAGATTTTAAATTAAACTAGTAATCACAGTTTTTATACTTAATAATTTAAATTGCTTATACCCATTACATATACTATGTTTAGCGTCCGCGATGATCTGAGTTATAAAGCATGAGCTAAAGTTATTTGCGATGTTATTTCTTCTCTAACAATATTTAAAACTGTATAAGATTGTAAGTAATTTACTCAGTTCCTTATATCTATCCTAATATTGTAAATGAGATACTTCGTCTTTGCATGTTTAAAAACGTGTGCACAGCATCTTCAAGTATTTTTCAGTCACAGGACAGAACAAATCAATTTTGACTAACAAAACAAATAATTATATGGAAAATGTTTCGTTCTTTCACTTTTTTGTGTACAAGAACATTACCATATTGTTACGTGTCAGGAGCCGCAGGTTTGTAAAATGCCACAGTAATTTCGCGGAGACTTTATTTCACTTCAAACATACTTCACAATCGCAGTTGCACTCGTAGATTGCAGGTATTCGCTTCGTAGGGAGAGAACTCTTCGCTTGGTATTCGGGAACCGAATGCCCTGTGGGCGACCATGTCCCGCTATTTATGTCGATTTCCGGGCTTCCAGGTCTTTCCACACCCTTCGTGGAAGTCAACAACAATAATACCCGGAAATCGACATAACAATAGCGGGCCAGGTAAACATCCCCATATTCGCCCATGTATGTCCTATTCGCCCCTTTTGCCTTAGGTATAAGGGCGAGATTGGCTTGAAGCATCCTAGGTACTTTTTGGGGGTTTCTTTTTTATTGCCTCCATTGTTTTCACTGTAAGGGTCGGCCACCCTTCCAGAAACCTCATAAGGCTACCGACTTCCGCTTCTCCGCCATCCTTCGAGAAGCTTCGTAACAATATAATCAAAAAATATCAATTTTTAGTGCCTGAATTACTACCAAACACCCTACCTGGCAATAATATATGAGGCTACGTGCAATGACAGGGGAGTGGTCAACGTATTAACTTCGTATCTATATCCGAAGTCATAACGTTACAATAACAACCCTAGCAAGGGCCTCGAATGAAGAATTTATGATATCCTCCATTCAGCTTGTACATACCGGACCTATAAAAGGTTTAGACATCGACCAACGATATATTATTCTTTTGTATTATTTTATTTATTATCTAACCTTTTTGTAAGATTTGAAGACTACTTGTCTAAAGTATTCATATCAATAAACACGTCCGTTTCATATTCCGACCTGAATGTTTCTTAAGCTAGATGAAAGATTTGAAGGTGGAGATGCCGTTTATGAGACATATGTTAATTTGTGAGAAAATGATCTAAGACTGTGAGTTAAGTCTTGACAAGGCGAACTAGTTAGGCTTGCCGGTTGATCCCTCATCCTTGTTGTTAAAACCTTTTTCATTAACAAACGTGGCAATAATCATTCGGACCATATTCGTATGACTTCTGTATAACCCAGTTTAATTTGAAATTAGTACATTGTCAAGATTCTTCAACCGTCTGGCAAGCTTCCGTTGAATGGTTTTAGGGTAGTTCTAGTTTTGGATGAATAATTAACAAACGTGTCCATTGTTTCCTTGTTGGACGACGCCGCGTCGGTAATGGTGTCACTAATGTCCATGGGTCGCTGTGTCCATTTAATATTAGTTAATTTGATTGCCTGCTATAAAAGGCTGAATTTATGAAATACACACCGGCCTTTCTAAACTGTATACATACTAATACCAATGCGAATACAAGTTAATAACAGTTATTTTAACTTTTAAAATACAACTAATTTAAAACTTCCTTTTCTTTAGTTCTTAAACAATTTTTCACAACTTCGAAATATTCGTAAATCTTAAAATTTTGACCAAGTTTTAAAAATATAGGAAACGTTAGACACGAAAATGAGTTCTCATTAAAGCAATTCCCAATGCGATAGCAAAGAGAATTGTAGAATAAATACTGGTTAGTATTGTATTTATTCCTGGAAGTATCAACACTAATATTTCGAGGTTAGAAACCAATTTAGCAGAGCAATTAGAGGCGAGTTGGTGAACTTTGAGGAGAGTTCGCTTTGTTTCGGCGACTTGGGACTGTCGGAGTTAGGATGCGGTACATGGAAACGTCTTGGAACGCGTTTTTGCGATTGTATATCATATGCATTAATTGCAATTTCTGGAAATATTATTTTTCCGTGAAACCTGCCTGACTAGGTAACACCCTCCTGCTTGAGTCAGTCGCCAAACGACTCGTCGTGTCCCGGCTGGGGGCTTGAGAGCCAGTACTTTCTTTCTTACCTTCTTCTCATTTCCTGGCCAACAACGCATCAGTGATACCTTTGGTGTTGCTGATGTCCATGGAAGATCACTTACCATCAGGTGACTCGTCTGCACGTTTGTCGACGATGAGAAAAAAAAATACTATGTTAAATATAAATTTATGTAGCCATTGTATTAATTTTTCGATTTGAATGTGAAAAAGAGTCTTCTCTACAAAATTCAAAAACTATCCTTGAATAGTTTGTAAACGATTCCATCGATCTTTAAGAGGTGTAAGAGGATCAATCCATCCTTGAGTCCAAGTCAGCCACCCTAGCACGCGGTGCACTCTGCCGGATTACAAACGAGGCGAGTAATTTTTGATGTTGGCTAGACTCTGTCTCACCCAGTTTAACTTCGACGATAATCATGCGCGGTAGCAGGATTTTTCTACCCAACTTGCTAGCTTATTATATTGTATCTAATTATATTCTATCAGCGTCCCAGAACCTGTACCCTTCTTGGCCTTGGTATTTCAAACGTGCATTGTAGAGGTGACCATCTACCATCTGGTATGGTACGGTCGAGCTATTCGTTTGTCGGCTACTGACATAAAAATGGGACCAACTATGGTTTTAGTTTTGTGCATTCTAAAGTATTCAAACAATATAGGGTTTTTTTCTCTATCTCGACAGTCATAGCGAAGTTGGGATTACAACTAACTGCCGGACGAAGGATCCCAAATTCGATATTCGAGTCGGGGCAGACATTTATGAAAAATATAAAGATTTGTTTTTTTTACGTAGCTGTTAATGATTACTTCATAGTGTAAGATATTATAACCTATAAAATTTTTGCCAATCGTGATTCGTGTTTTTATTTTTAATTTAGTACTTAAATCGGAAAATCGCATTGAAATATCTCACGTGTATAACGGTCCCTATTTCAAAATTGTTATTTTAAACAGGTCGAGTGCGGGAGAGCTCGCCGCAGGATCAAGGTTCAATTAGTTGGCGATGGGCACGAGACTGCGGCTCCATTACAAGCTGTGTCGAAGCAACTGGTACTCTGAATCGATGTTCCGTTCGTTCAAATGCATTGTTTGGGGCACGTTATTTATTCATATTGCCTCTTTTTTTGCATTTTGAACCAAGAGTAAAGGGTTTAAAATGATATTGATATTCCCACACTTTACTTAAATATTATTATTAGCGCTTAAGTATGTGGTCATCTTTGCGATGTCCTCTTTCATATTTTTAAGCTTTACATTTGCAAGTGATAATTGTTTTATTATAAACATACAACTTAAAAATTTCATATGCGGGATGTGAACCCGGATCTTCCGTGCCAACGTTCAAGCCTTTAAGCTACGGTTGCTCCTACTGTGTATAAATAATTAAATTACTAACATTTATTTATACAATAAATAACAGTAACATTGCAACGACCTTCAAGTAGAGCGTTTTTTTATATTGTAATGTAAAAAACAGGCTTAACGTAAAATTTCAGATGAGGTACTTTTGAGCAATTTCGCTCACGTTCAAAGTTAGCGCGATGGGCCATAATTTAAAATACAGTTGATATTAATTAATGCAGTGTCGATTGCGATTTTTAAACTACCGAATCACGTTTCTATATTACCAATATTAATTGCATTACATAGTGTGACGTTACATGACGTTTACATGTCACATTTACCTTAGACGCATTAATCCAAAACGAGATTAAAGATAAGACAGTCGAAAGGCAGAAGACAGTTAAGTTTAAACTTTACACTTGTCTATTTGTACACCAAAGTTACATAGAGCGATTTAAAAGTTACGTCAGGTAAAGGGCAACCTTATCGCTTAAGGTAATGATTTCTTCCAAGCAGCCTTTCTGAAGAGGATAATATTATTATAGTTCGTACAATGAGATAGCGATGTGCAATAATGTGCAGGGGAAGATTACAATGTCTAAAAGTTAAGTTAGTGATAACAGAAGCAATATTGATTAAAGAGGAAAGGTTTCATAGCAAGATAAAATTCTTGAGAATTCTTGAAGATTCTTAAAGATGGACCCCATAGACAGAAAATTATGTAGACGAAAATATAAACCATATGCAATTTTCTAAACCATTTGCACAAAATTTACGCATCATACTTATTGAAACATGAAACATTTTTTTTAAATTTTTTGTCACTCACATTTTTTCGTAAACTCGAGTTTTTAAATCCCTAATTTTGGTTTTTTATACGTTTAATTCATAAGTAAACCTTTTACGATAATTCTAGATAATATTATTTTACTGTAATGAAATAAAGATGTCATGTCTGTGTGATACATTAACAGAGTTGTAGGATATATCAGAAGCGTTACGTCTTTAATTTATCTTCTTAGAGATTTTATAGAAAGTGCAATAAATTGTACTGTTCAAACAACATGTTCACAAGCTACACTGAGGCTCTATAAATCTCCCAATCGAGGCTATACAGATATCTTGAATCACCGTGACGTTCACACCCTGGTTTAGTTACAATCGTACTCGTTAAATTAAAGCTTTTATTTCGTGTTCTAAGCCGAGGGGAAAGTCGTAAGTATGTACCTTTTAAAACTGATAAGATTACCTTTAAGTATTAAAGATGTAGAGTAATGATTGTCTAATGGTTTCGATGGCAGCACGCACATAGGGCCGGCGACGAATCCTGCACGCATCTATAAGTTATTACTTTGTGCTTGTTAGGAATTAATATTCCAAGAAGTTTACCTTTTTCATGTTAATAGCTGACAAACGAGCAGACGAGCCACCAGATGGTAAGTGGTGACTTTCGCCCATGGACATCAGCAAGGTATCACTGTTGCGTTGTCGGCCAGGAAACGAGAAGAAAGTAAGCAAGAAAATTAAGTTAATAAGTTACCTGTAAGAGATTGTGCATTAAGGTTATAATTATTACAGTTCATGTTGTGTATAAAATTTAAAATATAACAACTGTTTGTAAACCGAATATATAAAATAAAAATAAATGAAATTAGCAGTTGTTTCTCTCAGGAAAAATATTGTGAGGAAACCTGTACACGTGCAAAATAAATTGCAAATTTCAACTATTAATTTTTGTTTCATTTCTTACATTGTGAGACGAGACTCGAGCTCACAGATGGAAATATTTGGGTCGTAATAATAAACATGTGGTTTTAACGGTAGTGAAGTGTTGATGACTTAACATCAGGTGGTGTATCAGCTTCTCTGTAGGTGAAAAAATAATAATATTTCTAGCAAAATATGGAGTTATAAGTTATTAATTTGTCAAGAGAACTTATTAACTGAGCTTCGGATAGTGAGCTTCGATCGAAAGTTCAACTTTCAATGGTGAGATGGCACGATGTCGGCAAGCTGCTGCGTTCAATTAATACCAGATAGGGACGTATTTTTTTATTATAATGAATTTTTATTCATATCCATAAATTACATGATGACACGAAAAAGAGAATATTACAAATTATGTCCCTACTTTTATAATACGGTTATTCACGAATGTTGTAGTTGGTAGGCTGTGTTAGTAGTAGCTTAGATGGCCACGTTAAATTGATGTATTCGGAGAGAGTTGTAGAGAATCCTAGACTACATTGGTCGTAAACGTGATGAGGTTTTTTAAAACGAATGATTACTGGTGATCAAACGAAATTGGAATTGAACTTGGTATGATCCGGTCCGGCCATCATTTAGCACCACTTCAGACGATGTCTTAAATTGCGTAAAAACAGAGAGTTTTGATACATAGTGCCCTTCCTTTTTTGTTCTTCAACAGATGGTCTAAAGCAGGTTTATTGGTTTATGGGTCATTAGGTGCCCAAGTTCCAGCTCCAACCTTAAAACCCAGCACCAAGCTTGGCAGACTGCTAATATTGCTGACTACGATACAATAAAAACTAAAAACGTTAAGTTACATTTGAGTTACCATTCAAAGTTTTTACTTACAAACTAAGAAACGCTTAAAACATAATACTTTATAGTCCATTCATAAGAGAAACAGATTGGGTTCCGGAAGCTATAAAATTGGAATAATATATCTTTACATCGACTTTTATATACGAGTGAATTGTACACAATAAAGGTACACGGTGCAAAGAATGGATCTCATGGTAAAAATAGATTTTTTTTTTCCAACTTGACTTGTGATATTGAAAAAGTATTGTTTTGTTATACGTATCGTTAAGGATATTTCATACATAATTTTTGTCGTATTAGGGCGGTCTAAAATACTCCCCCAGTCCATGCTGGCAGAGCAGGATGTCGTAAGAGGTGACAGAAGCCAGCTTGTTTGGTAGGGCTTCGCGTAAGGATTATATTATCGGTATTATTTATTATTAAGTCATTAATATTATTATCTTTTGTGAAGCCTGCCTGGCTAGCTATCACCCTCCTACTTGAGTCAGTCGTCAGACGACTCGTAATGTTCCGGCTGGGGGCTAGAAGGCCTTTACTTTCTTTCTAACTTTCATTTCATTTCCTAGTCGACAACGCATCAGTGATATTGTTGGTTTTGCTGAAATACATGAACGACGGTGACCACTTACCATCAGATGGGTCGTCTGCGCGTTTGTCAGCTATTAACATTAAAAAAAATCTTTTTTTATCGGTCACACACTCACAACCCTTTTTAGAATTTCTCCTCTTTAGTAACCTACCTGGTTAGTTACTAAAAAATCAGCCGAGAAATATATAGCTTGATCGTTAGAAAACCTGTTGCATGTGTACATTATATTTCTTTTCCGGCAACGCATCGGTGACACTGAAGTTACGAACAATGGTAACCAATGACTACGCGGCTCTTCTGCTCATTCACCGCTTTGGTATTCTTCGTCTGCTTTTACCTTCTTCATAGTATCTACGAGTGAACCCACAGTTTCAATTTACTGTAAGTCAATCGAAAGTAATTGGAATCAATAGTTACGAGTGTAAAAAGTTGTTAGATGTGTTCGATACAAAACGGAACCTCTGTTATCTTTCAATGCTGTCGGTTTTATTATTTGGTTCAATTCCCTGGAATCACTAAATTTCAAAGGCCGCGACCGTTGATCTCAATAAAACGCATATAAATGTAAATATTTATGTTAAAATTGAGCTCAGATATAAATGAAGTGACCGCGCCATCTCAGTTTATGTGACACGTGGTGCCCGCAGAGAGCTTTGAGCGATATTTGGTTTATATTGAAATAAAATGTATTTTTATATTAATTTGTTAGAAAAGAAATCTGATATTACAAGTATGATGTTGTATTTAAGATCGTAAATTTGACTCAATTTTAATATATTTCTGGTTAATTGATAGCCTACTAATATGAGGACTGTAGATTAATTTTTCAGGAACTTATAAGTTTTGAGGGAATTGATAGTCTTATTTAAAGTTTAACTAATGTTCTATAAAATTTGTGTTCTCAACGTCGAAGCTTTTTATATACATAACATAAACGAGTGTCTAGATTCCACGCTTAATTTAAGCCCATCTTCCTTATTATAATTTTTCGGATGTTTTTTTCTCGATGTGCGTTATTATTAAACGTGAAATATAATATTCAGCCGTCATCACCCGACTGCTGTACAACCCAATCCAATAATCTGAATCGGCTTCAATCATACGTTATTTGGACGCTTCTTTTTGACTGCGCTGATGTGTTTTTTTATCATTCCCACCACATATGTCGTAAATTCGTTCTGTTAATATTTAGCAACTAAAGCTAAATGTTTGGCATCCGAAGGTGTCTATCCGTGTGAGTAGGCTTTCGTGTTTGGTTGTGTATCTGTAATGGGATGGTCGGGAGTGCCAGCTCCCATTGTTTACTAATTCGCAAGTAAACGTCATTTTGTGAACTACAAAATTCAAGTGGTTATTCAGTTATTTTATTAACAATACTAATTTCTCAAGTATACGATAAAATACGAGTATTAATATCGCTATATCTCATTACTTAGTCCCTGTTGCACAGGACGGACTGAGATGATCGTTAGACAGAAAAAAATCTGAACGATCCAATTTCATTACTGGACTATTTTACAACCACTGTATCCAATAGCTGTATATAGGATGATGTAAAAAATGATAAAATAAGTTAAAGGTAACCTTAAAGTAACAAGCTTTCCCATAACTTATTTCCTCTTCTGAAACTTATTTTATAAAATTAATATTTTTATTAATACCATCTCAGTCGGTGATACTCTCGAGTGAGCATTTTTACGTTCAATTGTTTATATTACGTACTATGTTACGTAGATATATTAGTATCGAAATGTAAGTTTTGACTGTGGTAATGTTTAAATGTTTGTATATGTATGTACTATCCACGATATAGACGTTCTTGGAACGGGGGCCTGGGAAGAATTATTAAAAAAAAAACACTTCACTCAACTTCTTTCACTTTCACTCAACTTCAAGAACATTACGGAGAATTCAGGTAAACAGGTTTTCCCACGATATTTTCCTTCACGGTACTTAGTGATAATTAATTCCTAATATATACATAACTTAGATATATTACAAGATGCGATTAAAAGCCGAACCCGCGTTCATGAGACAGTTGTTCAGATCACCACATGGCACAATGATTGCTTAAGTTCAATTCACTCATTGTGAAACAACACGCTGTATATTCAACTCCTCTTAACTTATTGGTAGTAAAAGCTGATAACGGAAGAAGGACTGTAATAATGCAATGAGACGGACACCATTGACTACAAACACTTAGTGACCTGTTGCAGGATACGTCTCTAATCATAGTTGAGGAACTTTAGCGGCGCGGTTCTGTTGTCCTCATAATTAGGATAACTGGGTCCAGCCATTGAGCAGTTATAGAATGGGCATTAATAAAACCACGGCTGCCCCATTTCAAAACCTAGTAAGTGAGGACTTAAAGCGAAATTTTACAGGAGAGCGCATAAACGTGAAAAAGGTCAGCCTATGAAAAGTATTCATTTTAGGTAAAAAAAATAGCTATTGGTTTTATAAAATACTAAATAATGAAAACGTAGTACTAACAATATTTAAATATATATGTATATTACATACTTTAGGTCCCTTACTAACTTTAATAATTGACACAAGATAATTAGGTTAGGTTAGGTTTTTAATATATCTGCTTTCATGTTAGTTTAAGATGTTGGTGTTTTTGTATTTGGTAGTGACTTCCTAGGTTAACAAGATTATGCAATAAAACGATTTTTGTAAAAAATGTTCCATACTAGGTTTTGAAATGGGACAGCCGACCAGTAAGAACAATATTTAATGTCAGGCTAATGTCCGATCCTAATAAAGCATAGATCGGCGTGGCTTTATGAGTGTTTACTGTTGATATTTTGATTTCATATTAATCAAACTATGCTAACTTCCCTACACATGTGATGTCTGCGTGGTTCTGGAAAAGATGAGAAGAGAAGTTTCTCAGTGTCTCCATGTTTTTCCATGATGTCATTCCATTCGAGCAGGACCATAGCATCCATGAGTATTGACTCCTACTTATATTATAATAAAAATGATATTTTTATAGCTTTTATTATATACTTTAAATGCGTGTTTCCTTTGGGAGAGGGAACGAGATGCTATGTATGTGTAAAGGATATGTTGTCACTGTGGTTACAGATGGGTGCAAAGTAAATGAGGATGAATGTTAACAATTCCCGAATATTACTTAATGTTATGGGTATGTATGTGTGTCACAGTGCAAACTTCAGTGACTTGGGTTTTAATAAAACGGGGTCGCGGCTTAATTCGGTGCTGCGGCGAGTAATGAAATGAGTTTTTTCAGGGAAGTTCCGACCGATTTAAATTGTTTTAACGGCGGCTGGCGCTTATAATGATCGTCAACAGTGAAGCACTAAGCGATGGTGGTAATATTATGGTATTTTAAAACTAGCGACCCGCCGTCCCCTCGCTTCACTTCGAGGATAACACTCCTTTAGCGTACTAACTTAGAATCACAGTGATGAAAGAGTATATATCAGATCGGTATAAACAATACTAATTCAAATTTAAATTTATTGTCATCAATTCATTTGGGTATTTTGTAAATGCACTTATAATTAGTAAGTAAGCAAGTAAGCAACTCCTTCGTAAGCGATATCAGAAAACGCTTCATGCAATATTCGACACGTCTTCGGTTTTCGCTTCTCCGTATTTGTAGGGAAAAAGAAGTTTAATCCATCCTTGAGCCTAAGCTTACCTTCCCTGTCCCTGATGCGACCTAATAAACGACGAAAGATCCCTGTGGCGAATGGTCCACGCTGTTGCTTTATTTATCACACGTGAAAGATTGACTACGATCCCACCTGACAGTAAGTGGCCTTAGATAGTACAGCCCAGTAAGTTACAATAACCGTAACCACTGACTGAGATTATTGTGACTATTAACTTGAAATAATTCAAAGTATAGGTAATGTGATCGGAACATCAACAAAATTTATGTATCGCCAATAATCCGTGCAATGTGTTTCGTATATCGGTTAGTGTCGGAGATGCAGTGATAAGTTCAGTTTCTGTCTTGGTTGGTAGTAGCGCGTCGGTGATACCTTAGTCCACGATCGACGGTGACCACTTACAGGCGACCTATATGCTACTTGTCGGTTATTTACACAAATGTATACATATGTCGTAGACAGTTGTAAATGCTCGGTGCTCGCAGCTCGTCGCTCAATACTCAAGTACTCTACAACAGAGTCTTGCTGACAGGCGGGTAGTAACGCAGGACACACTCGCGTTTTAACCGTGATGAAGACTGGTGCCTCTCTGTCAGAAATTATTTCGCGTTTTGTTTGTAATTATTGTTAAAACTGCGAATTATGGTGGAAACTTTATTGCTCGATTTAACCAATATCCGTCCCCGAAAATGGTTGACCGTGGCGTCAGCAATGCTGTCCATCGGAGTAAATAGATCAAATCAGTTTACTTCAGGTATAAAATGTAGCAAATTTGAACTATACTGTGTTTTACTTGTGCCGTCTGAGCCGTACATATATTCCTTACTTATACATTCCTGCAAAAGGTGCTTGCATAAATATTCATCATCATTATCATCTCAGCCGGACAACGCCCACTGTTGGGCATAGGCTTCCCCCAAGGATCTCCACAACGATCGGTCCCGCGCTGCCCTCAGCCAGTGGCTACCCGCGACCTTCACCAGATCGTCGGTCCATCTCGTTGAGTATCTACCCACTGAGTGTCGCCCGGTGCGTGATCGCCATTCGAGAACCTTTCCGACCCAACGGCCATCGGTTCTCCTAACTATGTGTTCCGCCCACGGCCACTTCAGCTGAGCAATCCTTCGAGCAATGTCGGTAACTTTAGTTTGCCTACGGATCTCATCGTTTCTGATTCGATCACGTAAGGAAATACCGAGCATTGCTCTCTCCATTGCCCGCTGGGTGACCTTGAGCCTTCTTATGAGACCCATTGTTAGTGGCCATGTTTCGCTTCCGTATGTCTCACTGGCAATACACACTGGTCAAAGACTCGTCCTGAGACACTGCGGAAGCTTGGACGCGAAGATTTTCCGTAATTTCCCGAACGCTGCCCATCTGAGCTGGATACAAAAAAAATATTATTTTGACAAAAATAAAAAAATATTATTAATTAAAAATATTATGCATAAATATTATTTTGACGTTATTTCCGCATTATTAAACTTCGTGACTTACTGCTATTGGATTAATTAATTCATTGATGATGATACGAAAATCTATGCAGTAGTTTGTGAGATTATTGCGTTCAGACAAACATGGAGACGTACTACGTAGTGATTTTGTGAGGAAATTTAGATGAGAGTCTAAAAACAAGAATTTTTGGGGTGTTTTCTTCCTTTTGCAATGTTAAGTTGGAAAGGTATTTAATACTAAGTACAAAGGAAGGACATAACAAGAAACTTTTTCTCCCAATCAACCTCGTGTTAATAAGATTTAGTAGTAATTAAAAATAATAATCATGTAAGAATACTTAAATGACATACAAATTAATAGCTACATTATCTTACAATATAAATAGACAAACGTGTAGAATATAATGTGCAGTGTAGATCACTAGCGGAAGGAAACATGTGTCACAATAACGCACTTGTATTCTCTGTATTTCGGGCGGCATATACTGAGCTTACGACGAGCCAACATACGAGTTGGTCTTCTGTTAACATGTCCCGGACATGATTATTTAGCCGCCTTATGTTTTCAAGTTTTATGTTTTAAATTCAAAAAAGAAGAATTAAAAAAAAAATCTTATTTGGGAACCACATTTATATAATAAATGTGACAGACTTAAACGTATAAAAATGAACTTTTTTTTAATTTTCATATTTTAAATTTGAAACCAATAAAGACAAGGAGAATGGATTGATATTTCCAGCAGTATCTCTACCCCGATTGGGTATTAAGTCTTGTATCCGTAGTTAGGTTGGCGGGTTCGTACCATTTGTACTTACAGGTAAGAACTGGCTAACGTGAACTTGAAGAGCAACTGGCCTATTTAATTTTTACAGCGTCACATTGCCACTGGATGACAAGCCTTACTACAATGCCTTCTCAGCTGAAACGAGTTAAAACATGTCGAAATCAAATACCGCGCCGAAATTAATTCGATTCAAATGTGTTCTATTCAAACAGAGAGTATTCTACACAGATGTTTCAATTTCTGTGGATTCGAGCTGTTGATCGAGTAAGGTCAAAAACTACTTCAAAACTCATTTTGATTGAAACAATTCTTACGGAAACTAATTTTAATATTGCAAATTAAATTTAATAAAAACTGATGTATATAAATATTATAAAAGAGGGTGCGAATTTTCTGAATTTGCGTGTATGCGGTTAGTTACTTCTGTAACCACAGCACCATTTTGAAAATTTCTTTTACCGTTTGACAGGTACATTATTTCGGATGGAAATAGGCTATATTATACCAAGTGTATATACAGTCATGAACATATACAGTCACTCAAGTCCAGCAGTGTGACAAAATAAGTTGACGATAACGATGCGTTAAGAGGCAGTGGTGGCCGGGTGGTTTGGACCACCCAAACGTTAATGTCGTTAAGGACGCATGGGAGACTCGAGTTTGAATCCTATATGTACCTATCTATAATTTTTCAAACCATGTTCGTTTTATAAATTAATTACCTCGGTTCAATGAAGGAAAACATGGTGAGAAAACCTCAGTACCTTATGGTGTGAAGTCTGCCTATCCGCATTTGGCGAGTGTCACAGAATACGTTCTAATCCCCCCTCGTTGCGAAACGATACCATAGCCCAGTGGGGCAATATAGGTTGTAATGATGATGGTGAATATTGCGGGGAACATAAATAATAATACTTTTATAACGTATCGAGGTTAAATTAAAATTAAATGGGACTGTTGTAACTGTTATCCATTTTAATCGAAGCCTCAGAGTACCCCGCGGTGCACCACAACAGGTAAATGATATTTATATGCTGACCAATATTGTTTTTGCTGGCATTGAGCTCTGAGGTTTTAACTTAAGCTCGTATTGTGTTAAGCCTGCATTTTATATTCGTTGCGTATATTGTTTTATCTTTTGCTGGTAATTGCTAAATGCTGTAAAATAGTAATTGCACTTGTAACTGTTTTTACTTGTTATAGCCCGGATTTTACAATGTCATAGCCTAGCGACCTCCAAAAGAACGGAGCTAAAATCACTGACTCTTGTGATGTTCACTAGGATACACCATGAGCGGGGGAGATGGATAGTTAACTACAAATCGCGCTGTCAGAATGCTTTACAATTTCCCCAGTTACAATATGTTTTTGTGAATGTTTAAAAACGTATTGTTTAGTTTCATCTAAATTACTCCTTTATCTATTTATACGTCAATAGGATGAATATATATTTCCTTTCGTAAAGTCATAGCAATGAAGTTTAAAATTACGTAAATAAATAGCCAATTAGAACAGCGGAAACGCCGGAGCCCTTGCAAATGATCGTCGGCGTGATAATTCCCGAATACAAATTACCTAATCTATCAGATGTGATGGTCCGAGTCGCCATTTTGTTTTATTCATTTCCATAAGATCCGCTTTTTAAGGATACTTACGTATCCCTATCTATTGAATTTTCTAAGTGATAGAATTTATCACTGCCGCACAGGGGCCAAATATATATTTGGCCGTGTTCGGACGGCCTAGAATACTCCCCCCCCCCCCCCCCCAATCCCATGCTGGTAGAAAAAGGTGTCGTAAGAGGCGACAGAAGCCAGCCTGCTTGGTGGTAGGGATTCGCGTGAGGATTACATTATCAGTATTATTATTAAGTCATTAATATTATTAGCGGTAATATTATCTATTCGTGAAGCCTGCCTGGCTAGCTACCACCCTCCTGCTTGAGTCAGCCGCCAAACGACTCGTCGTGTTTCGCCTGGGGACTGGGGGCAAAGTCACAATACAGGACACTTTTTAGGTTATGTCTGTTATTAGGATTTTTTTGATAATTCAATATAAGCGTTTTACCTTAAACTATAGCAATAACAGTAAACAATTAATTTTATAAAGATTTCGAACCTACTACAATCCAGTAAAAAGGCAATAAATGCGAAAAAAATCTTAAAAGTTCTCTTTTGTATATTGAAAAATAAGGTTTTGTGACTTTGTTGCAACCATTGTAACGAAACCTATACATCAAATAATTTGCTATAACTATAGCGCGATAAAACTTTTAGATGTATAAGCAGTAGTATTTGGAAATAATAAGAGGAAATATTTGTCTTCTATGGGCTGGTCTAAGCCATTCACAAATGGAGGACTACAATCCAGTGTACCTGACTCAGAGAGATTTCAAACTATTAGAGTAGCATTGATAACAAAAGCACCTGTTAACTTTATTTGTAGGTATTATGTAATATTATAACCACAGATTAAATCAATAGTCTTAAAAATGAAATTATAAAAACTGTCTAAAACGAGAACGACGTGCTTAGTGTATCGGCTCGGCCAGCGAAAACCTAGCATGACGTGTTTAATTTAGACTGTCCCTATCCGAAATTACTCGAAACTTTTTTATCGGATACGTTTACGGTTTCGGATATATTTTGTTTTCGGATATCCGATAGTTTCGGTAATCCGAAGGTTACGAAGCTCCATAACATCCCTAATATTTACCTCTCCGTTGATTTACTTTCATTACCGCCGAACGATACTACGCACTATCTTATTGTTTTTAATTGAAATCCCTAGACCTTAATGTATTTTCCTCGTCATCATTTTAAATACTTCTATTATACGATTAGGAAGAAGAAAATTATCCATTAAATGTATTACATGAGTCCTTTTTTTTGTTTTCGAGAGGGTAACCCTCAAAAGGTGCCTAGTGACGTGGCAGCGACGCCGGGTCATGTGGGATTTTTACCGCACTAAAGCCCTCCTCCTTCCTCAGCGCTAAATAGAGGACTCCAAGATCTCCATAGGAACGCAACCGGAGTCCTGTGAGCGCGGTGCCCCTGTCGGGCTCTACCCGGGAGAGATAACATGTCTCGTCCCGCAACATCCGATCTTATCGACGCTATGCGACCACACATACGTCGTCCTTCCCGGGGTCGCTAGCCGAACGGTTCGAGCTCCCACGCTTACCGTCCGCAGCTCCGGAAGTCCCCTTTTAGTCGCCTCTTACGACAGGCAGGGGATACCCGTAGCTCGTATTCTG
The DNA here is from genome assembly GCA_003671415.1 of Megathymus violae. Taxonomy (NCBI): domain Eukaryota; kingdom Metazoa; phylum Arthropoda; class Insecta; order Lepidoptera; family Hesperiidae; genus Megathymus; species Megathymus violae. Next base: position 98,801 of record PDGT01000137.1, on the reverse strand, counting down.
GTCCCGAGCTACAGGGTGCATGCATTACATAATGTAAGTATAATCTAGTAGTTAGGATGTCGGTATGACCAATTCGAGTCTTGTACCAACGTAAATTTTTCAAATTTTTGCGTATTAGATATTAATTGTCACTTGTTTCGGTGAAGAAAAATTTCGTGAGGAACATGCGATCCTAAGAGTTCTACATAATGTTTTAAAAGATATGTATTAAGCAGCTGTCCTGCGTGACGGAGTTATTGTCCTGACAATTACGAACACAACAAAAAGAAATTAGCAAAATCGCTAGACCGGTTCTCAAAGTGATGAAGTTTCAACATGGGACAATTTTTATTTATTTAGATTTGCTAAACTAGCAGATAGACCCACAGACGGTAAGTACACACCGTCGCCCATGAACGTCAGTATCCCGAAAGCTGTCACGAATGCAGAATTGGGCTAGAAGGAAGTGCGGAACGCCTTCTATACAGACACTTCGACATCATACCTCAAACACGTTACAAACTTCTCACGGTTGATCCTATAAGGAAATTGGTAGCTATGCATAAATACCGCGAAGATGATGTTGGGTACAGAGTTGGGCGACCTCTAAATGGAGGAATCGGTCATTGTTCGACAGGATACATGATTTTTTTTATTTTTTTACATAAAATAATGCTTGACAATAATCCCACCAAGTATGAGTGTAGTATTAGAGTAGTAAGTGATGATGAAGTCTAAGATAGTGAGCGAATTAACTTATAAAAACCTATTTACTCTCCTCTAGAACACTCCTACGCCGTTTGCTTGAAATCAACGTTGGATGATGCCCTTTATAACCCAAATGTGTATCTATAAGTTGGAGACAGTCATAAATACGGTTGCTAAATGGAACGAGACACCTGACCTGTGTGGTGGCAGTACTATCGCTATCACTAAACACTCGGCAACTCAGAACAAGTTGCCATTGTTAAACAACGGAGCCTATCAACGATCCAGGGGTTAAGGCAGCCTTCACTTGTATTCCAACCGTGCTGAAGATTAACACTTCTCTGGTATCAACTGTTACACGTTTCGTTTGTAATTTTTGTTAAATAACGAATTCCTGGGAAACCGGTACTCTGCTAGAATTACTAATTATTCTTCCGCTAAGGTATCTGACTACGGCGGTAGTGAAGCTGTCCATGTCGGACGTTTATTTAAAATGGAAATACAAAACAATTCAGTGCCTTTTTCTTCTCGGTTTGTTAACATATTTTTTTTTATTTTGTTTAACGGAGCGTCATTTAATGATTGGGATCTAATTTCGTCCACTAAACGTTGACTGGGTAAACTAGTATAAAAATATATAGAGTATAAAATTTGTACTGTAATCAAGTCAGCAAACCATTTGTCTCAGTACGACATATATTTAAGATTCATATTAATATAAATTCTCGAATATTTACTGTATGCTTGAACAAAATAAACAAACCCTCATATACTCCTACCCCTGCAACAAGATTCCCTATGTTGCAGGGTGTACAAATATAAAGAAATTAAATAGGACACCACAAGTACCCACAAATCGAAAACAAACATTTATCTGTCACTTGAATATTTGTTTTGGGCGGAAGTCGAACCCGGCTTGAAAGACGGGATCGCTACTAACTTTCCATGGGGTTGTCAGTGAGAGTAAATCATCTGAACATTCAACACACCTGCTAAGCCCTACGTGAAGCATGCTACTTTAGGAAACCTTGAGCTTTTATTTCGGTGTTGGAGTAAGCGATAATCATTTTTTCTGAATAAACGTTCATACACTGTTTACTAGTCATTTGACCCTATTCAAAATCGCGCAGTCCAATGGTCAACGATCTAGGTGTCACTGACAGATTAGAAGCTTTAAATTTTCGAAGAAATTTTTGTTGAGAATGCGTTTCTACAGACTTTATGATGGTGAGCGCTTCAAGGAACTCTTTAGACTGATGCCAATGCCACCAATAATGCCATCAATATACTATTCTCTGAAGACTGAAGTTCCATCCGTATTGACTGGATTCTTGGCGATCCACTACAGTCCGATTATTAAGATCAGTTTCTTGCCGCGTACATGAAAATTGTGGATTTAGCTTCCTTAGGAGGTCGTCCCGAAGTGCTATAATATGGGTTTCTTCAAACAGGCGTAAAAGAGCTCTGCTTTAGCACCGATGACACATTGGAAACTCTTCTCGAGTTGCACATGTCCAAATTCTACGGTAACTACTTAACATTAGGTGGTCCAATTGCTTTTCCGTCAGTTTTTAAAACTATAAAAAAAATGTCACCGCTGTGGAATTCTCTGCGTTACGAGTAGTATCTGTCATTAATGTGTGCTCCGGCGGGGAATAGAATCCGGGACCACTCATTCGGCAGTTGGAGACACTACCATCTAGTCTACGGAGTCGCCAAATTCCTTTTTAATGTTTCTAACTTTTTTAGATTCCTTCAATGGATCGCTGGGTCGGAACCCAATCCGACAATCCTCGGTTTCCCATTTCAACATTTACATTACAACATTCAACATTTCAAAACAATCTCAAAATGAGATGTCTATATTGACACGGTTAAGAATATTCGACCCGAGTTAACTCTAACCTATTAACCCCTGACCGCCAGTCATCGCTAACTAAATTATAACGAAGGGAACCGTCCGTCAGTTATGTCGCTCAAACTAATGAACCGTTAACCCTTTTGAACTAAACAACCAGTTGTGGTATACTTTTATATAAATAAAAACAGTCAAGTTCGAGTCGGTCTCGCGCAGTATTGGGTTCTGTACTCTCGTACATACATATATCTGAGTATTTTTATGTTTTAAATGAACTCTGAAGATTTTCATATAGGTTTTAAAGTGGTACACTGACACTTATATAAGTTTGTCCGTGGAAGTGAGTCTAAATTTAACTTTGAATAAAAAAAAAACAATTAGATTTACGTGTATTGTGAGAGAAATATGTTGAAATACTTAAGCTATACGCGCACTTTTAAATTTTTCAGTAATGTACGTATTGTAAATTAATTATCACTTCCTTCGGTGAAAAAAACACGCGAAGAAATCTGCCTGAGAGTTCTCTGTAATGTTCTCACAGTTATGTGAAGTCTGCCAACCTGTACTTGGGTAGAGTGGCAGACTATGGCTTAAGCCCTCTCATTGTGAGAGGAGACCCAAGCAGTGCAAAAAATTTGGGTTGTGATAATGACGATGATATATTGGGGTATATACATACCTATTATCCTATACATTCAGAAGGATGTAATTAACAAATTTTGTCTCGATAGTTTCAAACCCATTTGATTGGAAGGCCAATTTTTGTACATTTTCTTTACTGTCTATGAAAGTATTTTATCTTTGTATGTATATATTTATCCGTGATAACAAATTTTGTATTTAATATATTCCACGATAAAATTGGCATTTTTTTAAATTTATAGTTAACCTTCAAAGATTTACCTCTTAAATCGGAATTATTCGTTTATTTGCAGTTCATCACCAAATTTGATTATGTGTATCTGATTTCAACCTTTTCTATGTCGTAGATTCGAAAAAACTGTATGTGACAGACTGATAGACAAATAGATGCAATGAACCTTAAACAATGTCACCGTAAGTCGAGCAAGACCGATTTTTAGGCTTTGTTTTACGGGGAGCGGTAAAAATCTCCATAGCCCTGTACAAATTTTGTTGGTCATAAGTGATTGAAATAGCATATAGAATGAATAATTAAGTCAATGAATATTTAAGTGAGGTTGTTTTCATGTAATTGGATAAACAACATGAAATGGTTAAAAAAATTACAATTTTATCTCATTTTTGCCCATAAAAAGAAGATTTTCAAATCGTCGCATTTTTTTCGTTTTATATGTTAATTTTTTTTAAATTTTTTTTTTATAATCCAGCACACAGCAAGCATTGTGTGTCTTTATAACTGCTATTCGTCTGTTCGTTACGGTATGTACCATTTTATATCTTTCTTATAACAGCAGACTCACAACCCGACCAACATGGTAAGCGATCACCACAACGCACAACGCCAGGTCGATACCGATGCGTTGCCGGCCGATAAGAAGAATTTTAAATAGTTTTTTGACTTTTCAAGATTGCCTCCCAAATACAAAAATAAACATCTTACGTTAGACCTTTGAAATGCGGTAACAAGTGAGGCTGGTAAAGAATATTATCATCGACTACCGTTAGGTTTTAACTTGGTGGCACTAAGCCCAGTGATCTTATTTCACCAAAACCAGACGCTGGAGTGGTCGCAGACAATGACTTCGGGCAGGGGATCTAATTATTATGTCATAGTAATTTAAGTTTATGTGTTAAAAATTTATGAGAGTCATAGTAATCTAAGTTAGACTTTATGTGTTAAAAATTTATGAGAAAACATACAACGATTACGTAAGTTAAAGATTTTGGTAAATTTTGGTAAAATGTCAAATTTTGTAAGATTTGTCAATTTGACGTGTACGATGTTGGGGGAACATCGTCTTCATGAACATTTGCAACTAGAACAGGGTAGGTTAACTAGATATATTGACCCATTGCACCCCAGAATAATTTGGAAACTGTAAATTTTAAGAGTGAAATTGATTTTTGTGTACCTGTTGTGAACTGACTGAACTGTTGCTTGGCTCTCTTGACCCTCACACCAAAATTAATTATATGAAATAATATTCCTCGTGTATTCTGAAATGTTTGAGATATTCTCGGGCATTTTAATTGAGTTTCGTAAACAAGCGTTCAGAGAGATTCTTCTGAAGCAAAAAGTGTTGATGGCCAAATGGTTTCTACGTCGATCTTAATAAAAATATTCATCTAATTTTTTTTAATTCTATGAGTTTGCAAATTCATTGTTAAGTCGTTAGTGTCTGTGTCCTTAAGAGTCCATTACATATTAATATAACCGTAACATACTTATAATAATTCTGGAAGAATTCTATAAATATGTAAATCCACAAGTCAACGTGGTGAACTATTTACTGAAACCCAACAGTAACACTGTGAAGAGTTGTCAGGCTACAAATAATAAACAAAAATTGAAACATATTGTTTTATGTATACAATTTTTATAAAGAATACGTTGGTATCAAAACAATTATATACAAGAAATAATGCATTAACCTCCCATGTGCGGAGTCAACCTTGCTAACCAAAGACGAGACTAAAGCTCTCAGTTGTTCATCCTATTGGTGGTCTTTGTGCTTCGAACCACATATCTTGATACTGCAGTTGCATGAACATAATAGTAAGATTCTGTATCCGCCAGATTAAGTATCACATACCTAAAATCAGTCCCGATATTTTTGATTTGTCGTCGGTTTCAGGGTCACAGAGGCAGTTATCGAGCGGACAACGCAATGCCTTTGGGTTTATCGCTCAAGGTCAGTCTTTTTGTTGCTAAAAATCAGTGAGTAGAAGTGAGTATTGTAAAGCAAATACTAAAAAATACTTCTTGCTCATGATACTACGAATTCATTTGAGAAAGTCATTGCCATGAGCGCAAACGAGAGAAGCCGCCGTAAATTTATCCCTAGTGTTAGAGTTTCATATTTTATATAAGATTGTTTCTTTAATAATTCCAATGTCAAACATCAAAGATCTTCGTACCATAATGTAGTTTGAATTTCGGGTACAATAAATTTAATATGATTTGACTTGCGGCTTAGCGTAACTTACTATTTCCGTTAAAACGGTATAAATAGAGTAAGGATCGACTGGGCGGAGGCATTGTTGGATCAAGTGCAGGACGAACAACTGTACGCGTGAACTAATAGACACTTCAGTAATAGTCAGGTACGCCTGGCTTCATTTCAACCGACTCAACCTGGGGTCTTATAATCGTATAGCGGACCTTGTACACTGTACTATTTTTGTAACCATTTATAGATAACAGCATTGACATTAATCTTTCTTATGCCTCTATATGTTATATATAGTCCTAATTAGTAATTAAACCTCATCGACACGCATTCCCACACTAGTATTTAATGTGGACGGCAATCTTTATGACAAAAATTTAAGAGTATTTTAACGTTCATATTACTTCAATTTCAATTTTAAAATCATTTCATAATTTAGATATTCTGTAAATACACTTATGCACGTCATTTTTTGCTTCTACTACCGTTTTGAAAAGGTGTTTTGACATCGAGGACAAGATACGGCGAAAGAAACTCCTCAGTACATCTTTTAAAAGAACAAAGTATTTGAAATACGAGTACATTACGACACAACAACGACAGACAGTACAATGATTTGTTTTAAAATATCTCCTAATCAGGCCCTGTGACTTTTAAATTTACAATGTCCGGATACCCGTTTCTAGCAGCAGCTTCAGTGGACACTATAAAGCATTGACAGAAAACTTGGGACCATTTGTAAATACAAATATTTTCCAGTTTCCTATTCATCACAGATACATACATAATGCGACGAAACGCCTGCAACCATCGGTAGCCCCAAATTACTCTTCACCGCTACTTACTTTAAGCTACTAGCGTCACGACAGATTTAGAAGATGCGCCGTTGGTCTCGCATAATGATTCCTACCGTCTAGCAAAACAATAAGCACGGCACAAAGGCTCTCCAATGTGTTATTTCTATACACTCGATGCCGAAAACGACAAAGCGGAAATGCCAAGTAACGGAGAGGAATCCAATTAAAAAGTTGTCACTTAAATTCTAATTGACTGTTATGTTTGTTTTAACGGTTTTTGTGTTTCTTACGTTAGTCCTACAGCAATAGGACGGGGTGACTTGGCATTGGATTACACCGGCACGGAATATTTTTCAGACAGAAGGTTGTAAATTGGATGATATTTCAAATACAACTATGATCATTAATTTTATAATCATAAATAATAAAAAATTATAAAAACTTTTAATATACGACTAATTATATACTCTATAGGAGTCTCTTGCTGCGTCTTTTGAAGATTGCATATAATGTATGTATATGTCGTTCGCGATTGAACGCATCCAAAGATCGGGTCGTAAGAACCGTGGGAACGAACGGGTCGCTATGCCGAAAACGATTCGTTCGTTCAATACGGTTGTGAACAAAGTAAAACGAATATGAAATGAATGATTGACCCACCTGTGCTCGCGTGCCTTCGGTTACTTTTTGGAGCTTTAATCGATGACGTTGAACTGTATCGGTTGTTTAGCTATTAATTATGGTATTGATTTATAAAATAAATAAATCTCAAAAGAAAAATGTGAATTTCGTCATCAATTATTTATGGCACGCATTACCCAAAAAAACCGCAGTGTCAATGTTATATTGTTAAATAATATCATGGCTGTGAGACGGTGATCTATAATCAGCGAAAAATTTTAATTTCATTTAGGTATTAGTATCACAAAAATATATAACTATACTGTGACCGAAATTGAACCAATCAAACGATTGAACAGGTCCAAATACCGGCGTCGTTTTATAAACGGGTCAGCAAAGATCTGGATCTTCAAAATTGATTGTACGACATATGACTACTGCATATAGAAACTTGTTTAATAAAACCTTTACGATTTTTTTATCATAAAAGATTTGGAAAGTAAAATTTAATTTCTTTACAATTTCACTAACAATGGTGGAAAGTGCTAATATTTTAATTATTGACTTAAGATGACCATACCAACGGCTGTAATGGTGAATCGTCGCAGGAATAAATATAAAAGTACAATTTGATTGGTGTAACGGTATTTTTAATTTTTATAGCTACAGCCGGCAAACGAGCTGAGTAATGTAAGCATAAATAGAAATAAAAAAATTAAAATGACAATAAAAATAAAAACAGAAACAGAAATAGAAAAAATAAGAAACAATTTTTTTTTTAATCCTTTGGATATATGTTGTAATAATAAACCTTTTCTACACACACAACATGCCGTCACAACCGTATTTCTTCAATAATATTTGTTGGTTAGTTAACTGCCTAAGAGCACTCAAAGCTCTCTTGTAATGTGCTTTTATTTTATTTTACGCGTACAATAAATATATTCCATATTTAGAAGTATTCTACTCTATCAATATTTAATAAATTGGGTATAGAAAAAAAGTAGTAATCCTGAATATAACAACAATGCCATGAATTTCTCTTTTTCTATATACATATGTACATACAATGTTTAGATTAATTACACGATAGAACAGAACACTATGCAGTAAAGTACAGATCTTTTAGTTTTTAAGTCAGTTTAATACCGAAATAAATCTTCCCGACAATGTTTTAACTTAAAGATGTAAATATTGATAACAATTCGTTAGTAATTTGTCATCGCTGCATATGTACTGTGTAGGTACATCTACAAGGCAAACCGAGCAGGAACCTTTGAGAAACACGCTTTTGGTATTGACGCCATGTGACAGAGTTGGAATGGTAATCCTGGTCTATCATTGCGGGTATCCTTGTAAAAGTGTAAGATGATTGTTCTATTGATGTAGAATAATAAGGTAGCAAATTCAAGTGCATTCACTGGCTTTGGAAGTTTGCGTTAAAAATCATTTCAATAGTTTTTGAAATGAAAACTTCTATAGACGCGGTAGATGATTTTTGGTGAGAGAAAATCTTATGGGTTCGCGTACAACATGCTAGCGCAACATGCTCGTGTTTAAGGTATATTTGCTTACTTAAATATAAATAAGTTAAATTTAAATAAAATATATGTATAAAACATAAAAACCTCATTAAAATAATATAAGTATACATATATTAATTATTATTTTAATTTGACGACCGCTTAGTTCAGTTGGCAGTGACCCTGTCTGTCGTGCAAGGCGTCCCGGGTTCGATTCCCGGCCGGGGCAGACATTTATGTGACAGATAAATGTTTGTTCTCGGGTCGTGTTTGTGATGTCATATTTGTGTACGTCCATGCCACCCGCAACACAGGGAATACTAGTGCGGGGGTGTGAGTGTGTACACGTTTATTATTTTATTATTATTATTAACTTGTATTTATATGTTGTACTGGGTTTACGAAGCCATAATATGTTTTAACTAATGAATAAACCATATGCTTATTGCTCGGAATGCCGATTGATGCGAAAATCAGATAATTTATGAAATTTTAATTTTTAATATTACAATACAAGTTAGAAAATTCAAAATACAGCTTTAAGTTTTCACTTCTGCCGGCAGTGTTCAGGACTGCCTCCGATTTGTGTGATACTCGGACAAATCGATGTTTTTAAAATGCGAGTACCTTACGGGGGTATGCAGAGGGAAATACCTAAACTATGAACAATAATGAATCCAACCGAGTAGTGCGATTATATTATATTGATGAGTGATGATACCGTGATGAGTTTACTAAGGAAAACGTCTCTGTGGTAATATTTGGTAGCAGTATGCCGTCAGAAAGTTTGAAGTCAATTTTCCTCAGGGTTTCTAAATTGAAATATTTTCCTTTCATTCCATTGCCTCGTTGCACAACGTTCCACGTACGAATTTGCATAAAAATTACAGAAACAACCCCGAAACAAACACCTGAATTTGAGAGGTTCAGAACGTTTTCCTTTGCGCTGTAAAACAATTAATTTTCGCGAGGAGAAACAAAAGCGGCCCTCTCTCGCCGGAGACGTGTAAGGCGAGTTTCAAACAGTATAACGCAATGCGACGTACGACGTTTCGAACCGAAGCACGTTCCATGCGCAATCGGCAGAGTCCCTCTCGGAGTCGCTAGCTTCGGACGTTCGCCGCCCATAGATACCCGGTGTCTTGACGCGAAATTTAAAATTTTAACTTACGTCGCTTTGCTGGCGCGTCCTATTGTACGAATTTTAATTTTTTTTTATTTTCCAAAATAAAGTGCTGTGTTTTGTCTGTGGTACAGTGATTTGTGTTTTTCTTAGGATCTGTGGTCAGTGATTTTGGTGTGTGATTTTTTGACAGGATTTGTGTGTTTTGTTAGGGGTTTCCTCGGATCGCGACGAGCTGTAAGTAATTTTTACCGTTTTATGTCTAACTTTGTTGTTTACTTACTTATATTTTGATAGCTGTATTGATTTAAAAAATATAATACAATACATATATAATTAGAATATAATAAATAATGGACTATAATTTTTAGATGAGTGTTATGTTTAAATTTATTTTCGTGTTCCTGAAATAAATAGATACACATTAAATAATAATAATACTTATCATAGTTCTATTATTATGTTTTAAGACACGTGACTATAATATTTTTTATTAATATTAAACAAAATAACAAAGGCATAATTAAATTAGAAAATTAAAAAGTCTCATTAACTACACCTCGTACTAAAAAACACTGCTCTAGTATACTGACGTAATTAATCAATCAAATAAATCAATAAACTCAAAACTCTCATGATCGTCCTTCGGTCTTCGACAAGGTTTTAAACTATGATGTAAGTCATACGCTTACATGATACATTGACTGTTTCATGAGGCCTAGAAAGATAGAAGCTATAAAATGTTTTGCTACTGATTGTTACCTGCGTAATTGTTAGGGTTCATCAGTTCAATCGATCACTTATGCTAACACGAGCTATGATGCTATGAAAGATAAAAAAAATCCATATTCAATATTACAGATGAATTTTTCAATATGTGTATGCAGTTTTATGTTTTCTGAGCAAATTTTAAGTCCTAGAGCTGTCTTACAATTTTATCTGAAACCTTATTATGTAAGTTAAAGCTTAGAACTTTTAAAGATACAGTAGATATATGGTCAATTTTATTTTTTTACTTATTATAAAACTAGTACCAAGCCCATGTCAGATTAACTCGGTAAAAACTTGTTATTTACTTTCCAAATAAATCTTGATTATTAGAATTTCTGTATATAAAAGATCAATATATTCCGTCAGAGAAAAGAGAGAGAAAATAAAATGTGATCTACTGACAGACAGATAGATAAAATATATATTCTTTACAATAACTTTTATGCTCTTGTTTAAATAATTTCATTACATTCTTAACAAGTGTTGCTTTGTTACTTCAGAACTCCGTCAATCATTGACAGATTTGGAAAATTCCTTTGTTGTTTGAGAGGATATATTTCCTGTTTAGTCCCACTTAAATTTGAAATCAACAACCACCCTAAGGGTGGAAAAAGAAGATGAAACCAAGAAATTCACCTACTACCAATTTATTTTATCCGGTGCAAACAATTTCAAACGTAAATGATTGTTACGTTAGTTTTATTTTTTCTTACGATGTACAGAATACTATAAATATCTTACTATTCAGTACATATTTAACCACTATTCGCTAATAATATTCAAGAACTGCTGAGTTTGAGAACGTTTTTATTAACCTACAGCGAACATAGATCTCTTTGTCAAGAAGCGGTTTAAATTCAAACGTATATCATCAAATACAAAGTCGGATGGATATTAAAGTTTGATTTGATTTTGTTATTATTGTATCTTCGCACCTGCAAGTTAATAACGACTTAGTATGATATTATAATAAAACATAAATTGTGGTTTTGATATCAATATGAAGGGTTTCCTGTTGGTGAAGTTTTGATTATCATATAGTAGCTATGTTAGTTATAATGTAGTAGCATATAGTTTTGATTTCCATTTTAACTGTAACGGATACTCACGATTCTTTTGTATATTATCGTTATTTGTGTATCTCCATCTCACGATTTTAAGTCCTATTTAAGGAAATAATAAACTATTTTTTTTATTTAATAAAAGACGATTAAGTTTTAAGCGAAAACTTCGAAAAAAGGATATCGAAAGTTACCTAAAGTCGAAGATGCGATTGGAAGGTTGTCGTTGGCGTCTAATATTGGATGTAATCGGCTTCATTTACCTTTGAGGCCAAACCAATATCTCCTGCTCTTGGTGTATCTTGTACAACAGAGGACAATGGCGAACATTCTCTTCTGTCGGTGGTCGCTGAGCTCTCTACCACAAAATTTGTTCTCGACGGTATTCGTACTTGATAGGTCTTTTACTTGGCTAGCGAGTTGCATTCTTCATGTTTTTATGCGTTTCGGTTGCAGAGTCGGAGAGCTACTAGTAACTCTAGCTTCGTTCTCGGTTTATCGTTATCTTTAGGTGTTACTGACGTGGATGGGTAATGGTGTTTTGGCTAAGAAAATCTTTGCGAGAGAACGGATGTCATTACATAGGGGGTGTGCTTTAAATTATGATTTATTATAATGGTACAAATAAACTTTTTTACTGAAATAGTCAATAGTATCACGTGTTATATTGTGGAAATGCATTGTTATTAAATTCATCATAATCCACTGCAGCAATACGTGGCCACAATGTACTTACGATGGTGGATACTTTTGGCCCTGTATAGCTCCTCCCTCCCTCTTACAAACAAAAAGCTGTTATAATAAACAAAATATATATACCAACATACATACCATCAATAACACGAAGCTTCATCAGAGTAAGTCATCATTAGAGTCTACGTCTGTTAAGCGCAAAGTCAAGTTCTCTTACTGAAATTTCTCTCCATGACTCAATCGTCCCTACTAGTTATTCTCAAAAATATATATTAAAGATCATATGTTCGCCATTCAGGTTGGCAAGTTTCAAATAAGTTTGATGGCATGATAAGAAAGCGATAATTCATTATCACACACATAACTTTAAAAATCTAGAGATTCTTGCATAAACCAAAAGCAGGTACTCTGAACCAGAGAGCGTAGGGTGCAATGTAAATGTTATAACAAAAAAAAAACGAATTAAAGTTGGCGAAGGTGAATTTTTTATTTCATCTCCTATTTTCCCATAAGGGTGACATTCTTTCTTTAAATTTAATCGGGACTAAACAGAAAACCTTTGAAATAAAATTTATTAAATAACTAGCAAATGCCGTCACTTCGCTTCAGTATGAGCTTACTGAAGTATTAGCTCACTTAGAAATAGCATTTGCTTTATTTTAGGACTGTATTAGGTTTTTCTCTTTCTGTGTATTAGAAGTATAACTTTTTTATTTATGGACGCATTGAAATGAAACGAACTGTAAATATTAAGTGACGCTTACTGCAATATATTAGTGAAAACTATAACGAAATCTGTTAAGCCGTTTCTTTGATTAGCGCGAACAAACGCACAGACAAACATTCAAACAGAAAAAATTCTAACAACTATTATTTTGTGTTCTATTGCGTTAATAAAGGCCCCTAATAATATTTTTTCTCATATATAGTTCATGTACAGACAGCGATCAGTTAGAATTTTATTATATATATAGATATGACGTGGTTTCACAAATGATACAAATAAGTTTAGTTTCATTTTGTTTTCGGTTTAGTTGTTATTGAAATGAAATTATATATGGTTATAAAAATCATTATTAAATATGACGTAGGTTAATACTATGCTGAACTGATCTCATTATATGCTAGCATGTAATTTGTGCTGTGGCGGTAACTAAGATGCAGGTTTCCAGCGCTTGCCCAAGATTCCTCACCGCAGTGGGAAGCTCGAAGATCATCTGTACATTACCGCTTTTACTACAGTATTTGTAACTCAAAATGTCGTTGCAAAATTGCAAAATCACTTGTGTAGGGTGGGAACGTTGTTCCATTTGCAAATTGAAGCCATTTTTTTATGTTAATAGTCGATAAACGAGCAGACGAGCCACCTGATGGTAAGTGGTCACCGTCGCCCATGGACATCAGCAAGACCAATGGCATCACTGATGCGTTGTCGGCCAGGAAATGAGAAGAATGGTAGAAAGAAGGTACTGGATCTCAAACTCCCAGCCGGAACACGACGAGTCGTTTGGCGGCTGACTCAAGCAGGAGGGTGGTAGCTAGCCAGGCAGGCTTCACGGAAAGATAATAATACCAGTAATAATATTAATAGCTTAATAATAATACTGATAATGTAATCCATACGCGAAGCCCTATCACCAAGCAGACTGAGTTCTGTCGCCTCTTACTACACCCTGTTCTGGCAGCATGGGATTGGGGGTAGTATTCTAAGCCGCCCCGAACATCTCATGTACAATCAGAATTGTTACAATCACTTGCACGTTCCTTCAAACTTGAGTTTTTACTGATATTGTGTCTTGCTTTAACTAGGATCCGTGTAATTGGGTATCGGTAAAAATGCAAAAATTGTGAGTTTTGTTACAGCTAAATGTATAAAAGTAGCGCTGATGTTATTTTGATATCATACCTGATCCGTTTTTTTGTTATCCAAGTCCAAGAGCTTTTTTAATATGCTGGTTTTTTAAAGAGAAAGCATGAAAATAAAAGGGCTACAGTGTTATCCAACACTGCTCTGGTATGGATTGGTAATTAGTGGTCAAACCAAATATCTTTCGTCTCATTAAAACTCGAAGTCCTCGCTGGCGAACATTATACAGAGTCCTGAGGCATGCGGTTTCCACACAATGTTTTCTTCGCCGAAGCACGTAATAATTAATTACAAATACGCACATAACTTTGGAGAAATAGAGGTGCGTGCAGGATTTAAATCTAGGTGCTCCAAACGCAGACTAACCTTCAAGCCATACGACTTACAAGTAGTTTATTAGAATAACAACTTCTGAGTAAACCTAATTCTTTTCGATTTATATATACTCGTAATATGGATATTCGTATGAGAACTCGTAATGTATAAACTCGTGGTGGTAGTCAATCCAGGAGTATATTACGTGGGACAGGTGTATAATTTATAAAAATAGATTCGCCTGCGTCCCGGCCATTCCCGGTAATGACATTGCTCATAGCTCTGACTAAGCAAGATTACGCCCTTTCGCTGTGGTCGCACACACCACCAGGTTTTTGCTGGTGTTATTTTTAAGGCAGAGGAAACAAAACGTTTCAGGTTTTATCATCCATGATATTAGCAACTGAACTGCAATAGCTTCTCCGGTTAAAATTGTTTTTCCAAGCGAAGTGAAGATGGAGTACTTATATAATATAACGATCCAATCGAGTCACAGTAATAGAGTGGATCCTGACGCGATAATCTTATAACATTTTCTCGGTTTATCCACAGAGTAATCCGCGAGAAACATATATGATTCTTGCTTAGTCAGGTCCAGGAGCGCTCCGTCATTACGTAGAATGGACAGCGGGCGTTCCACTCCATATTTAATACTATCCTAATACTATCTTCGTAATATAATTTGGGTGTAAATTATTTTCAAAGTGTATGGAGGTCAGGTCTATGTGCACTATAGTCAAAAATAGGAACATATTCATAAAACAGATTGCAGCTATCTATTTAATTTAAGATGTTTGTTTTGTGATATGATAGTATAAAATAAATACACTTAAGTTGCAACACGCAGCAAAAGTTAATGTCAGGAGTCGATATTACAGATCAATGTCCGGATATAGGTTAGGTGCCATTTTAAGCTTTTTTAAAATACCTTCGTACCGTGCCGTAAGTAGTTCTCACCGCCTCTGGATGTCAAATAGCGACCTTAAAAATATTATTTCTTAATTCCAAATTAAGCTTGTATATAACCCGATAAGTAAATAATCCTACTACTACGCACGAGTTACCACTCTGTAAGGGTACCCTAGATGTTACACAGCGCACGGTTCTCCAATACTATGGAACTGGCATAATAGCCTCTTCGGTTTTGCAGCAAGTTGTCGCGACGCCTACACAAGCGAAGATATTGGCTTAGACTCAATGAGGAATGGAGCTGTATACACGTTTTCTTTTCAATTAATCTGTTTCTTTTTCAACACAAAGATTAAATATTTTCTTAATGTATTATTATAAGGTTTGAAATTCTACATTCTGTGAAGAAACGCAACCCTCGCTTATATGTTTGCCTCTCTGCACGTTTGTTACATGCGATTTTCTTCGAATCTAATGGTCGGAAATTCAATTTGCTATATGCATAAAGTTAGATGACGCATTGAATAAGTATGCTTAAAATGTAGATTCAAATAAAAAATAAAATATCAACGCAACTTTAAAAGTCATGCTTATAGGTGAACCCATGGATCGTAATCTAGACTATATGTGGACTGTAATTTCCGGTTTGTGATGTAACGTTACAATTAAAGATGTAGATATTTTAAGAAGATTTAATGTATTTAAGAATTCCTGGCGGTTACAATGACTAAAATACAGTAGTTACAAGATTAAGAAACTAAAAAGAAGGTCACTTGTAAGTAAGAAGGTATGCCCGTCGCTTCTCTGGCGGGCAGCGCACGAAGACCTCGGCGACTGGAGCGCGCATTTAGGGCGCACGAGACGATCGGAGTCCCCGGCGTTCAGCGCACGAAGACCTCGGCGCCTGGAGCGTGCTTTAATACGCACGAGACGCGTAGATTGTCTGGTGTTCCGCATACGGAGACCGCCTTAACCAGGCGTGCGTTAGGGCGCACGAAGTATGTAGATCAGCATGAGACTCCTTCAAGTTATCACTGTTGTGACCCACACGTGAGAGACTGTCAGCGTCGAGATCCAAGAGTTGCGACTCACACCCGAGAGAGACTGATAGAGACTGGTAGTGTAGAGATCCAAGACTTGCGACCCACACGCGAGTAACTGCTTCAAGCTACCAGTATTGTGACCAACACGCGAGAGACTGAGAGAGACTGTAAGAGAGTCCGATAGAGAGTCACAGCTCGCCTTTTATATGTCGAATCTTCTGGAATGATCTTCTTATTATGTTCTATTTACGAATTTAAAATTACTATTCAACCTAATAAATAATATTACCAAAAAGGATAGAAATAATACAAATTAAAAACAAAGTAATGATGACAATAATTTAGGACGTTTGTCAAATATTTGACAACAATAACAAAACATTAAAACTAATAAAATATATAAAGAAATTACAGAATAAATGGATAAAAGATACAGGAAATTATGAAAGAAGTTAACAAAAGGAGTATTATAAGAGTTACAAACTATGCGAGTGCCAAAATACTAGATATAAAAACATGTAAGTATTGTAAATACTACAGTGATGCATATTACATGTACTATAGAGAATTGTTGTTATAAATTGAAAATAGTGTACAAAAATCGGCCTTTTCTAACTGAATACCTACGCATCCACTTGACTGAGTCTTTTTTTTGTCGCAATAAAATTATATGGATGTCGTTTTTAGTCTCTGTCTATGAAGAAGAACTTAGAAACCAATACAAAGAGTCCAGAATGCTACTCCTTTGATATTTGGTTTAGAACGAATATGACTCCATTCGTAAATAAACTTCCTTAAAATTAAACACTAAAGAAAGCTGCATTTAGCTTGTCTTCTTTTTAGAGTTATAATACACCCAGTCCCCAATTATCTGCACAATAATCTTTCTTGGGTGACAAATGGTCTTGTGGATCTCGATCAAGGGCAAAACAGCTTACGACGCAGCAGCATAGGACAACTACCTTCAGAAGCAGTTTCCGCTATGCGGCATCGAAATGTTGGAACAATACCCCAGCACCAAAAGGATCTTGCAACACATTGACAGTTTTAAAATAAAATTAAAAGAATTTATCGTTACTCACCCAAAAAATCAGGAAACATTAAAACGACATTAGTGCTAATTAAGAATTAAACATATAAGTTAATACAACCTTGGACTGGAAAGTATCTTGTATAATAACAGTTTATATTAGCAATCTGTTCTATTATATTAATCATACTTCTGTTAAATGAGGTCAAATAATTAAATTTTTAGAGGCGCAAAATCGATAAGCGTCCGATAAGCACATCTGATCGACTTGCCAAGTGACATTGGCATTGATTTGTAGTTAATGTTGGCACCCTGATTGGTTTGCGATAATATTACAAAGGGGGCCCTGCGGAAGGTCCGAGCTGGTTGTTTATAGACTTCCAGCATACTGAGTAACATCCTCCTTATAGTGATAATTAACTTACAGTCTAAAAATATTTTGTGATTATTCTTTGCGTTATCTGTAAAGCTGTAAGTGTTTGTTTCATTACAGATAAAAATATTCTATTATATTTTATTGTATTCTAAAATATTCTTTATCTTTAAAATATTCTTGTATTCATTATCAATCCGGAAATATATATTCCTTAATTTTTTGTTACCGATATATTAATGTGTGCTGTAATTGGTTAAATGAGACATAACAAAAATTTTCATTCATGTCATGTATAAAAACTATTCACTCAAGTCTATGAAAGATTATTGATATATAATATGTAATATTATTTTATAAGTCAACGATAGTCGATTTTATAAGACTATAATAACTAGATGCAAAAATAAAAATTGACAATTTGAAATGGCGGGCCTCAAAATTTGGTAAATTAACATACTCTACTATGTAATTTGAATAACATCGAAATTTACTATGAAACAACCGCTAAAACAATAAAATAACACTGACAGAAGAGTAAGACGAATTCGCATGGGATATAGAATGTGTGTGTACCTGTCATCTGTGGTTCTATTTAACTACTTGAAATACATGTCTACGTCTAATACAAGCTTACTAGGAACATTTGGAAGAAATCTCATAATGGATCATGGATGTTCCGTCACATACTCGTAGATATAATATAGAATCCACGTTCTATTACCGTCAGTATTCTAAACAGTAGGAACACCATGCGTGATATTCTTAAGGCGTGCCGGTGATTTTGTACCAATCGCTTGGGAAATATGGAAATTTTCGCCCCCTGAAATGCTAAACCTGACGTGAAACATTCTACATATTTTCCCTTTCCACATAACGTGCTCTCGCTGTACTGTCTCGTTTGCTACGTGTATGTACATTGCCACAACTCGTAACTGCTTTTTGGCTCGAATGTTCTTTTAGAAGGCACGCACATCGAATTTTCCAAAGTTATGTAAGTAATACAAATAATTTATAACTCGCTTCAGTATTAAATCAAGGCCAAAAACCAGTGTAAGCACCGATTCTTATATTTCTTCGGGAACTATCTTACAAGCTTAGACTTACGTGTAGACTCACTTGCAAAGTGCATTATTATACCATGGATAATATTGTTACGAAGGTTCTTGAAGAGTTTGCTGAAAGAGGAGAGCGGCAAAACAATAGAGGCCATAAAAACCCAGGTAGTAATAACATCTATCTCGAGCGCTTTAGGCGACCTGTGTCCTTATAACTTAGGCAAAAGGGCGAATATGGCATATACGGCCGTCTTTACCTGACCCGCTACTGTTCTATCGATTTCCGGGTATTACTATTGACTTTACACGAAAGGCGTAGAAAAGTCTGGAAGGCCCGGAAATCGGGGAGGGTCGCCCGTGGAGCATTCAGTTCCCAAATACGAAAGCGAAGAGTTCACCCCTACGAAGCCAAATCGAGCTGCGATCTACAAGTGCGATTGCGACTGTGGAAGTCAAATAAAGTCTTTACTGAACCATTGTGGCATTTCACTAACCTGCGGATTCTGACACGTAACAATATTTGGAATAAATGTTACACTTTTTTTAAACAAAACATCGTTAGGAAACCTGTATCAGAGCTCTCCATTGTGTCTTCTAAGCTACATCAAGTCAACCTGAACATCGCCAGCTGTGTGGACTACGAACTTTATCCTTCACATTGTGAAAAAATATCCCGGGTCGAGCAGAGGTCGATAAGTATCAGAAACGGATCTTATAATTAAATCAAATAATATATTACGTAGGGTAGCATTTGAAAACAGGTGCACTGAATGCTAATTTGCCACCTCTGTCTCAATAAAAAGTACGATATAAATAATATTCATGAACGATTAAAATTTAATTGATACGAGAGCGGTAGCTCCATTTTAATTAATTACCTATTTCACTATTAAATTAATTACATTTGCATTAATTATGATTAGATTTCTTTATAAGATGTGTATATTGACTTGATGATAGTATTTTAATTTACATTTCATTCGCACTTTTATCTTTTTGGGTGAATGTTTAATTTCGTGCATATTATATGGTTAACATACGAAATGACGAAAGAAGTTTAATTTAAAGTAATTGTTGTATTATTAGTCAAAGTTTCTACTAGCTATTCCTAAAATTTGAAGTTTTTATATCGGACAAGTAAATAAATTAAAAGAAGGTAATAAAATCTAGTCACCATCGATTCTTCTTTGTGAACTGTGGCTTGGTCATCCTGACCAAAAGTTGTGCTTAAATTTTTTTTATTACTATTTTAATAATGTGATATTTAGTCATATTATAGATGACATACTGTTTACAAAAAATTAAATTCAAACGGTTTCAAATTTATAAAATGTCCTTGCTCTTCTTCTATAATTACAATTTGTCAAAAGGATTCGACTCAACAGTGATTTTACCGTCGGCAATTAAAGTTATCCCGTAAATTTCTTGGTTTGGTATATTTTCTTCATTTTCAATCTATTATTTTAAGAAAATAGGTAATAAGTTTATACATCTACCGAAAAATTTATCAACAATATTTGTGGATCTAATTATTATTCTTAAAACAAACACCGAAGCATTGTTGATTCGAATCGTAAATGGATTTAAAAAATATATTCTGATAGATTTATGGGATATTTATGTTATCAATATGATAATGTAGAGAAAAAACAGTACTTTTCTGAAAACAAGTGCAAGTGCAGAAATACTTGAAAAGGTATAATTAGCATTCATAAAGATACCTCAAAATATTTATTCATATCTGCATGCTCTGCAAAAAGATTATAATCATATTTGGAGAACAAGGACCAAAAAATGTGTGAATTGAAAGAGTTTAAACAAAAATAACAAAATTAAGGAAATCTTAAATTAAAAGTAAAAACGTTCAATCATGCCATTAAAACGATGAATATCTGAATAGTGAAGATCCTTCCAGAACAAACTTTGAAGAAGCATTGCTCCAAACCAAAACACGAAGTTCCTTGAACTAACTCAACTTACTCGTATGTTAGAGTTGGCTCGCTTAACAGTTATTACACCTCCCTTGAAATGTATAAAACTCAATGAGTACAATATGTTATGTTACTGTTATGGTATGGTACTGTTATGGTATATTGTCCTGAAGTTAATTGTGAGTTTGTTCTTGGTAGCTATAGTTAGCTATTTCACTTCCCAGTCAGAGCAGACATTTGCAGACAAATATTTGTTCTCCGGTCGAGGGCTTTTGTAATGCTAAATTTGTATATGTTGGACATATACCATGTCAGCTTTATTTCTTCCTTTCTCTTTCTTCCATTTCTTTCCATCACCTATAAAAGAGCTATTAACAATTTATCACAGATGTGTTGATACTAATGGCCAGTGACATTTATTTTTCTATGAATGAGGAGATAAGAATGCGTCTCACTCACTGTGACATGTTCACAATGTAAGACCGATAACCGTTCTATACGTGGCATGTGAATTGGAAGCAAAGCATTGTGTATGTGTAATTTGGAATATTTTATATGGTGTTCTAATACCAGATGACTCAGAATCGACTAAGGTCGATAAGAGAATAAGTCTAACTCGTTCGTTTAGACTTGATGCGGATAATGTGTTGCGTGCGATAACATACAAGTTTACCTAAAATAAATTAATTTATTTTAGTTTCTTTTTATAATAAAACGTATCATATACGTTATTAATTCTATGTGTAGAATTCACCGCTATGCGAGGCTTACAGATATAGCATTTCAAAACAGTTTACAAAAAAATCCACAATTCCATATTCTAACCAAAATTAATCAACAAAACATTTATAAATTCATTATACATATTTTTTGATTATTATTATATAACGAAAATTTGGAACTAGCTTTTAACTGGAACCACATTTCGCTTCGCTGCTTGATCTTTCATTGATTGATCTATATACCTCTATTATCCTAGGTTTCAAGGAATTTTTCATCGAATAATGGCAGGAAGCGAAGATTTGAATAGTTTCCTTGTAAGAAATAGGTAAAGTTTTGTATTTTTTTTTTCTAAACTTAGGCTAAATAAAGACACGAATAGGGGAGAGGAGGAAGGAATAGGACAAAAATAATTGTCGTCAATTAAACAAATCAAGTTAGACTCCCAATACATTCTGAGTACGTAAGACAGACAGACACGCAAACTACCGTGAAAGGGTCCCTTTTTCATTTGGTATACGTGTGATATGTGTACACAACTTTGCAAGTCCATTAAGAATACAAATGCCACTGTTAACATATGAAACAGACCGGACGGCGGAATGACACAGCATTAGCAATGAAACGACTATGTTTACTGTACTCATGTAATTATTAGTAAATCCTTAGATCAGATTGCATTTCGTAAGACTGCTTTTTGATGTGGGTTTTATGGAAAGTATCATAAAATCTTGTTCTCAAAAGCAGATAGATAGAAAGTTAGAAAAGACAAGAAAGCAGTTGATATTAGACTGTTTAAATCTCTTGCGAAAACTGACATACTCGTATGTATTTAATGTATAATAGTTACAACAGTGTAATTTATTCGGGCATCGAGTGAAAACAATTTTTCTTGACTGACTTTACTATTCACTTTTATGATAACTGTTGTTACTTCCACCGCTTTGGAAAGTAGTTTTGCTATGGGGAAGAAACTTCACATAACATAGCGGTAACAAAATATTTCCCTAATTTTTTGTATGTTAAAAATACAATTTTCACTATGAAAATCTTGCGTGTCATAGTTTGGCATTTTGTAACTTATATTATACGTGCATTTGTGTACTATACCGATTTTTCTTCTTTCCACCATTCTACCCTATTATCTTCTAAAATCTGGAAGAACTTGGTATGTAATGATAAGGTCACCTTTTGTTCACAATAACTTAATATTGTTAAGAACAAACATTTATCTGTCACGTAAAGTCTGCCTCAGCCTTGAATCGAACCTGGGACCCCTCACTCGACAGGCAAGGCCAATTGAGCTACGGGTTTGGCTAGTTGTCGAATTTTTTTTTTTACATAGAATAAGTTAATGCTTGACAACAATCCCACCTGATGGAAAGTGCTGATGAAGTCTTAGATGTTAAACGCACTAACTTATAAGAGCCTATTCACTCTCCTCTTGAAGACTCCCACATTGTAAGAAGGTGAGAATACCGCCGCGGGAAAGTTATTCCAGTCCTTTGCAGTGCGCACAATGAATGACGACGCAAACCGCGCCATCCGTATTTAAGGTATGTTCACTACATAAGGATGGATTCCCGCCGTCGAGTTGTTCGATGGAGAAACGGCGATGGGGGAATTACTGCGAATAATTCCTGCGCACACTCTCGAAAATGTATCCTATAGAATGTCGAGACACTGGCAACCCTGCGCCTGTGCTCAAGGCTTCGCAGATTTGTTCCGACTAGATTTGGGCCACCATTGAGCCTCTTTGCATGCCTGTCTATTGAGTCCAACGCTGACAGGTGACATTTGGCAGCACCAGCCCAAATGTGACAACAGTACTCCACACACGGTCGCACTTGAGCTTTATACAGGGTTAAAAGCTGATTTGGTGTGAAGTACCGCTGCACTTTCGCAAGAACCCCTAGTTTCCTTGCAGCTGCCTTAGCCTTGGACTCGATGAACCGACCAAAATTGAGGTTCGAAGAAACTTCGACTCCCAACAATTGAAGCCGGTCAGTGTATTCTAAGGATTTATTCTGAAAGATAGAAGTCAAGATGAACGGACTCCCCTTGGCGCTGAACAGACACATCTGTGTTTTTGTGGTGTTGAATCTCACAAGATTGGCATCGCCCCATTCGGACACTGCCCGAAGTAGATACCAGGCTCGAGCAGATCATTAATATACAGAAATAGAGTAGCGGACAGAACAGACCCCTGAGTTACTCCAGCGTTGGTAGCCATCGATTGTGATGAACACCCGTCGACGACAACTCGGAGAGATTGTTCGCTCAGAAAGTCCTTTACCCAACCGATAAGGCCAGAGGAAATACCATACACTGAAAGCTTGCTTAACAGGCTAACATGCTAGACCCTGTCGAAAGTCTTCGAAATATCGAGGGAGACGGCGAGCACCTCCCCGGTTTTCTCGCCCCATAAGTGAGTGGCATACGCTAGAAGGTCTTCGGTCGACCAGTTTTGGTGAAAACCGTACTGTGGTCGCTGAGAAGATCGTTCAGTTCACGGTATGCCATGAGACGCGAATTCAATATAGGTTACATAATCTTGCAGAGTATGGAGGTAATTGAAATCGGTCGATAATTACTAGGATCGGTGCAGCTGCCTTTCTTGGGCACGGGCTGCATGTTGGCAAGCTTCTAGGATTTGGGTACTATCCCAGTCTTGAGAGAGAGGCGGACAGACGTGACAGTACAGGAGACAACTCGGGTGCGCAAGCCTTTAGTACAAGCGCTGGAGTTCCGTCAGGAGCACTGGCCTTTATCACGTTTAGACACCGCAAGGTTCTGAGAACCTCCTTGTTTGTTATGCGGATCTCGGGCATAGAGATGCCGCAGTGAGGTATTTGTGGTGGTGTGTTGTTGCTAGCTTTTAGACGCGAATTGTCGGCAAACAGAGACGCGAACAAGTCCACCTTCTCTTTGGTCGTATTAGCCTGGGTGCCGTACGGTTTTACCAGTGGAGGTAGTGTGGGCTGACAGAAGTTAGTCTCAACCGCTTTGGCATGAGACCAAACAGCTCTACTACAGCCAGAGGGTTGGTCAGAGAGTTTAGCGCCGATATGTTGGATGCGGTTGAGATTCACTTTATGTAATGCCTTTTTGTAGGACTTGGCGGAGTTAAAAGCTTTCTTCTTCGAACTGATAACCGAAGCTTTGTGGTCACGAGCATCAACCCAAGATAAATACGCTTTTTAATAAATAAATAATAATAAATTTGCGTTTCTCAACCTGAGAATAAAAATGAATATTAAATAAAAATAAGTTTCTTAGTAGGTAAAGAGCACACAAAAGGTTAATCATGTTTAACTTTCTTTTTAATAATACCAACATAACATGAAGTGCTTTAAGGGCAGAGTTGATGGAAAAAATAATCCGTTTGTTTATTAACATAATTATCATTGCGAAATCTCAAGCATACTGACAGACAGTGTTTATACGTGCATCAGATTAAGATGGCTGTCTCCTCGGTAATCAATACGAGGCGCCAACGTGCATAATGAGCACACCGCCGTCACGGGGAATTAGAATCGGTACCTGGAAATAAAAGTTTAATGATTTATATGACATAAAAACATTTTAAATATCGAAGAAGGTGGATTTCACCCATAGAGTATATACAGCATTAGAAAATGTTTTGTTAAATAGAAAAACAAGTTGGAGTCAAGTAATGATAGTGTAGATTGGAGAAATAAATAAAGCGTTAAAAATAATACAGGGCTCGCTTAATTTGGACTTGTATGGAATAGGGTTATGTACTATCAATTTTGAAATATAATTTAAAATCATATAATCACATAAAATGCGCCCTATTTCGCCTCGTTTTCACAAATATTTTTCATTTTCTGCGGAAAAATAAATAGAATTTTTGTGGAAGGTTTTGCTGAAAACTACGAATGAGGACACGTTTTCTTCTATAAATATTTTTAACCGTTGATTTTAAAATAACTGAAAACAAAAATTATGTCAATAATACCATAACGCTTGAAATATTTTTATAGTTTCCGTATTGAAAATATTCAAGAATATATTATCGTCACCTGCGAAAATTATTAGTTTTCAATTTATTTACAGGCTGAGCTACATCCCTTATCTATACTAATAAATAAAACTGGAGTGTCTATTTGTAATATTAAAATAACCGCTTTTTACTACATGCATATGAATGTATATATACGGTACATACCAAAATAACATTTTTTACAATTTTTGTCCGTCTGTCTGTTTGTTCCGGCTAATCTCTGAAACGGCTGGACCGATTGTGACGGGACTTTTACTAGCACGTAGCTGATGTAATAAGGAGTAACTTAGGCTACTTTTATTTCTACTAAATAACTTTTTGTTAAATTCCACGCGGACGAAGTCGCGGGCACAGCTAGTTTTAAATATATTCGTTCAGTGATTTCGTGGATAAAGTAAATAGTACTTAGATACGCAAGCTTGAGTTTGTAGCATGATTCAGTGGTGCCAGAAAACCGAGCGAACACTACATTGTTACTTCTAAGGGAAACAAAATATTTTATTCGAACAGGCAGTTGACAAAATCGTATAGTAACGCCTCTGATTTAAGCATTTTTAATCCAAGGGTGAATGCCCAGTCCATAAAAAAGAAATAATTTACAAGCAGACTACAAAACTTAAGCTTAGCGTTCGCGATTTCTATCAAAACGTTACAGTTAAAACACTTTCTTTTTTGGCTTCATGTATAAAATT
The DNA here is from genome assembly GCA_003671415.1 of Megathymus violae. Lineage (NCBI taxonomy): Eukaryota > Metazoa > Arthropoda > Insecta > Lepidoptera > Hesperiidae > Megathymus > Megathymus violae. The sequence goes on along the minus strand of PDGT01000137.1, from coordinate 72,610 downwards.
TCATATAATTACAACGTTGTTCATTAGTTATTTATAAATAAAAAAAAAAATAGCACAACACTTTCATTCTGATATATTTTGATGGTAATGTTCGCGTGATCAGAAACAATTAAACGCACGGAAGCCAGTGTTAGTACGTATTTAACGGCGATTGCGTAAATACTAAGAACTAACAAGAGTTTGTAAAATAAACCGTGTATGAGTACAATATGGGTTAGGTCGGTTTACGGTCGCGAAGCTTATTCAACGCTATGTTAGTATCGATTGCTGGCGTTGAAAAAATGATCAGAGACTCTGATCGTTTATGTTCGTTACTGATTTTATCGTTTATTAAAATAAAATATATTAACACAATTATTAATAACACACACAGTGAGTAATTATCGGTTTTATTTATACTAATTTAATGATCGGTGTTATTAAAGGTTTGGTAAGGAATGTGTGGAGACATGCTTATGAGAGTTTTTGGGAATGTCTTCGAAGGTGCATGAATTCGGCCGATTCGCGCTTCGACAGCGTGGTTGACGTGAGCCATTATGAAAGAAGACCAGTCTCTGTGACTGTAAAGGTGATGATAGTTTATTACAGGGTAATAATTTCAGTCTACAGTATACAGTTTTGGTTAAACCACTGCTTCGCTACGGTTTGATTCTTGACAGAAGTTGATAGTTTATAAGGAATTATAATGTTTTTTGGAAAATAAATGTTAATTATCGATTGTTAACTGACTTCTCGATATGGAATTTCGACTATTAAGCGAGTACTTGTATTGATTTTGATATTAACACAAATATTTATTTATGCATTTTTTCACAAATTGTAAAATAAACAAGATGCAATGGATCTTCTGCTAGTTTCTCGTTGGCGTTGTTTATCTTTGACACAGGAGTTCTGATTCGTCTGGAAGTCAAATCCGTGACCATTCTCTTGGTTTACTATCAACATAGATATCTCTTAAAATTAACAAAGCTGGTATATGCTAGAAATGTATGCCTAAAGAATGAAAAGTTTTCCACGATTTCTTATTATACGCTCTCATATCAGACCTCAAAGAAGAGCAGATAGAATCTTGTGATACGTCTTTTTCTTGTCAATTTGAAGAGAGAGATGTGTGCCAGATGGGAATGAAGTCTATCGACACCATTGAAACGGGACGTTTCAGAGTTCGGCGTGTATGCATTACCGTCGTATATGCATGGGTTTTACCCAAACACGGAATGTCTGAACTGGTGGGTGATTGATGATACTGATGGGGCCATTTGAGTGTACTGTCACTTGAAAATACTTGCCGTTCGGTCTCAAAAATTATAAAAAAAAAACAATATTTTGAAGAGCTCTTGATTGCAATTTAAATTAAAAATCTCTATATTGTATGAATCCCGGTAACTCTCGCATGCTTAGTTAATATACTGAGATCTTCATCCTAGATACATTTCCATTAGTGAAATTTCGCTACCTTACACGAATAATTCATGTCGCGAATAACTACTCAGTCAACTCGTTCGTATATTCTTCGGTCGCGGTACAAATAAGTAAATGTAATAAACTTTGAAAAGTATTTCATGAAAATATTCAAGTCCTCTTACTTGGCTTTCGCGTTCACGCGCGCTGTGAATTTAAAAGTTAAGTAAAAAGACGCATTTCTGATTGTTTTACGAGTACAATCGTGTGATGTTCCACAATTAAGACGCGTGTTTTACCTTACACAAATAGAGCTACGAGTCAAAACATCTCGAAGTCGGGGTGTGAATGACCATAGGATTTTATCACTAACCTACTTTCGTCGGGTCCATGAATACTCACAGCGTGCCTTTAATCTCAACGTGTTAGGGTCGGGATTGGTTCACACCGAGCGTCTTAATGAAATGCAAGTCGCTTGTTGAAGAGGGTTGGTGTTTACCTAGCGTGTAATCAAGCCGAGTTGTTTTCGTATGGATTTTGCAGGATGCATTAAAAGAACCGCTGTCGTGAGACTCGTTGCTCCTTATTACTTAGTATAGCCGAAGTTAAAGGTTGTAAATGTTTCAGAGGATGTAGATTTTTCAAATGGTTAAATCAATTAGGTCATTATATGAGCCCATGTTTAGTAAATGGGCGCCATTATCGAATGATAAATAAATAAACCCCCGCACTAGGGTTTTCTGTGTTGCGGGTGGCATGGATGTACACAAATATAACATCACAAACACCAACGACCCGAGAGCAAACATTTATCTGTGACATAAATGTCTGCCCCGGCCGGAAAATGAACCCGGGACTACTCACTCGGCAGGCAGTGTCACTACCAACTGGGCTATGGGGTCGTCAAATGATAATCATAATGATAATACCAAGAAGGTAATCCTGTAGCTGCTTGTTAATTAGCACCACAACTAAAGCCTCAAAATATTTCTAAGTTCAAGAAGGCGCGTGGTTGTCGTGTACCTATACAATAACTCTGCACCGTGCATAAGTAGACTTAGTACAGTCTTTTCAATATTGACTGGTATTTTACGGTAGAACGTATTGTAAGCATAAAAATATTTCCCAGCAACCTTTTGTACGGAGCGCTATTCTATGGTAAAAGATTGCACGTCTGTGACGGCTATCAGAAGTAAATTGGTTAGTGTTGTGCGGCCGTCGGGCGCCGGGAAATATTTGGAATACGACAGTCCCGGGGAAATGATGTTTGGATTAAATTTACAGGAAAATATGTGGTAACGACGCTTGCGAGTATTTAATTGTGTTTATGTACCTATGTTACTTGTCTATGTCCAAGGTTGACGAATTACCAGATAACCAATTCGTAGCAAATGACCACCAACATACACGTTGTTTCTTCGCCCATACGAGTTACTTCTCGATAGAAGTAAGGCTTTTTAAAAGAAACGTGATGTGTTGGCAATCCCTACAGCATCAATGTCGTGGCATTGTGACAATTTATATTACAGTAAATTTTTTCTTGGTTTCTTCTCATTTCCTGGCTGACAACGCATCAGTGATATCTTTGGTTTTGTTGATGTCCATGGGATGATGACCATCAAGTGGCTCGTCTGCTCGTTTGTCGGCTTTTAACATAAAAAAAATATGTTAAACTAAATCTGGACCCCTCCACTGATTCCCCACCGAACAAAAGAGAGGACTAATCCGACAAGGCGTGCCTGCGCTAGCGCATTATTACGATGGCAGCCCTCGAAGTAAAGTTTAATTATTTATATTCAACGTGTTTTGCTAGAAGTATCAAGTGCTCAAAGAAGTAAGTCATCTTTGGTTGTTCAGTTTGTAGGTGTACTTGTTTGACTTTCAGAAGAGTGGTAGCCAACCAGGCAGCTAAACCTTATCACCTTGCAAGAGTACCGTCTTAATTAAGCTGGGTGGTACAGTATTCAATGACCACCATTGTTTGAATGGAATGTTCCACTGAACGTAATGGGGAATTAATTGGTTAACCGATTCAAACTTTTAAAAATTTTATACTCGTTCTTGAACTATCACTAAAATATAAGTTAAATAGATTACTGGATAGTTTAAAAAATTGAATAAAACTGTCTATCAGAATCTAACAAACACTGAGCGGATATTGACAAGAACAGCAATCCCCGAAAGCTTCAAAAATATCTATCTAATCCGTAAAGCGTCCGGGAAGAATCTTCTTGGAGTCTTCGCAGTATATTATACACAATAAGAACTGGTGTTGTCGAATATGTTTTTAATGGTATAGATTCTCATAATTTCAATGTTATATTCATAATTACAACTGCTTTCGATTGCTGAGCTCTCACAATGAGAGTGGTTAAGACCGAATCCGCCATGCTGGTTAAATGCCGGTTGCAGACTTCATACACCATTGAGAAAATTACGGAGAACTCTTAGGTGTACGGGTTTCCTCACGATGTTTCCCTTCGCCGTAGCGAGTGATAATTGATTTGTATTACGCCTATAATTTGAAAAAAAAAAGTGGTGCATGCAGGATTCTAACTCGAGTCTTCCATGCCGGCGGATATACGTTCAAACCATTATGCTACCACTGTTTTTAATACTGTGAATATATTTAAGAAAATTTTCCATATTTTGCAGAAATGTAAAAACAGATTTCGTGTTGGCTTTTGCGTAAGATTCATTTAGTATATCATATTACTGCGCAGAAAATAATTTACAAACGTAATCAATATATTTATTAATACTCGTGTTCGTCCAGTGGTCAAAGTTCGACTATATTCATTAAATACTTTCCGTTTTCGATATTTTTATTTATAATACTAAAGCTCTAAAAGTTATCTGGAAGAAATCGTTATTTAGCGATAAAATCGCCTTTGTGCACAATCGTATTTAATTCTAAAATGTTTTACTAGCCTATAAATTATGGTATACAATAAAGTGTAATAAATAAATAAAGAATAAATAAGGCTCGTTATAATTTACCAAGCAAAAAATTTGAATACGTGTTTTTTTTTTTTTTTTTATGCCTTGGGCATGCAAACGAGCAGACGGGTCACCTGATGGTAAATGTTCACCGCCGCCCATGGACACTAGCAACACCAGGGGCGTCACCAATGCGTTGCCGGCCACGAAAGAAATGATAGACCCGCTTCTTGAAGGATCCCATGTCATAGCTTGGAGGAAACACCGATGCAGGAAGTTCGTTCCACAGTTTACACGTGCGTGGTAGAAAGCTACGTGAGAACCGAACTGTGGACGAATGCCAGGTATCCAGGTGGTATTGATGGAACCTGGTACTCCGCGATGTGCGGTGACGAAAATTAACCGCAGGGATTAAACCAAACAGTTCTTCAGAACATTCCCCATTATACAGACGGTAGAATACACACAGAGAGCTTACGTCTCTCCTCAACTCAAGCGACTCTAGACCGTCTGTAAGCTTGGGATCGTCGACAAGACGAACGGCTCGCCGTTGAATGCGGTTGAACGGATCCACTTGGCCAGCTGGGGCTCCAGCCCATAGATGGGAGCAGTACTCCATGTGCGGTCGAATTTGCGCTTTGTAAAGCATAAACCTGTGCTTAGGCATGAAGTACTGCTTAGCTCTGTTGAGCACTACCAATTTTCTAGCAGCTAGTTTGGCCTTACTAACCAAGTGGTCCCGAAACTGAACTTCATTCGAGATGTCAACACCAAGGATCCCAATACTTTTAGAGATGTTAAGAGGAATGTTCTGGAACTGTGGTGCTATGACGAATGGGGTTTTTTTAGCGGTTAACGCGCAAACTTGTGTCTTCTCGGGGTTGAAATGGACTAAATTAAGTCTACCCCATTCCGAGACCCGCTCCAAAGATGTCTCGACTTCAGACACAAGTTTTTTCCTCTTCTCCTCAATTTGCACCCGAGAAAGATTTGCCCGGCCTGTGTAATGAGCATGACCCGTACTGTCATCAGCATAGCAATGGATATCCTCGATGTCGAGCATATCATTGATATGCATGATGAACAGTGTAGGTGAAAGCACAGAGCCTTGTGGGACGCCAGCATTTATGGGCTTCGTGTCCGAGCATGCTCCATCAACAACGACCTTGATGCTCCGCTCCGATAAAAAACTAGCAATCCATTTGCACAATTTCTCGGGTACTCCGTAGGAAGGCAGCTTAGACAGTAATGCCTTGTGCCACACCCTATCAAAGGTGTACGTGTGTAATCTTTACGAGCGATAGAAGTAAAAATTTGCTTAAAAATTTATAATACTCTTAAGAATTTTCACTCATGTATGAAAGTAATTGAAGATTACATTAAAGGTTAAAAACATAAAGTTAATATACTAGTAATAGAGGAACATAGTGTACGAGTGAGATTTCGAGCTTTACGGAAAATCCTACTTGCAAGAAAGAGATGCAAGAAAATTTACTGTAGGACTGTTTTCAAACTATTTACTCTCCATTACTCTCCTGTCAAAAAATTGCTATTTGTTATTTTATTAGTTTCACTTCAATCTTTCTATATTTTATCAGACTAAAAATAGTAAACATAATGGTGTCGTGTTCGGTATTAAATCGTAGGGTTACTTATAACAATAGCCCAAACACAGAGGCAACACACAGGTGAGTACTGGTAGGGCAATACTACTTTCACGATGCTTATTTCCATAAAAGTTGATCTTAAAATTATATAAATTAAGATTAATATGCATGCAGCAAATACTCCATTTTATGAATAATAACTTCTTTTAAATTATTTTGTGAATAATTTTTAAATAGGTATAAATAAATATTTTTTGTTTTACCTAGATTTGTTCATATTTTATCTTTTTAGTTTCGGTTACAGCTTGTAAACACATTGGGCAGGAAATAGAGAGACTGATATAAAGACCGTGCATTTTTGGCTTTTGAATAGTAGTAGCTCCTTAAATTGATAAAATTTGGCGAATTTTATATTTGCTATTATTATGATATGACAATAAACGGTGAATGTGATTTCATATTTATTGACAAATTTTAGTTCTTCAACGTTTCCTGTAAATGCAGTTCAAAAAGGAAAATGGATTCGAATATTAAACCAGATAGGTAGGGTTTCTCACAAAGTTTACAGTAGACATTTTAAGAGCAACTATTTTGTTCTACGAAATCACTGACATGTTAATGAAGAATCTATACCTCCAAAATTTGTTGGTTATTTTCTTTCTGAGGGCAATAAGTTATATCGATTTACATCAAATAATTAATTAAAACATTATTATTATTGTTTTCTTCAGTACCGTTTAATCACGTTTTGTTGTATCCTGTCAAATAAGGTTCAGTTTAGAAGAAGTGAAGTAAAGAAAAGTTACTAGGATTAGCATGGTGTTATTAATTTAACATGTAATAATTAATCAAGAGAACGAATTGAATATAGCAAAGAAACCTGTGATGGAAAAGTCGACATTCATGTCGGTAATACATGGACGTGAATTTGACATCACTAAAAGTCACGCACATCAGTGTATTTTTCACACACATGCACATTTATGTTTTGGTGATGCGATTTTGAGATTCTATTAAATCTATGGTTAAAACACTTTCTGTAAATATAACATTGTTAAAAATGCTTTGAAGTATCAACAAGTTAATTATTACAAAAGTAATAATTTAAATTAAAAACTGCATTACGCTATTTTTTTGCAGTCGTCAACTTGTTATTTATGTAATTAAAATAAATCCATTAGATTAAGATATTTGTCCGTAGTTTACAAATGGCGAAAATAAACACACTACAGGCTACTAAGCGTAACAAATGAGAGATGCTCTTTACGAGAAGAAGTTTTATTTAAAAACAAAGAAAATTGGTTGACGACAGTAGAAAAAGGGGTACAAAGGTTTATTTTCATATATTAATATAATAATACATACATCATCAAATAGAATAGATGCCGCCAGTAACTCACGTTACCCTTGAGAATGTCGGTCTGGAATATTGCGAATAGTTGACGAGCTTCACACATAGCTTAGATTGCAATTGTTAATATTGTTCTGAGAATATTAATGAGAACGCAGGATTAAAACTATATAGATGTCATTATTTTTATATTTCAAGGGATATTTACCCCATTATTCTTTTTTATGTGCCTGCTCCAAAAAGCACTTTTTTATGATTACTTTTGAAACTTATTGGAGCATCAATTTCCTTCTTCCGTAACGAACCTCACACATAATTTAATAATAAAGGGTAGTAATCATTAAAATTAATTTTCTCGTAAGACCCTGAAACATTATTTCTTGGGTTCGTAAAACCTTTAATGTAATTTAAATCTAATTGTTCTCGTAGCGGCGGTAAAAGTCGTTTAATTAATTACCTTATGAACTGGTCACCATAGCCAACGGAAACATTAACTTGTCAAAATAAAACCTCCGTTTTCACGACATCAGATATCTTCAGATGAAAACCTGGGGCGGTGATGTTGTTCGGATTGGTTGACCAATTTCGATCGTGACACTTGTTAAAGGTAGGGATGTTATGGATATGAAATTTCGGATCTGGATATGGGTACGGATATATGACTAATATTTTACCGGTTTCGGTTACGGTTACGGATATAAAATTATTTCGGATTACCCGATTGTTTTTGATAATTTCGGTTACGGATATTACACGATTTAGGACTTATAAAAAATATAATGTATTTACAAGGTAAGAGTGACTTTCTATCTAGATATTGTTTGGTATTTTAGTTATGGAATAAAAACCTTAAAATCAAATAATAAAAACATCTTAATATAAAAGCGACGCGGCAAATATATCGGCTCAAACAGCGAAAACCTGTCATAACATGTTTCAACTAGACTCTGCCTCTAACCGAAATTATTCGAAACTGTTTTATCAGATTCCGTTACGGCTACGGATATATTTTTATTCCGGATATCCGATAGTTTTAGGTATGGTTACGGAGCTCCATAACATCCCTGGTTAAAGGTTGGTTACAGGTCTCCATGCTTTTGTACTTCAGAAGGCACGTTAAAGTGTCTATCCCAGTTATTGTCCGTGTAACAACTTTGTCGGAGGCTTTCTGGAATAATTAGAGTTTAGGACATTGGGATGGTCCTCTGGGCTATTTGTAGTTTCTTGATTATGTAATGATAATTATGTAATAAGTTACATTCACACCCTCATATGCCGGTGGATACGCACAAATATGACATCATAAACATCTACGACCCCAGAACCGATATCTAATTATTATATACTTCTATATGTCTGCACCGGCCGGGAGTCGACCCGGGACCCTGTGTTCGGCGGGCAGGGTCAATACTAACTGGGTTGCAGGGTCATCTAGGTCGATTCTATGTTATCCGTGTCAAGGAAAATCTATGCCAGGGCTGTGAGTGCGTACGCATTTTCTATTTATGCAATAAACATAATTAAAATAAGAAGCGCTTAATTATAAATAATCCAACTAGTTATGTTTATCGCGTGGTTAATTATATATCAGAGATTTATTCGACACAATGTTCTTTCTATGAGATTAAGGCTCTTAGTTTACGAAGTTAGTTACACTTTGTTGGCCATCCTCAATCGCAACAACTAATATTACGAAAAGTATCTCTATATAATAAAATGTTAATTATTCAGTCAAAATAGATTCTGCACTAACGCAAATCGAAATGTTTTTTCAATATCCATAGTGCAATTTATACCTTGTCGTAATAGAAATAAAAATCAATTCACAATAAAATATACATCTAACTTCGTTATCTATCAAAGGAAATTGAAAGTTAACTCTTATCTAAAGATTCCTGGTTGATATAAGTGTTTAATTAATTCAATTAACTTACCATTTAATAGATTTTAGTACTTAGCTGTCTCGTAATAAAGTTCGGTTTTGTTTCACATAAATCTCCGCGGTTATCTTCATAAAGTCAATAAATAGGAGATAAGAATTATCAAGTTACATGGTAAACCAGTTCTAAGTTTTATATGACACGATTTAAGTGGTCACCGCCGCCCATAGACACATGTTACCAATGTCGAACATAGCCATGATCCAGGAACGACTAATTTTATTCGTAGTGTTGAATTTTTCGTTCAAATCGTGCAAGCAATTGCTCCTAAACCATTTTCTCTATTATAATTTAGTATTTAGTTTCATTTATATAATTATTTATCGAGTCACTAACACACTTCTGATATTTATAATATCAGAACAATTATTGGCGACGACATCAAAGTTGACAAGAGCAAAGAGCTTTATATTAACTATTAATTAAAACGATAAACCCAATTAAAAGTAATTTAAAGTAATTCATTAAGAAAAGACAAAAAATATTAAAGCCATAATTTCGTCCAAATTAAAGTTTAATCTTCTTACAATATACACTCCGAAGCAAGTCAAGTAGGTATCTAACATGAATTTAACAGTTTTTTTCGAAAAATCCTTATGCGGTCTCCTGTAGCTATTGCGCGCTATTCTTAGTGGTCAGAAATTGGACACTAATCTCTCAAAATGACATTTAAAGAATGCGTTTTATATCTTCACCGCGCCATTAATTACGAAAATCGGAACATTTGTAAAATCAACACCATCTATATGTGTCACGCGCTTTTAAATACGAATATATTTTATTTAAATTCATAGATAAGTATGCGAGATAACAGTCGCTTCTTATTAATATGTTTGTAAAGATTTCTAGATGATGAAAATCTTATAGAGCTCGAGGTTAGTTGCTGGCGGTAGATCTGTATTTCGCGTATCGAGTACGTAATAGTGATATTTACAAAGGAAGTATTTATAGTGTACGGGATTTCTCTCATCCTTGAATGTCAGGACCTGGAAATGGACCTCAAGGCCCATTCGGACCCATTCGATAGAGATAACAAATTGTCTCAAGTATACCGGTAAAGAGGGTAGTTGCCAACTAGTCAGTCGTCAGAGAATGTATTTGTGATTCGGGAATCTTACGATGTACGAGTACAGTGTCATTCTTGTGATGGTCAAGATCCACAACGGACGTGTGCTTGTCTATAACGGCTCCCAGTGTCCCTTAACGTCAGTAACGTAATAAATCCTGGACTTTTCGGAGCTCGTGGTACACCTCGCTAAACAATAGACAAGGCAAAAGTTGTTGGTCCCTTCTATTTCTCCGGTAAAAGCTGACAAAGTTATTGCCATCCACGGACGTTACCCGAGAAGGAAGCTACCATCCAAATTATTGTTGCTTGGACATTGCAACTGATAAACATTGAACCATTTTTGGATGATGTCAAAAAGTGGATAATTACTAACAAGATAAGTTGAGAACCCAATTAAATGGACGAGAACTACCGAGATTAAATTGAGCAAAAACCTAGTAGTTTCCAAGAGGTGGGCCTTATCATACGTTCAACAGTAGCGCCAAGAGCATGAAAGGTTGGGACGGGCTCAATCTTGAATGGAGTTCCTTACACTTCATTAGAGGTGTTTGAGCTCTGTACAACCTAGTTTATTTTCGACATGATAAGTGCATGGTCACCGGTTCCTATAAACCGTTGAAAAATTGTCCGTGAAATATTTGTAACATTGTAAATTGTATTGTTTTATAATCAGTTAACTTTTTCAGCCCACATCGCATCGGCAAGCTTCTTTGTTAAGGATGTCTTTGAGCGACGGAGACAATTAGATGGCCCATTTAATTTTTTTGACATCTATTAACTTAAAAAAACTTATAGCTCATAGGTGGAGCTGGTAAAACCAGTTTGCTTCGGTTGGAGACGGCGCAACGCGCAGTACTAAAGGTCATTTACTCAAAGCCCATTCGTTTCCCTTCAACAGAGCTCTATTCAGTCACTAAAGCCTTCGGCAGGTATACATACGTCAGATTTTAATGCGCAAACATTTAAGTGTTCCCTTCACAAATATAAATATAAATTCTCGTCGCACTCTTAATATCACAACTCACACACACACACACGCATACTCACACACACTTGCATACACGCACTTACACTCAACACATTCATACACATGCAAACGTGCATATAACTTAATGTTCCAGTTTAATAACAATATTGTAAAGTACTCCGAGGTTGGCGTAAATAGTAGCGACACAGTCTTACACTATTGCTACTGTTTACGATTATTATACTATTGTAAATTTGTTTTCTTGATAAATAAATTGCTGTTAAATATAACTAGGTACCAACACAATATGTTATTAATCACAAGCGCCCCATTAATCTTAATTTAATTCGTGAAGAGGTCAATGCCAATCTAGAGCAGATAGTTCTTAATGCTGATGCAATAGTCTTATATGACAAAAAAAAATATCTAACGATAACTATCGGGATCACTGGTTAAACGTGTGCTCGGCCAAATTTTTTTGCCACTAGTCACATAAGTGCTTGTAAGGTCTAAATTATAGATAGCTAGCTGTAAATGCCCGGTCTGAAGTTAGGACCAATTTAAGTTCTATTTTACTTAACGAGTTCTGTGTAATGAAACAGTTGACGGTACGGTTGCCGCTCTTCAAACTTTTAACTTTTAACAAGTAGTTCTGCTAGAGCTTTACGTCCGAATAAAATATTATAAAATTCCGGTTAAATTCTATTGCATTTGACAAACAGGAAAGGTGACAGAATGTTTGGACTGTTGAAGTTATATTGTGAGTTGAAACACTTTGAGCTGCTATAATACTCAACAACTCATGGTTCGTGGTGATTATGAATCATAACGCTGTAACTCTGAATAGTAGGTTGGTATTGAGAGAAGATATCTAGATCCCTAGGACATTGGGCAAAGTTTGGTGCGCTCACTGGAAATCCTACAACCTAGTATATGGCTCTTGCAGCGAGCTGTTGCAATGTAGTTACGAAAAATGTAGTTGGATATGGCTTCTGCTTGATTATAGAATCTGCAAGTTGCGTTTCTGTTGGTTGTTTAATGAGCCTACAATATCTAGTGAGAACCCTGATTAGAGTTTGCTATGGTGCGGGTTAATCACTTTTGTTTGGTGTTTATCCATACTCAATATAATTCCTATATTTAAAAAAATCTGCTTAAAATTCCAAGTTTGATTATTAATCAAAATTTAATTGATAGATTAGGAGTTATCTTTATTTGTATATCGAGTTTGATAAGTTGAATGGGGGATTTGCTTTGCTAGTTTATTTATTTATGGTTTTCCGTATATTTTAATTGTTACCGCTCACTCGTACCCTCTTCAAGTTTGTCTTCAACGACTTTATGTTTCAGCTACACCCATATACATAAGTATTATAATCCTAGAATCAATTGTTATCGTCTTTGTTACTATAGCAATAGACATATCTGTGATAATGTAAAAAAAGTGGGATGAAGGTTTAAGATAATTAATGTAATACAATACATTAAATATTTACTTCGAATTAAATATATATTTAATGTATGTGTATATATGTATATATATATGTATATATATATGTATATATATATATATATATACAACTGATAATATACTGGACAGATTAAGATGACACTTTAAGTTTGAATTTGAGTGTCACTTTAAGTGTGATGTTGACAGGAGCTCTTTTCAAATTTGAAATTAAAATTATTTTGGGTGAATTGAAACGAACGAAGTTTCTAATATATTTTACTTAAATTACTTACAAATACAAACATAAAATGCTTTAGTTTTTCATGTACCGTTTTCATTACTATAATTCCAATGTGTAATATATTCAAAATTAACAAAATATAAAAATATAAATTTTGCTTTATGAGGACGTACACCGCAAGAAAGATCAGATCTTACAAAATCCATTTTCATCGCGAACGAGGTCGCTCCAAGCACTGAAGGATGGCTGCCTGATTTTATCTTTTCAGATAGAACACGAATTTCACAGAAAGAGAACTATACATTGTAACGAGGGTCTTAGTTGTTTATAAAAAGTATACGTTGATATAAAAACCTATGAGGTTGTGAATATTTCTATGAAATAATAAGACGTGCAAGAATTAATGAGGGTTGTTACTTAGCGGCTTTGAGCGGCGTGTGATTAAAACAAATAACTGAAGAGGTGGGCGCAGGATACGAATCCAGGTGTATTGAGTGGAAGTCCGAGGTAGCTTCTATCACTGCTTTTTTAACCATAATAATAAAAAAGCTACGAAACGTTTCAGAACCTTTGTAGTAAATATCATAATATCAAATAACCGCATAATTGCATGATTCGTATTAAGCTATTATCATTAATATATGCTATTAAATTATTTTGTCCCTTTAAGAGCCTCGACTATAATAGATCTAGAGTATTTGTGCCGTGGAAGATGTACTGACAACGAATTCCAAGGTAAAGTTAAATCGAGAGCTTTCTGTGTAGATGCAAGTTAAATGTAATAAATTGAAATACAAATTGAAGTCATAACTAATGGCGAGTTATAATTGCTTTGTAAGGCTAGAGTGTGTAACTAGTGGTGACATAGTAATTAATAATTAATAATTTGGATGTTGATCTCCAGAACGGCGAATTACAATCAGAATCCTGTTCGCAAATACAATAAGTATTTCAAATTAGCTTTTATTTGGTTCGGTAAAGCGAAATATTATGAGATAATCTGCACACTTGGAAATTCTCTCTAAAGTCGTATATTTTCAGACTCCTTAATTAGCCAGCGTGGGAAACTATGACTTTAGCCTTTAAGTTGTGAGTGAAGTTCCACGCTCAACAGTGTAACAATAAAGTATAAATTTTAATGATGGTGAAAAAAGTGTGGATTGATATTCGTCTCACTCGGTACTGTAGGTACATCGGGATTTTCTTCCAATCAGTTATATTTAGATATGAATCGCAAGATTAGGTCATTACTGTATATCTATATAAATATGTTCTTATTTTACAGCTGACAAACGAACGAATTTTTCACTTGATGAAACGTCATCACCGCCGGTCGACGACATCATAACATTATTGAGAAAAGTTTTACGATTTGTTTTAAAGAAAAAAAAATGCGTTATTTGAGTTGGATTAAATAGAAATAATTTATTTACGAAGCTGTATATTTTTGTCTATCGTAGACGACGTGCCTTAGTGTTTCTTGGAGGGCAAGTTAATCTGTGGGTCGCAATTCAATGGCGTTATATTTCCTGAACTACAATAATTACTGGCTGGTTTCACTGCAAACGAGTAAACGATAAGTTGTTTGTTACTTAAACTAGTCTAGAACAGATCATAGCTGATTTAATTTGATTATGATAACAACCCTCTGCAGGGCAGGTGTCTGTCCTCGGAATTTGAGGGTATGACAATGTACTTAAAGACGCTCTTCCAGTACGAATGTGGCGGGATTACATGTTAACCAGAGACAGAAGCTCTTGTGCCGCCCGAAGGTCGTATCTTAACGGTTCAGGACGAATCGTAACGACTGCTAAACAACAGACAAACAGGAGCGATAGCATAACGCGACCTCCTAAGCTAGAAAGCGCTGAAAAACTATCATTACTAGCATTTATCTATCCAAATCCGACCTCAAAGTTTGTTCAATCGATCGAGCACTTAGGTACTGCTGACAATTCGTTGAGCTGAGAGCACTTCACATGTATGTATTGTGAAGTAACATATAATATAGGCATTTTACCCAATTTAAATGGTCACATACATATAAGGATTTCCTCAGTATATTGCGTATGGTATGGACATACAAACGTCAGATGTCCCAAGACCCGGGGACAAATAATTACTTGTTTGCCCCGGCCGGGAATCGAACTGGGTTGCAGCATCAGTTAGAGCGAGACGGCATTGTACCAACTAGTTACATCTTCCCGACATGACTATTGCAGGGCGCATGGTATTTTATCTACCTACCTAGTTGCCGCGGTATGTGGTAGCTGAAAGAAATTTTAAAATACTTTTACATATGGTTTGGCTGTTGAGAAGTAAATTTATCTCCTTCTTGGTTGACGTATGGTGATGCCGTAGAAAATCTGTGTTACGGTAATGAAAGATGATGCTTTCAAGGCTATACCTATCAAGGTTGGGACAGGCTTATGACTTTCAAATATGACAGTAGAGCTATTTAATTTAATTTCAAGATAAACTTCACGGCTTATATGCAATTCTACCCTGCCATTTCTTCATAAACAAATAAACAATATGTTATCCGAATCGAACCCAAAAATTTTTGCTCTTCATGATCAAAATGATTCATAGGATAATTGATTGAAATAGAAAATCGTGAGTGCCCGTCACATTTAAAATTTACAAAATGCAAAAAATAACTTCATACGTAGATATACGGAAAGATACGATCCCATGCTGCCAGCACAGGGGTTCCTAAGAGGCGACAGAATCCAGCCTGCTTGGTGGTAGGGCATCGCCTTAGGATTATATTATCAGTATTATTATTATGTCGTTAATATTATTACTGGTACTATTATATTTCCGTGAAGCCTGCCTGGCTAGCTACCACCCTCCTGCTTGAGTCGGGGTCCGGCCGGGGGCTTGAGAGTCAGTACATTATTTCGTACCTTCTTCTAATTTCCTGGCCGACAACGCATTAGTGATGTCTTTGGTGTTAGTCATGTCCATGGGCGACGGTGACCGCTTACCATCAGGTGGCTCGTCTGCTCGTTTGTCGGCTATTAACATAAATAAAAGATACATTACTATAACTGTCGTAAGCTTTCTTTATATCGTAATAGTATTCGTAAAAAATTGTTATTAACCCCGAAACGAGCTTTACTGCAAATGTAATGGAGATACGACCGTTTTATCTGCGGTTCGCAATCCACTGTCTCTTCCGCCGCCGTCGTTACACTGAATCAAATAAGGATTTAAATTGATGACGTGCAAGGAAAGTTATTCAGACGATAGTCTTGATTTTAATCTGATTTACTTTGAACCGGGTTTATTTAAAGCTGTCTTATCTATTTTTTATTAATAAATCTGGTGAACTTTCCTGGAACGGTATAATAACGGTACAATATCACATAAAAGATAACAACAGATGTAGATTAATAGATTTTGCCAGTCAGTTCGCAAAAGTTTTGTGCTTACTATCTATATTATTTATCATATGATGCAATTATTAAGGAATAAGGCCGCAATTGCAGTCTTCCGAACCTGATTTTGATAAAATATATCTGTGTGTCTTTAAGTTGATTTAAAAGACTTTGAGTTGTGAAAACTGCATAAAAATAAGTCTAATTAAAGAAAGAAGTTTAAATTTAAGCAAAAAAATATTTGAGTTAAAGGATATTACTATATGTCAATTTTTGTAACAATAAAATAAATAATAAATAAATAGAACATGCACACACTCACAACTCTCCACTAGGATTCCCTGTGTTGCGCGTGGTGTGGAAATACATAAATATGATATGAACAAACATTTATCTATCACATAAATTCCCGGCCGGGAATCGAACTCGGGACCACACGCTCGGCAGGCAGGGTCACTACCAACTGGGCTATGAGGTCTTCAATTTTATTATATTTATGCCCGCACTAGCCGCCCGCCCCGATATCGTGCAGGTTGAACAATTATCTATGTTACAAAAATTAAACAAATAAATAACAACTACATTTTGAAACCCAGATCTGTTTTTTCGCGGTCTCTTCTCCTCGATGTTAATTGTCCATTCGTATCCATCCTGAAAGACCAATAACAATCAGCTGGCTCGTTTGTTTGTTTATTCAGTACTCATAAGGAAACATCATATTAAACGTTCCGTAGAATAATATAAAATAAAAGTTTTATAGAATCACTGCTAGGTGTTGAACTGTTTCCTCGGGAACTGAAATATAAATTACGTCTACGGTCCCTTGGAGATCTAAAAATTAAAGCTTTAGGGAGGTCTGTGCTGAGTCTATGGAATTGAGCACATCTAATATATAAAATTCTCGTGTCACAGTTTTAGTTACCATACTCCTGCGAAACGGCTTGATCGACTTTGATGAAATTTTATATGTATATTTAGTAGACCTGAGAATAGGTTGTTATCTATTTTTATACCCCTAAGTGATAAGAGTGGTCCACCCCAAATTTTATTTTTTTATTTTCTGGACCAAGTTTCTTATTTTTTATGATGTGGCATTAAAAAATACCTACAACCCATAAATTTATGCCCTTCTACCATCAACCCTTATTTTTTAATAGCGATATTAGTAATTCAATGGTTTCAACCCAGGTCGATAACTGTTTAATTATCAATTGATCAGTTATCCCCGCCAGGCGTCTACCGGTGTCACTTCTGACCCAGTAAACAGCACGGAGTAGTGATGAGATCTCTTTTCTCACTACCTACAGTTTTCGACCATTATTATTATTGTTTGTGCATCAATCGTAATAGTGACGTTTACAATTATCATTTTACTATTGCAGTGTTATTTTCAAATTAATTTGTGATTAATTCATATCACATCATGTTTTTCACACGGAAAATTGTACGTGGCATGCTCTCGAGTGGGCAAACCATCCAGTTCGTTGTGTTAGCTAAAGATGGGATAACAAAAAATATTGTGTTTTCTATTGCGTTAAGGGATTGATATTGTTTTATAGTAAAATTATTATAATTAGCGATATATATAAAAAATAATTTATAAGGCAAAACAACGTTTGCCGGGTTAGTTAGTACTACTAGCTAGAAATTACTTATTACTTGGTTTCCGCGGGCTTTGAACGTTGCATACTTGAAAGCTTTTGATAATTCTTCAAGATGTGTGAAGCATTTAATTGTAAGTCATATAACTGTGGAAACCGATCCCTAAGACAAAAAAAAGGTGAAAACATGAAATTAATTAAATGCCTGGTAAAATATTAGCAATCCAGTTTAACTAATGTAACTTAGACTTATATTTTATAACAAAAAAAATACTAGTTTGCTTCGAGATGAAGCCGCATAATGAAGAACAAATACATTTTTGGGTAACCGGGGTTGCTTCGAAGATAATACATGAGAGGTTAAATTTCAATAAAATAAGCATATAAAGCGATCAAAGCGAGGCAAACTTCACAGCTGTTTCAAAGGGTCAGCCTCAGTTCAGGCCAACTACATCGACGCACACGTCCATAATAAATCACAGTTATCGCCGACGGTTCAATTAATAAAACATCAAAGCCTTCGGCCCGTTTCGTTGTTATTACGTCAGGGGATGATGGTACTACTTGTTTGCGAATTTAAATCGATTTAAACTCGTTTTTTTACGAACATTAACCGTATTCAACTCGAAAGTTAGCTAATTTTATATTAATCATACAATCCAATGTACTCCGATGCTGGACTGTAACGAAGTGTAAAGTATCATCATCTTATATCATCTGCGCAATCACGTGTTCTTACTACATAGCAATTTTCGTTAAGATTGGTCAACCCGTTCTTGAGTTATAACGGGACATACAGACAGGCATAAATTTTCAAAGTGGTCAAATTGATATCAGCCTGTCATAAAACGAATATTTATCATTTGACAAGAAAATGAAATGTATACACAGAGAGACATTACAGATTTATATACATAGATAGATTTTATATATCCTATCATGCGCGCAATCACGTGTTGTCACTACATACCAATTTTCATTGAATCGGTCAAGTCGTTTTTCAGTTATCTCGAGACGTACAGAGAAGCTCAACAGATTTATATAGGAGTATAGATAATACCATAACGGAGCTAATTTGTGCATCAAATGATGGGAAATTTATTTTTTTGTAATCTTTGTCCGTGTATACACGTGTAACACTATAATCCACCGAACCGATTTACACGCTTATAACTAAAACAGGTATTCACATTTTTTGATTTTCCTGGTATTTCACCGTTGGGTCGCCCACGAAAATTGGGTCGAAATATCAGTAGAAACACAAACATCGTGAGTACCCGTTATAGTTGAAATGCTGGTGATATCAAGAACTTATATTGCGTCGTAATCTAGCTACTTATCAGTATGTCAAGACAATAGTATTTCATCACACCTCTGAGAGAGGAGGCGCAACTGACCTACGCATTTTCATTACTAGACTGAAAATATTTTCAAAATTTACACGAAATATCGTTTCGTTGTAACGAAATGTTGTACAAGTTCACGCAAAATTTGAATGTTAATTCTATTGAATTTCAAGAAGAGTTTAGCAAATTATTTAATAGTTTTACACATTGCTTAAATATAACAGCTTATGAGCGCTCTCGGTGCGAGACTCTTGAGAAACGACCTCGGATAATTTCGCAACTAGTCGGGCGAACTACATAAAACTGCGTCGTGAGCAAGTAATTATAAACATTAATATATATCCAGAATCTCACGAATCATTCAGTGTTAATGGGTTTAGTTTTAGGGTAAAATAAGAAAGTTATTGCTGTAATGTTAAGCAAAAAGTTGAATTAAAGTATGCCTCTGTCATTCGCGTCATGACTGTTATATTTGAAGTATTGTTCTAGTGAAAATTAGTTCATTATCGCAGCGAGAATATCAGGTCATAGGTAATTACTGTTGCCATTAGTTCCTAATAACGTATGCAGTTTTAATGTCGAAACGGGTGAAAATTTAATTTTACTCTAATAATTAGCTTTCAGACTCTTTACTTCTCTAGCTAGGATTCCGAACATTAGGGTAATTACAAACACAGGGGTGAAGCTTATTTTCTATGGGGTTATGAAGATGGTGAGAATTGCAAGATAGTAAAATTTATATATTAAATTAGCGACCCTCTCTCGCTTCGCTTCACAAAACCTACGCTTTACGATTAAAAAAGGGAACCCGCACTGATTTAAGAATAGGCTTTTTTAATTCTACGAATGAACAATTTATTATAGTAGCTTCAGCCAGTAAAAATTTACTTACTATCCTGCGAGTTCTGCTTGTAATTCAGGGGCCAAAGACACAGGATATAAAACTAATTTTGCTAGTTAAAACTTATTTTGTAATTTTCTTATGTTGATATAATAAAAAAGTGCTGAGGAGTTTTTTTCGCCGGTTTTTCTCTTCAATGTTAAAGGATCTTTTTAATACGATAGCAGGAGCAAAACATGACGTGCATAAGTGTATTACAAAACACATAAATTATTAAATTATTTTGAATTTGAATATACATTAAAAGTGAGTTCTGAAGCAGCTCGAAGCCCTCCGACATGGATTAACCATAGCTATTTAACGATTACCTCCTAATGTAATAATAATAATGCGGTAATTTTGCCGCTTAAATAGTTAAATCGTTTATGATTGACACAAATCGTCCGAGTTAAATCAACTCACAAAGTCTTCCACCTATCGACATAGTAGCGTCAGCAAACAGTAGCGCCCCGGGAGTTCGCAAGGGTCGGTCCGGCGCGACGCGGCCGACCCCGGCTAAAGTTGGGATCTATTAATATGCGAAAGAACGGTTCTAAGTTATGCTTATATTTATCCTGTATTTAATTCGCTTATGTACTCCGATATCATTGTTTTAATTTGATAAATCGATATAGCCACATCTAGCGGATTGTTGCATAACTATATAACATAGTGTTCAGAAATAAATAGTTTGTGTGAGTATATCAAATCGTTACGAACATAAGGAATACAAATACTTTTAGAATTGACTACACCATTTTTTGGGTTTCGATTAACTGACATAATTAGCTATTTATGTTTTCAAATAAATCGCTTACATTCACACCCCTTTACTAGTTCTGTCATGTTTAGTGAGTAGCATAAACGTACACAAAAAACAGTTATTACTGACTTCAAAATTTGTCATCCGCATAATGCTTTCGGATTCGTACCTGCACACGTCTTTCACAATAGTATTAGAAATTTATTACCACTTACTTCTGTTAAGAAAAAGTTCGCAGTGTGGTAGGCGATAGCCTTTATTTACCCGTCAAATTAAGAGAGGAAACTCGAGCCAACAGTGGTACAGTTATGGGCTGCGATGATCTAAAACTACCTGCTGATAGTCCTCTTGAAGTACCGGCTTAAGTGCGGAAGCCATTATGAAATTTGTCACTGGAGAGTTGCTTATCAACCAGTCGCGTCCTATGTGTTTTAATATTTTCGGGCGCAACACCCAGAAACTATTGCCTTGTGGCGCGTTACATGATTTAAAATAAAGTATAATTGATACGCGACAAACCGAAAAACTAACTACAATAAAAGCATTCACAAGGAAAGTTTAAATAGGCTAACATTAAAAAATGGATGACCCCGTATTCCAGTTAGTAGCGACCCTACCGAACGAAGGGTGCTGGGTTCGATTCTCGGTCGGGGAAGACTTTTATGTAAACATAAATATTTGTTTTCGGGCCATACATACACATAGTTGTATACGTCCAAGCCGGCAATAGAGGAATTCCTACTGCGAGGGTTTGGGTTTTTGAGTATTTATTAATATTTAAAAAATCTGATAAAAATGAGTTTCAAATATTTCAGGTACTGATGTTATTTCTGAAGGATCATTTATGTTTCCCTAGGCAAAGCTAGGACGGGTTGCTAGTGATTCTGTATAATTAGATATATTTTTAATTCACACGTATCCTTTATTTACACAATTGATCGCTAAGGGGAAGGCTTTAGTTTTATTTTCAGCTCGAGTCATACAGAAAGTTGTAGTATGCAGTGAAGGGGTAGTTTAGGGTAAACGCCCTCAGTGCGTCGAGGGAACAGCGATGAGCAAACCTTGTTTTAGTGTTGATGTATTCTATGCTTTAAAAATATCCGAAGCCGTGACCGACTTAGAGTAAGAATACCTGTAAGAGTTTTAAGGTAAAGAAACTACTATTATGGACGTGTAATATATTTATTATTTAACACCCTGCGCTGGTAGTGAAGCATCGTGTGCGAACTGGGGTCTGGTGCTCGTACGCCTTGTCTCCGTGATAATCACGAAGTGTGGTCCCTTGGCATCTAAGAACGGATTCGCTTAGAGATCTCTATAGGGTTTGTTGAGGTCACGAAGCTCAGGTCAGTATGATTTTCTAAGGAGACGTTTTGATATTACATTGACGCCGTATTTGAGCCCTTAAATCGCTGACCGAGCGGTACTTAAATAAGCATTCCTTATTTCTTCAGTTTTTTCGCTTATTTCTTTCTCTTCGTGTTTCTTGCTAAAGTTTCTCGAAGCTTCACTGCCGGTTACTTAACTCAAAGTTATCAGATGTGGTAATAAGGCCCCAGGTAAACTGTACAAAGATCATATCCAATTTCACAGGTATCCTATACATATTCGAACATTACAACGCTACCAAAACTGCCATGTTTAAGTTAAGTTGTTTTGTAAAACGAGCAGCTAATATTGCCAGTAAACTTGAGGCGTTGACGGTGCTGACCACAGATGGCGCTGTTTCGTTACCATACAATCTTTATTTCTATTGGAGGGTGGAACGTAAAAGTTTAGTAGAGATTCGCTGTTTCAGACGTTATTGGGCAAGTTTATGTTTATTGTAAGGAAGACTAGTGTACAAGATTAACAAGATATTTTGGGTTTTGTTAATCTGTTTTATCATCAAGGTTTTGTTTCGTCATTCATTTGTATTGTACGATTGTATGCATTTGCTACAGCACAATGAAATCGTAGTGCAGGTTTTTTTTTTAATAATTACCTTTCGGTCGCTGAACTGTATAATCTGTATATTATGGGGCTATATATAGGATGCATTTAATTACGGGAAGTGGATTTGTTCCCACGGAATATGAAACAAAAGCTATTATGAGAAATCGTTTAAGTGGGCACTAATTAAACTCTATCACTTTTCTGCAGTGATTGCGATAGTTGTTGTTACTAAGCCACTGAAATAGGAAAATCGATCGGTAAGATAATCAAATGGGGCAACCATTAAATTTCTTAAATGTGTGTTAAAAATTAATATAAATTAAATATTTACCAGTGCTGTTTGTAAATGAAAGCATTAGATAAAAGATCGTTTCGTATCTGTCTTAGCAACTTAAAAAAAATATATACATGTCGGCAAATGCCAGTAGTTTTAGCAGCATTGTCGAACATAACGTAGACGTATAATCGTTTAACACTTTTGATTAATTGTTAGCAAATACTTCACACCGGGCAAACGAAACCAGTAACAGTTCGCAGTGCGGAAAAACCGATCTCATCGACCGCAAAATGTAAACTGTGGCTCCATCCGGCCTCACTCCACTAGCTAGGTTCTGTTGTAACACCATGTTAGCCGAGTATCCACGACATCGCGGCGGTGCTGCCATCACTCGGATATCGTGCTGTGTTTCGTTTCACGTCAATATTAATAACCATCTCCGACATATATTTTTGAATTACATGAGAACGAAACCTACCGCGAATGGTTTAAATATAGAATGTCGACTCCGTAGCTAGGTTGGTAGTGCCCTTGCCTGCTGCGCGAAGGGTCTCGGTTTCGATTCCCAGCCGAAGTAGACTTTTATGTGACAGATAGATGTCTGTTCTTGGGTTATGGGTGTTTGTGATTTCCATGCTAACTGTAACACAGGGATTCTTAGTATGGTTGTGTGAGTGAGTGAACGTTTAAATTCTACAGCACGGTGGGCGTATTACTTGCATTTATGAAACATAATTTGTATGTAATACACACAACAAAACAAGAACAATACACAAGGACCAATAAATATAAAGACGTAATAGTATTCTGAAATAGGAATATTACGCGACAATGTAATACTTGTATTATATTGAATGTAGAACTTGTCTGATACGCTGCCGTGTGTATAGATTAAACCACAGTTGCGGCGAAATGTTATATTGCTATTTAATATGAAAACAACATTAACGGGAGCAATTGTTTAGATTTATGTTTAGTTAGGTCATTATTCTCTATGCGCTAATTACACGTAGTTTTATGTACCTCGATAATAGCGAACGTGTTCTTTTAAGAGTACCTATTGTTCACTGAAACATTTAGTGTAACAAGCTTGTTTGTTTAAACAGTAAATGCGTTAGAATTTCTGTCTTGTTTCAGAATTTGTACATTTAAACTAAGCAGTATATTTTATTTTTTCAGTAGTATTATCTATATTTATTTAGCCGACCCTATAGGCCAGTGTTTAGTGACCCTGTCTATCGAGCGAGGGTACCGTGTTCGATTCTTGGTCGGGGCAGATAGGTGTATGTTTTCGGGTCATGGGTATTTGATGTCGTATTTGTGTGTATCTATACCACCTGTATCCTAAGGAATCCTGTTTATATATTTAATATGTTTGCTATTCTTTTTGATCTTCTTTTAGGGTTGTGTATATTAGGTATATTTATAATTGTGGAAACATACTATATAAACGGATATAAACATTTATAATTATATGTATATTAACCCATTTTGATATTTAAGAATAAGATAGACGATGGAATTGTTATAGGTTAATATATTTAAGATTTTCACTACACATTTCTTCCGAACTTGGACGTGGCGTTGCTGTATCACTGATTGCGGCAGGTTGGTAAAATGCTAGTAAATATCCAAAGAACAATTCAATTAATCCAGTACGTATTCTGTTTGCTAATTAAATGTACTCGTACCTTAGTATTACCGAATGTGTTCTTTGTATCAACGGCAAGACTTTAACGGGAGAGAAAGAATACATTTATTTCCTTGTACCAGTATGTATAACATTATTCACATGAAAGTTAAATTTAAATGTTATAGGATGTGTCGAAAACTGTGCACATTCGACATACGCCATGTGACAAGATTTAACATAGCTACTGATTTTCAGTGCTGACTTTTCTCTTACGCAGTTCGGCCAAGTGGTGGATTGTGTACAAATATAAAAACAATTTACAATTAAAAAATAATAATTCAAATGTATAATTTTGTTAATAAAATGTATGAGAACTAATATAATGTCGAAATAATACTTATTTTACATAAAATAAGTCAACGCTTGACAAAAATCCCACCTTATGGTAAGTGGTGATGAAGTCTAAGATGTTGAACGTACCAACCTATAAGAGCCTCGTCACTCTCCTCTTGAAGAATCCCACATCGTAACTAGCCGGGAACACCGACGCGGGTAAGGGCAAGGGCAATTTGTAAGGGCAATACACATTTGTTTGCTTACAAACACTATAAAAAATCGCAACTTCCGTCTGTCTGTTTCTATATTTACTGCCTTAAAACCGTGTAGTAAATCAGTATCGCTTCAATTCTATTCTGTTTGTGTTATCAACAAAAACTGGAAATATAACGTAGTTTAATAAATGTGGTCGTGTTTGGACCAGAAGATGAACACGAGTACACGTACCTTTGAAATTGTTACGAGCTTGCATCGGAACATTTACAACTTGGAGCGTAAGGGATTCTATGTGTAGTGCTCCTATTTGATAGAGACAACACATTGTCTCGTGTGAATCGGCAGAGAAGCTAGTGGTAAACTTTTCAGTAGTGTAAGGAAATCATTTTTAAAGGAGCAACACTACACGTTTGAGAGGGGGTAAGAATGCCGAATACTGAGGGTATATAAGAAGAAGAAGAAGATGATGATGATGAATATGATTCTATTGTGCAATTTACAAGTGGAGTGCTAAGCTGTTTAAAGCGTTGAGTGTTTGAAATACAGTAATAAATAAGTTTGCTAGATTCAGTGTTTTTCTGGCTATCCTTATAGTAGGTGAGGAGGTGGGGTAGTTGTCGAGCGCGGCGTCTTATATTGCACAGAGTCAGTCTTATGGCCGACATGATACGGATCGGACGTGTGGTAACGCCCGTCGATTATGTAGTAGTAAGCTCGTGATAGTTTCTAGTTTTCCTTGATGTGGATACCGTAAGGAACACCATATATTACACCATGTATCTTAGAGTACAATCCAACCTCTCCTGCTCGTAGTGCATATTGCTAAACATGAGACAACGACGTCGGTTTCCTACTATTGGAGATAGTTTGTTTCTGTATCTGTCTAGTTTAGTAATGCGAAACACCAAAGACCTGTTGCTGGTAGAACCAAACTGTAATCTCATTATTATTGGTCCTTCTACTCTGCTACCGAAACGTAAATGCCCATAGGCTGTACTGGTCAATGAAGACCGGTTAAAGCTAACGTAAAATGACTTCTTACATTTTAATAACGAAGTACAATATAGTAACTGTTTTTTTTATATCACGTGAATGACGCGTACATCCATGGGCATCAGGGGCCATTAAACACAGCAAATCACTACCTTCTTCCTTCTTCCATTTCAATAACAAAAATCTAGCGTCATGTTTGAAAATCTCACATCAAAGGCGTCTCAGGAAATGTAATTTTAATTTAGCAAACGCAAGTATACCGCCACCGGCATGACGATCTCGGCGCAGTACCGTTATAAGGGATAAACACGTTTTATTACCATGGACGCCTTAACGGGGTCAGCAGCTGGGAGTAAGTAAGTGAGAAAAAAAAAGATTTATAATGCTCCGTTCAGCACAAGTTAACGAAGACATAAATATTATCAATTACATATAAACAAAAATTTGTTACTTTTTAGATTTCCCCATGCACCTCAACTAAAACGCAGAACTTACGTGTCAAGTTTGATTTTCTCCGAGTTTCCGTTCAGGAAAAAGATACAATTTGGTAATGTGAGTTTCGTGAGTTCATAATTACCGTCCCATATAGAGGGGTATAAATATTTTATATACGTCAAATAAAAGGTTCCGCTATATAGATCATATTTTGAAATATATATACATATCTCTTATCTTGATAACGGGCAAGTTTCAATACAGCACCTTATAACGTCCGGATTCTCTGATTCGGGAGACACATAAAGCATCACCAATATTTTTATCTGAAATTAACATGTTTATCTATAATCTGAATGTTCCGGACGAATTTTGAACTACTTTCTTTCCTCTTCTTCCAGATCCACTCATAGTAGGGTTTAGCTGAAGCTGTAACAAAAAAAAAACAATAAATTTCACAAGTACATATATACTTATTAAATACATTTTACGTGAACTATCTTACTATTATACAGGGACGTAATGGAGCTCTGTAACCGTAACCGAAACTATCGGATATCCGTAATAATTTCATACCGTAACTGTAACTGAAACCGGTTAAATATTATTCATACATCCGTATCCATATCCAGATCCGAAATATCATTCTTTTACCGGGATCAAAATTATCCTATCCTATAAGTTATTAATATCCTATAAGTTAGTCAAGTATCACCCAAAAAATATGTTTTGACCTCTATATCGACAACAAAGCTTACCTATATTCAAACTGAAAAAATATATCTAACTTGCAGCTCTCCCTCTAGCGATCTCAGCAGATTGTCCCTTATAATACGCTCACACCAGCAAAATATTCATCAACTGTCTGTTGGATTAGTTTTGTCCAAAGACCGACAAGTATAAGGTACGAAAGCCTTCCATAATACATGCTAACAATAGCCAAGATCAACGATTTAATGTGCTATTTGCAGCAAAAAAGCGCTCCAGAAGTTCCCATACCAGCGCTCACCCATTCAACTATCGACCGCATTCGAAACCACTAAACTCTAGCTGTCGGGCTATGAGCTTATTAAAATTATGTAAACAATATTTTGTATTTACTTGCACTAGCTAACAGCTCTCAGCTACTTTATATTCAATGTAGCCTTATAATAAGCGCGTAATAAATTTTCTTATGACGCTCAGGCTTAATAACTTAACTCCAGCTGGCTTATAACAAATTTTTGAATTATCAGTGTTCAAAGTATAATTTTATATCTGGTTTATATATTTTTAATGTAACTGGTCGACAAACGAGCAAACGAGCCATTCGATGGTAAGAGGTCACTGTCGCCCAGAGATCGTCCCTCAGTAACCCAAATCACCAAAGCGTTGTCGGTCGGAAAGGAAGAGACCTTTATTATTACTGGCTCTTGGATACTGCGACCGAAACGCGCATAAAACAATGCCTTACCACCACACAGATATCTGCAAACTGAGTGGTACAGAGTCCAGTGACCTCCAACGGGAAGGACCGTTTGCCATATCCTTGTCCGTTGTTCAGCACGGTGCATCAAAAGCAAGCAAGGTTGCATGGCTCAAGCATGAATGGAGCCGATAACACCCCAAAATACATACTTGTAAAGTCTTTTTCAGTCAGTAGCGAAATGTAAGTTATGTTAATTGTGGGAAATTTTATGTGTTGTATTGTGCAATATTGCAATAAATGGTAATAATATATATTATATTTCTAATCTACACTCGCGTGCATCCGAATCGACTCACCTTTACAAAATGCGTAAATGGTGTAATATATTTTTAAAGGATAAAGAAAATATAGGTATATATATATATTTTGAAAGCTTATTTCATAGGCTTTAAAATGATACCATAATATCAAGAATCTGCGCAATATTTTTGAATTTATTCGAATTCAATTCACAGGGTAACAAAAATTTAATTAGTGAAAAAAAGAAAGGATAATTAAAATTAAATGAAAACAAAAAGTTATGATAAAATTATTAAATCGATAATTAGTGTTGCCCCCCCCTAGCCTTAATAACAACTCTAAGACGGTTCCCCATCGACCTGATAACCCTTACTACCAGATCTTGAGGGAGAGCCTCCCGCTCCTCTTCGAGCACTGTCTTTAGCTCTACAATGTCTGCAGGCGCTGGATTTCTGGTCCGCACTCTGCGTTTTAGCTCGTCTTATATGTGTTCAATAGGATTGAGATCAGGGCCGAGTGGCGGCCAGTCCATGGTCTCAATACCAACTTCGTCCAGTAACTGACGTGTGATTCGTGCTGTATGGCAGCGGGCATTATCGTGCATAAGAAGGAAGCCATCTCCTATGAAGCCTTCATAGGGAAAGACGTGTTCAAGGAGAACGTCTTCCACATATCGGTCTGCAGTCAGACCGCCTCCTCGGCCTCCACTAGGGATGAAAACAAGAGCTGTTTTTCCTTCGACAGAAATGCCCGCCCACATCATACACGAACCACCGCCATAGGACACTGCTTCGGCGAAACAATATTGCGAAAATCGCTCGCCTGGACGCCGGTAGACTCGAGCTCTCCTGTCGCTGCCATGCAGACACACCCTGCACTCGTCAGTGAACAGGACCGATCGCCATTGTTCAGCCGTCCAACCGATGTGTTCGCGAGCAAATGCAAGGCGAGCTTGTCGGTGGGCTGTAGTCAATTTGGGGCCTTTGGCAGGCCGTTTTGGAGTCAGGTTGGCATCTTTTAGCCGTCTTCTAACCGTCCATTGACTGACAGCGATTCCACGAACCTCTCTCAGTCGCTGCTGTACAGCAACACCGGTGAGATGGCGATCTCTGAGACTTGTAGAGACGATAAAACGGTCGTCTCTCTCAGAAGTACGCCGCCGCCGACTGTTATCTGGCCTCCTAGAGTAAGAATTTGTCTCTTGGAACCTTCTGTATACCCTGGATACAGCAGATTGGCTCAGATTTAGACGACGAGCGACTTCTCGCTGGCTAAAGCCCTGTTGTACCAAAAGGACAACTTGGGCTACTTCTTCTGGTCTTGTATCCATAGTGGCGGCGAACTGGTAATCGTATCTTGCGGAAATGTGTTCAGGTCAACTTCTGATAAGCGATTGATAAGGGTGCGTTCCTTACAGGGGTTTATATAGGGGGTGGCACAGCGCAACTCGTTAGTACTGCAAGCAGTAAATTTTACGCACTTACGTTCATGCCACGATATTTTCCAAAGTGGTGATTGGATTAAAATGATAAATGTTTTAATTTAAAGGTAAAAGAATAGGCTTTAAGAAAAAAAAACCTTTTATAAACTTTTTTATTTTTTTTTAAATAAAAACACACTGTTTGTCTATTTTGTATGGGTGAGTCGATTCGGTTGCACGCGAGTGTATATTAATATTGTCCTCTAAAAAGGCTGCCTAGAAGAGATCGCTAGCTTAGCGATAAGACGACCCCGTAGCCTAGTTGGTAGTGACCCTGCCTGCCGAGCGTGGGGTCCCGGGTTCGATTCCCGGCCTGGGCAGATATTTATGTGACAGATTAATGTTTGTTCTCGGGTCATGGGTGTTTGTGATGTGATAATTGTGTATGTCCATGCCACCCGCAACACAGGGAATCCTAGTGCGGAGGTGTGAGTGTGTAAACGTTTATTATTTATTATTTATTAAGGTGTATACCCAATATAAGTTTTAAATCACTATTTGTAACTGTTTGGTGTACAAAAATAAACACACACACACACATGTGTGAACCTGGATCTCCTTGCTCAGTATATCCAGTATATCGCATCCATTACAAACGAGGTTCAGGGTAATAATATCAATTGATTGAATTCTATTCAACATCCTAAGTTGATATTTTAATTTGTTTTGTCACATGTGTTCACAGCTTCGAAGGTGAACATAAAGAAATACTTTGAAATTAAATTGATTGCCTTTCGTTTGGAATTTCAATTGTAAAGTACAGACAATGACGCACCGACCCTTTCGGTTCACAGAAATGCCTACTTTGATCAAGTGGACGACAGGGATTCGTCTGATTCGGTGCGAATTTTAATAGAGCTAAAAATAAATCTAGCATTCGTTGTCTGATCGTTCTTTGTGTCTAGATATAGATGGAAGAGAGAAACATATATTTTTATAGTACTGTATCTGTATTAGTCAATGTAGTATTACTTCTAGTCAGGGTTTTGTTACTTTGAACTACGAATAATAGATTGTAACTCTAATTGCTTCGTGAGACGATCGTTAGGCTTACAAGTGGTACCCGCGTATGTTTATTGTATGGTTATTCATTTTTGTCATGCTATAAATGGTTACACCATTTTAATCAAATGTTGGTTTAGAGTTTTTAAAATTAGAAAAATAATTATTTATAGCTGTTACTAAAAAAATTACATTTTTTCTCATCCAGAGTTACAATTCCCAGGGTATGAAATATTACAAAAATTCACCTAAAAATGTCCAGTTTCAACTTAATCTATTCATGCGTGATACCATCTCAATCAGCCATAAAGATAATCAAAAAATCCAAATAAATATATTGGCTATTTATATCGATAACGGAGGAAGATACGATTTGCAAAAATACCCGTAGAAATAAAACTAATTCCTTAATTAAAATCTTATCGTCTCACCTTCCACCGTGAAACAGTTGAAATGTAAATAGTGACATTTTATTAGGAGACCAGTTTAATTGAATCTATTCTTAGGCGCAGGTGTTGGGGCTTTTACCCTATAAATTCTGAGACGGTATTAGGAGTGCCGAAAGTTATTTTTGGTTAATGAGTTATAATATCGAAGCGGCTTATGAGAACGGTAAACAGCGATGAATTAATTAGATGGAAGGGATTATGATTTACATCAGTCAGTAGACGCAGCGTATACAACACGCACACAGACCAATGTATAACTTATAATATATGACTGTTGCGTGCCTATATAATGATACGATCGCCCGGAACGATGGCAGTTGCTGAGTGCAACACATTGTAACTGGTGCTTACTTACATACAAAGTAGTTTCGCTGGCAACGTGTCGGTGATGCCTTTGTGACGTTGGCCACTGCATTTGCTAGTTTATTGGCTATTGTCATAAAAATCAAAGCCAAGTACGAACCTGGAGTCTATATGGGACATTATTCATATATAGTGTCCCGTAATAAAAATATGGGAAGTAAAATCAAAGTATTAACAAAAACTGAAACCATTACGTTGGCTTTACGCGAAAAATGTTTGCGCATCTTATAATGAAAGGGTAATGTTTTTTTGTTTTATAAATATCTATTTTTTCAATTTCTTTTAATAACTACCGACGATCCCTTAGCCCAGTTAGTAGTGACCTTCCCTTCCGAGCGTGAGGTACCGGGTTCGATTCCCAGCCGGGGCAGACATTTATGTAACAGATAAATGTATGTTCTCGGGTCGGGTGTTTGTAATGTCATATTTGTGTATGTCCATGCAACCCGCAACACAGGTTATCCCAGTGCGGGGGTGTGAGTGTGTTAACGTTTAGTTTAACATTTAACTACAGTTTTTAATACAAGTTATTTTAGCTTACATGGATGCATATACCGATTACATGTTAAATATGGTAATAATAATGAAATTAATTACTTTACCGACTTAAGCAAAGATTCAAAGTTTTTATTGTTTTTTGTATTATAAAGAGAGCACCAATTTTGTGAGTTTTTGTGTACGCGAAGGGTAATATCCGGCACCTATTTGATAAAGCATTTTACCATTTGAAAGGCAATACTCGTAATTATAAAGACATTTTTTATATACACCGTAGCACGGATATGACTTAAGAACAATTTGATCAACATAATTATACCATAGGCGGCCTAATCGCTAAAAAACGATTTCTTTCAGACAACCTTAAGGTGAGAAGTTATAAGCGTAGGAATATTATCTAGTGGCAGGGTGTACTTAATAAAATTATATAACAGATTAAGTATAAGATAGCTTGTAGATAGCAATGGATGAAATGGGATTAGGGAAGTATGGAGAACACGAAATCAAAGTTCTAAGTAATGTTCTCTGACCTTAGTTTTAAAAGAGTTTAGGGAATTGCCGTGACGAATTTTTTCAGGCAGAGAATTTTGAAGGCGTACAGCCGCAACCGTAAAGGAGTTATGGTAAAACGAGGTCGATTGTGTCGGAGTACTGAGAACAAGAGATTTTAAGGAGCGGCGGGTTCGATCATGGCTTAAATGGAGAAATTTGAAGTTTTCTTTGAGGTACGGAGAATATTTTTGATCAAATAAGATATTATATAGGTTTGGTGCATGGCACATTAGTCTGGTTGAACATAGGCTGTATAACAAGTGTACTTATATAAAACTAGAAAATGCCGTCACTTCGCTTCAGTATTATCTTCCACTTAGACATGGCATCTGCATCGTTTTAGGACTGTTTTAGGTTTTCTTGTTCCGTGTATTAGAAACACATATTCATAACTTTTTTCTTAATGGACGGATTGAACTGTAAATGTTAAGTGACGTTTACTGCCATACATTAGTGAGAACCTTAACGAAATCGGATAAGCTGTTAGCGTAAACAAACGCGCAGACAAACAGACAAAAATTCCAACAACTATTGTTTTCGGTTCTATTGCGTTAATAAAGAACCCTAATTTTAGTGTTTCTCATATATCTTTAATGTACAGAAAGCGATCTGTTAGAATTTTATTATATGTATAGAAGATATAAATGAACTGTTGAACCCAAACAAAGTCGTTAGGGTACGCTACTCACTGCATAAAAGTAACGTTCATTTTAAATTTGCATTGCTTTTTTAAAAACCTTTAAAAAGTAGTTTTTTTAAAAAGCTTTTTATCTTTCTATTTTTGGTGTCAACATTGTTACGTAATACTTACGTACAAAATGTTACTAAATAACGGGGTGAGAAGGTCACGTAATCACCACCTCTTCCCAAGATATATTTTCTGTCGACTATCTCTTACGAGTCTTCATTAAGGATCGCTGTTGTTTTCGTCATCAGTACAGTATGTATATGGGTTGATGACTCCTAGATGCAAACGCTTCAATGATGGCTTTGCAAAGTTACAAGTACTGTTGGATTATTGTAATCGGTCGAGAAATTGCATTTTTGTTTATAAAACACATCATCAGACCCTGAGATGATCAATGACTGGTTTTGCAATGTTAATATTACCACAACACATATCAAACAAGGCTGGAATATTGCTGTCCGTTGAAAAGTTCCCTCTTTATCTTTAAAATCCATCATCAGATCCTCTCCATATTTAAAGTGTAGCAACTTCCTACCATCTTCTATATATTAGAAAAAGCATCAATATGAGTTCATAAAAAATGGCTATACATATATAAAAATACAGGAACATCGAACCACCTTACCTTAGAAGTCGGTAAAAAAATTCATTTTTTGGATCCTGTATGGTTTTAGTGAGTTTTGCAATACAACATTTGTATAACACATAGTAAGCTCAACGAATTATTATTGTAGAGTATTTTATTATTGTATTTTCGCTTTCCAACAGGACAGTAATAAAATTGATTAGCTCAAAGCAGTTTCCTTCGCAGTTATTAAAATTCTATCCAACTAGTTTTATCTAAAGCTCAGAGAACTCTATAACAAATCTACAATTATCCAATAAATTGTGAAAGTAATAATGTCATATTTCGGATGAATGCAGCAAAAATATTCTTGTAAAATCAGCTTCTCTATTGGTCTGGACTCGAATAGTGACTCTAACTTGCGTGTTTGTGTGGTTGTCCGTCGCTCAGTAACGTCTACTGGGTGGAAAAAGTTCAGTTTGATCAGATTGATTGAGAAGTTGGGGGACACAACTACAAGGGTGTAGGCAAGAGGTAAATTAGATAATAGAAAAGAGACTGGTAACTGAGCTGGTCCTATGCTTCGTTTTGATCGGCAATGTGTCAGTGATGCCTTTAGAGGTACACGTCCATGGACGGCGATGACCGCTTACCATCAGCTGGCAAGTCTGCTTTTTTTCAGGTAGTACTACCTCGAAATGATAATTAACACTATAACATTGTGCTAGTTCAAAGTAAAAGAACAGTGCAAGATTGGAAAATGATTTTACACCCTTTATTTAGACAAATATAGTGTAAGGTCTTATACGAGTACTTAACAGACATACATATAGGGTCACATAAAGTCCTAAATCGTATAGTTTCTACGAAAATCGTTGTGGATATCTATATTTGATGCGTAGTACGGAACTGCGCGATTCCAATTTAGACTTAACCAGTGTTTGTTGATAGCTGACAATCAATCAAGAAGATCAATTGAGCGCAATTTTTCTGTGTGACCATTGGTCATCACTAACACTGTCCAAATCTTTGGACGAAATAACACTGAAGCATAACGAATCCACATAAAAGTTTACATAAAACATACACAATGTCACGAAGCAGTCATATAATACGTATTGATAATCCAGGAATAAATAAGAATTCAAATGACAGCCATTCCAAAATCTACAGTAGGCAAGTAAAACGTTTAACGGCCGCGACCATCGTAAAAAAAAGCGTAAAAACTCGCAACTAATGATGTTATAATGTCGGCCGTAGGCACGTCTCGGCGTCATAAACTTCTGCTTTTAAGGAAATTCAGTATTAACCAATTAAAGTTACATAAAGTCGTTTTTACTACTTAGATAACTGATATTCTTAGTTATTTATATGTTCACACACTCACACTCCCGCATTGGGATACTCTGTTGCAAGGGGCATGAACTTACATCACAAACATCTATGTCATATAAATATGTCTTCTTCTTCACGCGCCATCTCCATCAAGGAGGTCGGCGACCATTTGTCGATACGTCTCTTTATCAGCAGTCATGAACTAGCTATCTGTCCGTAATCCATGAGATTCTTTTTCTACCTGGACCTCTACTTTCTTTAATTTTGCTTTCAATCATTATCATAACTCATATGAAGTCATATGTATATTGCTTTATAATTGAGAATAAGAAGCGCGCAACAAAAATCCATAGCACAACGTTCACGATACGTACAGTGAGTACCCGTTCGTACAATCGTTTAAAATCATGTAGTACCTAAAATATTTTGCTACTTCGATAAGATTCCAATGCTAATATAAATTTCACAAGACTCATACGAGTATTCCGCGATATTACTCCCTGGTTTAACGTATCATGCATTATATTATATTGTAAATATGAAGCTCATATCAAAAGCATTCTTATGAGTAAATGTAATGAACTATAAATAAATATATATATAAACAGATATAAACTGTATTATTACTTCAGAGACGAGATATATATATAAATGCTTTTTGAAGTTACGATTAATATATTTTGCTTGTGAGTTTCTTGTCATTTCTGGGACTGCTCTTGATAGAATTCTGCCGAAGCAGAGGTGTAGTTTGAATGTCGAAATTTGTAATAGCTTACTTCGAACCATCCGGGATTCCGCAGGCTGCATCCGTCATGAGGAGGGGCTATGGCGAACGGTCCCTACTGTTGAAGGTCGCTGGACTCTGTACCACTCACTTTAATTCAGACAGAACTTTTGTAAGATGGAACGATTTTTTTACCAGCCTGGCTACCTATCAGACTGTTTCTAGAATCAACCATTAATGGCAATCGTTTTATGAATTGATGAATGGTAGTTTTAACGTGCTCCGATTGCAGTGTGAAGAGGTCAGTGATAAACAGGACCTTGACTCCATTTTGGCCGGCAACACGTCCGTAATACCTATAGTATTACGTGCGTCGATGAATGCCGATAAAATATTTGTTATAAGTCCACAACAAAAACGACAAGGATAAAGATTTGTAACAAAAACAAAACGATTTTACCAGGAACAGGAGTGGCGTAAGGAGCAGGACCACTCGAATATGACGTACACATCAACTTTTTCGCTAAACGATTGCTATTCAGCGGGTGTTTTGTTTTTCTCAACTGTTTGCTTCAAGGCGCTTTCTGATAGGGTT
>PDGT01000137.1:0-35836 GCA_003671415.1 Megathymus violae | reverse complement strand
AGATGCATAGTTAACTTATATATATTGTGTTTTTATAATTTTTATTTTTATATCAGTTCAATCATACATGAAATAAAGTTCAACTGCTCTTCAAAATATTGCTATTCTTTCTTTCTTACCTTCTCATTTCCCGGCCGACAACGGATCAGTGATACCATTGGTTTGCCGATGTCCATGTTCTACGGTGACCACTTACCATCAGGTGGCTCGTCTGCTCATTTGTCGGCTATTAACATAAAAAAAGACAATAAAAATACTATGTGAGATTTAATTCGTCATTAATGTGACTTATTTTTTGTCGTTCTAAAACGCAACAGGGAATGTACCAAACAGAATTGTTGAAGAATCCCAGATTAGGAGTTTTTGTTGTCGGCATGAGAGAGTTCGGTGCTCGGCACAAAGGGGTGGGCTAGTATTTTTGCCGGCAGAATTTCCTACAAAGGCTTAGCTAATACGCATGTTTTCAAAACATGGCATGTGTGCATTTATAGAGACGGGGGAAAAAAATCCTTCCAAAATGTGTCATTCAAAATAAAATAACGATAAAGAAAATTAAGTTAGATTTACAATATAGAATACATTTAAAAAATCTAAGCTCAAGGTTGGTTGCAATTTTATGCGCCTTATAGCATAGTGGACAACGCCTCATATTATCGATTGTGTTACAGTTGATTTATTTATAAATTTAATCTATCCAGGTCTATTCGGGTTCTGTCTAGATGCACCTTAATGGTCGTCCATTATTATAAATACAATAAAGGATCTAACGCTATAACCTCGTGGTGTAGCGTGTGTAAATTATTTGTATAAGAAATTTATTTATTTCTTTGGATCCACAACAAAGAATGGTCCAAAGGCAGACTTAATGCGCGAAAAGCGAAAGGCTAAATTGAGAAGCGACGAAGGCGGTGCATAAGATTAAAATAAAAAATGGGTACAATATATAAATATTGTTTTTGAATAAATAACATATATACACATTAATACAATAATAAAGTATAAATATATAGTATTGGTAAAATTACTGTAATTATAAATATATAAACAAATCCCTTGTGTTGGAGGTTTTGCGCTTTGTACCATCCGGTTTAGTATCAACGGTACTCATGCGTGTTGGTAGAGATTTTTACGTGCTGGTCGAGCTTCTGCCGCTCCAGAATCGATTTGATTTATTATTTTGTAACGAGTATCAGAATTAAACGCGGGATTCTCGTATGCGTTTTCACGGGGAACGTGTGATGTTACTATTTTCTTATGCGACAATTAAATTGCATAATGTAGCTCTAGAAATCGTTTACCGGTTAAGGAATAAATGTGGATAGGAGAAGAATAAAAAGAAGAAACATCTATTCAGTCATAGTACCCACATAAACAAAAAAAGAAACTACATAAAATAAAACACTATACTCATATACTTAATTCGATGTTACAGTTGCGGAGGTACTAACATGACGGCAAGGGGTCGCACTCAGAACATGCAGTGGACGAGATCCACGGCGTCTGATGTTTCAATGCGCTCATCTGCCAGTCGCGCGTAACCTTGTGAGCGGCATGACGTGTTACGATTAATTGTAGATCTCTGCTAACAGCAATTTCGAATTTAGTACTGTATAGGTGAATGACAAAAAACAAAACATAAGACCAAAAGAGAATAAAAAACTAAATTAAAAATATAAGAAAACCGCTTTCTTCTGCTCCGGAAACATTTTTGTTACCTTCCTAGTAGGTATGCGTTCATGGTACATGTGACAATTTTCTTTAAGTGGAACATCTGCTCGTGTGTCGATTGAAACTTTTATTGTATCTTATTCTATCTTCAGTCAGTCATGTACACATATACTTTGAGTGTAGATATTAATAATATATTTTTTAATTGAGACTTTGAGTGCCAATAGATTTATCCCAGTAACACTGAACAGTTTTAATATTTGGACAATTTTGCATCTGTTGAACAACGATGCAGAATTTTTTATATATTTTCCTACAATGATCCCTTTCACATAACACTTTTTTAGCTTTTTTAGGTAACTTCCAAAATCAGAATTCGTCCATTTACGATTCAGCTCCCCAATTGGGTCATCCCTAGTATCCCTACCAAATTTAAACTTTTGTTTAGTAGACCCCGAAAAAATGGCATTTTATAGAGGATATACAGGCAAGCGGGTGATATTACAGAGATTAGGTTATTCGTGTATTTCCTTAACCCGTACCCATACGTATTTCTATGCGTTTAATAAAATTCTTCGGGTTGAACTCGGGACGACGTAAGATTATGAACGGAATAAAATCGATGGGTGCGGCGGCGGCATGTTGGCGTGTTGGCGACGCGCGAAATGGGAACGCGAGGAAAATTATTCGCGATTAAAGTTAGGGCACGGCGGTGAGTTTGGTGTGATTGGAGTTGGATTTAGTTAGCGATTTACTCAGATACAATTTAGCTTGCGAATGAAATATTACAGAAATAAATACTCACTCGTTCATGCTGCTTTACGATTCCTGATGTTGAATGGAAGTTGAATAGAAATGAACTAGGGATGTTATGGAGCTTTGTAACTGTAACTGAAATTATGGGATATTCGAAATAAAAGTATATCTGAAACCGTAACCGAATCCGATAAAAAAGTTTTGAATAATTTCGATAGCCGTGTTCATAAAAATTTTAAACTGCTTTTATTATTAAGT
Organism: Megathymus violae; assembly: GCA_003671415.1. Taxonomy (NCBI): domain Eukaryota; kingdom Metazoa; phylum Arthropoda; class Insecta; order Lepidoptera; family Hesperiidae; genus Megathymus; species Megathymus violae. The sequence continues at coordinate 33,154 of PDGT01000137.1, read as the reverse complement.
TTTTAAGGCTATTGTTCTTTCCTATGATTGTACCAGATAATACTTAGAAATAATAAAGTCAGTGTCACCTTGTAAATACATTATATATTTTTTCCGATTACTAAATCATCTAATATCCGTAACCGAAATTATCTGAAACAATCGGATAATCTGAAATAATTTCAGATTCATAAGCGTAACCGAAACCGTTAAAGATTTATTCATGTATCCGTATCTAGATCAGAATTTTTATATTCATAACATCCCTAGAATAAACAAAAATTTATCCGTCATGATTGGCGCCGAACGTGGGTCCATATAGCTCCACGACGTTGAAGAAGGTATTATATCTCATTACAATATATTGTTCCAGGAAATAATCAAACCTGGCCTCGCTTGACAGGAACAATAATAAAAGCCTAAACTTCAGACCCTCTTTGAACTAAATTAACATAATAAAGTCGTGATGCCTCCATCCAGACCTCAATTATGAGGACAGAAAAAATTCTCATGTAATGGACAACGGTTATAAACAAAGATAAGATAAGCATTGCTTTACAACGAGGGAATGCTGCTAGCATTTTGGGTGCTGCACCCCAAGGATCAAGTTATATACACTTATTTGAATTAATTACTTTATTTTATTTTTAACAATGGTTATAAAGAAATTGATATTATACAGAAAAAACGAGGCATTTATATTTTCTCAACCCGACACAGACCATTCCATGTCTCCATGGACATTCCAACAGACCAGACGGAGAAAAATTCATCAATACGGATGTATCTGATTTGCCCGGGTTCTGTGTATAACTCCAATTAATTAAAATTGTTTTCTTACAGTTTACTTATACTTGTGACTAACGATCTATTTCTATGTATTTTTAAAAATGTTGACCTCATGGTGTCAAACACTAGTGCAGGGAAAAGCGAATGTAAATTTTCTTGTATTATTTTTTAATTATTAATTTTCCGTTTTTCTTTTTTCGTTTCGGTTTTCGTTTCTTAATCTTTCTATTTTCACTTACACTTTAATAATACTCTATTTTATTGTGCTAATATGTATGTACAGAATTTTCTTGTACTACAAACCAATTCCAAAGTATAGTTAGGATGGAAAAAATATCATGGACAGACAGGTAAACACGTGAGTGATTTTCCACCGCTCCGTTCGTCATAGAAAAGCTCATTGATGTAATGCCGAGAATTATAAAGGTGACTTTTAAACAAGCTCATGACGTATTTCGTAGAGTCGATCGTGAAGGGGCATGCAATAAAACAGTTATTTTCGTAGTAGCGTTCGTAGCGAGGTGCTACATTGACTGTGTACGGTAGCGACGGGTAAGTTATGTTTGGATCGAGCCAAAGATGATGATTAAAAAAAAAGCGATTATTATTACAATAAATGAAATATAGTTTTCACCCGACTATACGAGGATTCACTGATGCATCGTCTGACTGTCTAGGTTTTATCTACGCACAATGTTAGTACTATTTGCTTATTATATTAAGAATTACCATGACAAATCTATAAATGTTGAGGATAATAATTGTAACATTAGGATGAAAAAGAAAAATTCCAAAAAATATTTTTTTAATTAATTCTACTTAGCCACTACAGTAATTTTACCTGGACGTTTTTACGGATATTTCAAAACGCATACGTGGAAAGAAGAGATGTCACCGTCAAGCTGTACGCAACTCCTATAAATTACATAATAGGATTCTATATGTAGGTGTACATAAAAAGTCTGACAGGATTAATAGTGTTTTAGTTTATAAGTTATAAAGTTTGAGATTGTAGTTTAGTTGGACATAATTATTATATAGTCATGTATCGGTCCTATTAATCAAAAAATATAGGACGCAAATTAATTATTATAAGTCAAAAATAGATTTACTGATCGGAAAAATACTATGTTGGCGTAATAATTTTGTACTGGTACATGTTTGCAAAATTGTTTTAAAGAGTTCATTCGCCGTTTCTTCTCCTCAATGTTAAATCACCTTTTCGTAACGGTAGTAGAAGCAAAAAATGACGTGCATAATTGTACTTAAAGAATACCTATATAATTAATTGAATGATTTTGAATTTGAATTGGAAAATGTAACTAATAACTAAGAAATGCATATATTATGTTTCTATAAATCTTTGTTTAGTTCGTTTTTATACAGTCAAATTAATTTTTTTTCAGCTGTAAGTTTTATACTCTGTATACGAGTAAAACTTAAGTATAGTTATAATAAGTTACGTGAGATAATATATATGCTAAAATACAAATGAACTATAACAATTATTTCGGTAAGGGGTATCGTTTGTACATGTAAGAGCGTTTTACTATCTTTGTATTAGTCATTATTATCATTATCATCCCAATCCATAATTGTACCAATTCTAGGTTCGGGTCTCCTTCTTGGGTGTTTCTTGCCACTTTTTCTTCCGAGACCGCTCAAGGTAGGGAATTGTTGAAGCGATGCGTAATGGCGTAGTTTAACATTCGAAAACTCTTTATTAAAACCCTCTTCGAATTAATCATTCATTCGTTACTCTCACAGTACGAGAGGTTAGGCCCACAGTCCACCACGTTGACCGAGAATAGATTCGCAGACGTAATTTATTTAAATTTAAAGCCTTTTAGCTGAAGTTTTGTGGCTACTTGACAGTAGACGGACTTTTTATGTTTGTTGTTCCTATAACAGTAGAATAAATAATATTATAGCAATAATTTGGAGTCGAACGATCGCGTGTCTGGTCAGAACATAACTAGATTAGCGGTATTGAAAACGATTTGTGAGATCATCATCGGTTGAAATTTGATCTATTGTATCGTATCATGCAATGTTTGCTCAGTCATCAGAATATCTATAAATATTTATATATATTTTTAGTTTTGCTAAACTATAAACAAGTGCCTTGTAATTAATTAACGTAAATGTAATTAATTAAAAAATTAAGTAACTAGTACCATACTGATTCAGTGCTGATTGGTAGAAGAAGTAGGGCCAAACCAAGTATTGTAACTTCTTATATCTCCCGAAGGCTTCCGACGCGGTTCACTGACTGAGGTCTAGTGAAAGCAACCACGACCGATAGCTTCAATTTTGCTACTAGCAGTTATAATAGTTTATCTCGATGATCACTACTTATATGTATGTATATTTCACCTTTGTAACTCTATAAGAAAATAAATCATATATTTATATGATATATGAGTATGTATAATGCATGTACGCATCTATGTATAATGATATTTTATAATATGTGTGTGTAATATGTATAGTAAAATTGTAAATATAGATAATGTACTGCAATCAATGATAAAAAAATAATTCAATAAAGTATTTTAAGTTACCCTACTTACTAAGTCACAATTACTTAGTGATGGGGCACTGAGTTGCTATAGTTATTTTATTGTGCGGTAATATATCACGCACAGTACGAAGATTCGAATCACCAACTTTTGCTCATAGTCCTTCGGAATCTAATAGGACGCCATTTAAAAGATCGTGAAGACGGGGACGTCATTTGAATGAGTAAAGCTTCCCGCGTTCAATCTCATAGAAATCTCTGAGGAGAGGAATTCATTCAATTTAGAGCTCGCCTAAAATTTCTGATGTTACGAAGTTTCCCAACGACGATGGATCGGCCCGTGACAATTATGAAGTGCGCGATATTTTCAAAGTTAAAAATGAACAGATGGGCCACTGTGCGTACGTTACCGTCTTTATTTTTAATTGCAACCCAATTTTATAATTCCAATGTAATAAAACAAAATGAGATGATAATAAGATTATAATTATTATTAAATTTGTATTACATATAATTAGGAATAATATATAATTTGTGCACTGATTCAGCGGCGGTGTGTGAGTGTTCGAATATTGGACTGGGAGTCCGGTAGTAATGGTATAATTACTGCATGGTTTTTACGATTCCGATTCTATTATCACAATATATTTGTGCGGTCGATGCGAAAGTTAATAGATAAGATGAGATCTGATAACCGGCTATGTGTTCAAGTTATTGACATGTTATTCGGTTATAAATTAAAATCGTATATATAAAAGTGCGTACAAAAGAAACGCGCTGGATCACCTTGTAAGTTTATTTATAAAGATGTAATAACTCCATATTAATAATATAATATCCAAAGATACCATTATATCTCGTTTTGGAATTTACGTCTTTATGATCGTTATTTCATAACGCGGACACCATTTAACTGGACCACCGCATAGATGGTACTTGACAAATTTATGAGTTATTATTTATAATATTTAATTTTATGAATGCATATGCGTATGGATGGATGTATCGACAAATGGTCGCCGACCTCCTTGATGGAGATGGCACGCGCGGAAGAAGATTGGATACGGATTGTCCTTCTTTTACATTTATTAAGTATATTTTTCATTTTATTTCCTCCACATAACTGTACCCCTTAACAATTTCTTCTTTTCGCAATGTCCTGTACCCTAAGGTTGTATGGAAGAGATCGCTGTTAAGTGATAAGATCGCCTGTTGTATTTCTATATTATGAGCTAACTTTTTTATTCATTTCTTGTCATGGTTATGGTATACAATAAAGAATAATTATATTATATTCTATTCTATTTGGGTGTACGAAGAAATAAACACGATGGGTTGTTTTCATTTTCAAAAATAGGACTTTTCTTACATTTTAGGTAATAAATAAAATTTTGCTTGTATGTTTTGCTATAAACTCAGAAAATAATGAATTGACTACTTTTCTTTAGCGGTTGCAATTAAATAATAAGTTTTTGATTCACAGAACTACAGCAATCGCTCAATAAAACGATAAAATATGGAAAAATTATAAAATGCACGATATAAAATGTAATAATTGTTTTGGATTCGGGTCCTATTTGTAAACGGAAGGAATAGGTTTCCAAAGACGAAACATTTACCTCGCTTCCGTACTAATTATATTAATAAATAAATACCGAAATATGATCTTGCTTTTTTAAAATAATTAAAACTGCAGTTTTTGGTGTATTTCCTTACACTTTGGAGCCTTGTTTCCTGAGGATTTATTTGAAATAACAATAAAATAGCGAAAAAGCGCCGGAAGCGACTTCGGCGAGTAAAAACGCGGGAGTCACGCTCCGGTACACTATACAGCCGGGAGCCGGCGAGCACTTATCAAATATTAAAACCCTGTTCTCATTTTACCCCTTTACAAAGCCCTTTTTAAAATTCTTGCACTTCCATGAGCTCGTATTCCTTTCTTAAAACTCACAAGATATATTGGGTATTAAACTATTGGCAGATCTAACTGTTTTATTTAGTATAGCGACTTCACTCTATAATTAATTAAACTTGATGGATGATATTGTCTCGTATGAGACCGGTACGTAATGTAAATACATAATTAACGTTTACTCGGTGCGGGTGGGTTGGACGGGGATTTCCCGAACGGAGGCACAGTGTACGAATTTCTAAATTTTTAAAGTTGCATGAGCTAAAAATTCTTGCCATGTTACCGTTTTAAATTTATTACAGTTTGCTTCACTGAAGAAGAACATGATGTCATGATGAACAGATGTGAGGGCACGTATATTGCAGAGTTCTCTATAATGTTCTTGAAACTCTGAAGTTTGCCAAACCGTACCAGCATGGAAGACTTATAGTCTTATCCCCGTCAATGCGCGAGAAGTCTCGAGCTGACTAGTGAGATAATTATGGGTTGTGATGTTGTGATGATGATGGATGTAATGACAACCTTAACAATGAAGAGTGCTCAGGAATTTTACCACCATTCCTCCTCAAAGATATGTAAAGCTTCTCTTAAAAACGGTAGCAGAAGCAAATATTACGTGCATAAGTTAATTTACAAAATGCCTAAGTGATAAATGTTTTTCAATAATTTCAATTTATAGCTTACATATTTCCACATAGGAAGTACTTATTCCAATGTGGCTAACAGTGTGCACACATAGTTAATTCTAATCTACTTACAACTAAGCTTCTAGTAGCATTTATTATTAAATGCCATTCAGGCGACCGTATGGAATTCAAGTGTTTGACGAAGTTAGGGATAGTTTCACGCATTCACGGTTACATGGTGGACAGTTTGAGCCATAATTTCATAAAACTGACTGAGTTTCAAGGGACACGTTATGTTATTTCTTCCAATTTTAATTTTACCTACTAGTTATGATAGATTTCTCTTACCATATAAACTGCTTAAACTGTGATTTTTAATACCTATTATTTTTAACGGAAAAGTATGATGGAAAATGCTCAATTTTAACTGTAACAGTAGATGCCATATCGAAGGGTTGGCGGTTAAGAAGAAAGACCTCTCCAACACTGCAACTCAGATTAATCATTTTTCGGGTTTTTAAGAATTTAGTTAGACATGCATCTATAGAACCTTACCACAATACACGAGTTACGTCAAGATTAAGTTAGAAGGAACAACGCCCTGTATACTCTAACAGAAGGGCCGTGGCATCAATGCCTCGTTAGTGGACTCGAAGGAGACATTACAAACATAGGAGATCGGCTTTGATTTAAAAATTTCTGGAGCTTAATCTTACCTTTCAATCAAAAAGTACATGTTTGCTTCGTGAAGCACGAAATAGCTTGCTGAACATGCCATATTAAAAGTGGTATTTCAGTAATTTAAATTACAAGATATTAGTATTAAAAGAACACGATGTAACCGACGCAGTCCCTAAAATCTGTTTTTTATTAGCCACAGACTTAAAGCAGCGTAGTCACGGCTCGGTACAAAATACAGAGGGTAGCAGGCCGCGAATTATTTGTGAAATATTAAAGACTCCAACCGCAGTCGTTATAAGTCCCTCTTCATAATTTCCTTTAAAAAATCCTGTTTACTGCGGAAGAATTCTATTGGTGATTTTAGTTAGCTATTTTACTACTTTAGAAGTAAAGTTTTAGCCACAAGGTAGATGTTTGAGAAATATAAAACTTTACTGTCATTAAAATTTTGTGAACTCAACTTGTTCGTATTACTTTATAAAAGTTACTTGTTGTTAAAAATGTGGTAAAATTTCAAACACAGTTTTAACTCCAGTTTCTTTTTCTCTTTCTACTAAAAATGTGTAAATAGGATACACAATACCTCTATGTAAATTTTCATTTAAATTTCAACTTCTAGGATGAAATTTTAAAAAATCTCAGAAATGTTTTTTCAACGTTTCTTATCTATATATTGCCAGGTCTTAGTAATCTTTAAAAAAACAATTATATCATGAAAATAAATATAGTTTTTCGCGAGTGTCGAGGTAGGAATCGCATTTTTTAAATATTTAAGGCTTCGCAGGGCTAGCAGGATACATCATATATTTATAAGTAGTTAAAAGTATTATGGTGCCTTAAAAAATCAATTAGCGTTTTAAAAACGTATCACTAAAAAGTACATTAAGTACAGCATCCATAATTTTGGTGATGCCGCAAGGATCAATATTAAGACCATTATTATACTTATTGTAAATTAATGAACATCCTTACATCATTTGATCATCAGCACCTTAGAGCTCATCACAACATACTATCAGGTTAGACAGATGTGAAACATAAACTTATTTTATGTAAAAATAAAACTTTAATATTATATGACTTTGTGTTATTTGCAGATGGTATCGTTGTCAAAATCCACAGAGGGAAACAATACTTTGTCTATGTAAATAGTGTTGTTTAGCAAGTATAACACTGATTTACAAGTAATAATTGTTAAGCTTTACAAAAATGTGTTATATTTTCTTTGTCAAATGTGTAGCAAACCCTTACTTGAATTGTTATGATTAAGGAAGTACTTGAAGTAATTGGACAATTTAGCAATGACAATTGAACTCTCTACTCTACAATTGTTTGCAGAATTTGAAGAATGCTGTATATATGCTTAAGAAATAAAAAAAAATATTCTTCAAGTAATAGATTCGACAATTTTACTTGACATTAAAATAGATTTCAATAACCTCAGTCAGAATGTAAATACGGTACGAATGACGGTACGAGTATGACTAAGAATCGTTTTATTCAACGTGAATAGTTTTTAATTCATTCATTTATTTAGCCACAATAGATTTCACTGTTACTTTGTTCTTCCTATACCTATGAACATGATTAAGTTAGGTTGAAGAAATCGCCAGTGTCAATGCAAAAGATACAACGCCGTCCTAGCACCTTATCGTCAAATACCACGCAATATGAACTAGGTTGATTGATTCCCCTATTTGGTGTGTGCATTTGTCTTGTCGATTTTATTGCTTCGAAAGGGACTTGCAAACCCTATCAATATACGGGACTCTATTTGTCCGCCAACCAATATTTTAGATCTCTGGGTTTGAATAATAAATGCTCGACTTTTTCGTATTCCGGCATCATCAGTAGACAAAATTTTGTGTTCCCACAATTCCCCTTTTATTTCTGTGTTGTTAATTTCAGTCCACTTCTTGAAATCGTTCAGCCATTGGCGCCTAGGATGGCCTAACCCCTGAGAATAAACTGGAATGCTGTCGGACATATGTCCAAAGAAAGCAACATTCCGTCCCATTACTAAGACATCAGCGGTTGGTTTTTCCAGTACTATATTTGGATTTTTCTAGTACCTTTGAGGTAAAGCTAGTGCAAAGGATCCTACAGGATTTTGGACATTTTTTGAAAAGCAACTTTAGCTTCACCTATTCTAAATTTCACTTCCTCGAAGTGTTCCCATAAATATGTGTGTTGGCTTCGATATAATAGGAAATCAATAAGTAATTTTAGCTACGATGAAATTTTCAACAAATATTTAATGCACCTAATCGGCTCTGTTACATTTTTATTTCAACTAAAGATTACATAAAAATACAACAACGCATCTAATAACGCGATCTTTGGTCCAGAGTATTACAGCGGTCGCGCGTTCCTATGTTAGAAGTCACAGCTAAGGCATATTACGCATGATTGACTTTTAAAGGTAAAATTTTATATAAAAGTCATAGTTGTTATAAATATACATTTAGAATTTTTCTTCAAAATGATAAAACATCCAAAATCTTGACTAATCTCAGTTAATGTAAGAAAAAAGTGCATGAAGTACGGGATACTTGTATTGTAAAAAAAAATATTTCATGAACTGTTAACCCGCAATGTAATCGATAAATATTTTTCAATTACATGAAATCTTCAACAACTTCAAATCGTACATACTCGTACACAGTAACACACTTCACACATTAAATATGTTGTATTGTTTCATTATGGTGCCACAACAGACATGCAAAAAATCCAAAATAATTTCTTTATATATAGGAAAATTATTTGTCTTGAAAACAATTTTTTTTTCTATTTTTATTACTTATGTAAATTTCTAAAAAATATGTAAAAGTCGCTGTGGAATTACTAAGTCGAGTTCGTGTTTCGTGTTCAAACGTTCTCGCTTCGTAGAATACGAAAAAATTCAGGGTATTTTCTCAACGTCTCATTTTATGAGGCGAGCGAGTGCGAAGTAGGCACAGGCGCTTTACCGGGAGATATTTCTGTTTCTCCATCTTCTGTTTTCTTTGTAAACGGTGCCAATGTGCGCCTCTAACGCGCTGTCGGACTATCAAAGATGATTGCGTGTTGTAAATCCTTGATTTGTTTCTCGAATGACTTCATTTCGAATTTCATACGGGAATTACCAAATGCGCTTGTATAATTTTTTCGCAATAGTAGAAGAAGACTGAAATGGTTTGTGGAAAGATTATTTTCAAATAGAATAACTAGGTTTATAGAAAATTCCAAAAGTGAATAAATTCTTACATTTCTATGTTATTGTTGTTATTAAGACAGCTCCGGAAAGAAACGAACACGCAATCCCTATTTGGACAGGTAGAATCTTTACCCTAGTACTAGACTACGTGGTCGTTATATAACAGTAATCCTGTAGCCCATTTAATAGTAACTGGGTCTGTGAAGTGAAGATTCTTCGGTTTGTTCTCGGCCTTAGCACATATGTATGTAGAAACAATTTTTTTTCTCGAGTTTTGATATTGTGTATGTCTGTACTAATTGCAGTATATCGAAACTTCGTAACTGTACACTGCGGAGCGTTTATTTATTTGTTTTTTTCTATTGAATTATATGTTGATGTACAATTAACGAAAATCTTTTTTTATGGAACATATGAAAATAAATACTAAATCGTACAATGATTTTACCGACACATTTGAATAGCACAATCTATTACTGTGCAGGATAGCGTCTTGTTCGCACGAGTTTATATTATGAATCCAATAAAAACATTGAGTTCAGTGTGAAGTTTCAGACTGCTGTCGGTGTCCTAACTATAATATGCTTACATACAGAATAACTTACAAAAATTACACGTGATATACATAGATAAAGTTTAGAATTTAAGTTTTAGTTAAGACTACTTTATAAGCGGTAATAATTGCTAAAAGCTGACAATATAGTATTAAGCAAAACTCGTCGGCTATTTCAACAAAATACCCTTTCCTAAATCATTAGCATTCCGTTTGAGATCCGAATCATAAACTATATTACTTTACATACAAATGACACTAATGTCATAATGAATTAAAACATAAACAGCGGAAAACTAAAAAGTTATCACTTGACTTATGAACTCTAACGTGATCTGGGTTAAAAATATTCAAAATTATAATGAAGAAATAAATGTTGGTATAACAAAATATTTATACTTTTAGGCTCTTTACACACGGCAGTCAATATTGGAGAATCAATCAATGTTGGAGATATAAGCTAACGTACAAGTTAAAGTACGGAGGATGAGTTGATCGGGTGATTTAGGTAATAAACAATATTTATGTATGTATTTATTACAAAAAACCATAAAACTGATTGTGACAATGGTTTGATTGTTCGATATATTTTGAATGAATTTAAAAGTTGTCGTAATAGATGATTTTAAGATCTGATATATTGTTTATTGTTTTTAAATTTTAGGATTTGTAATTTCAAGATTGTCAATCGATCGAGATGTCGATCTATCAGCATTTTCTATGTAATTTGTAATAAAGTATGGTATGCGGGAACATGGCCAGCAGATTTAACTCTATAATTTTTATTCCTATGCATGAAGAGTTCGATAAAGGAGTGTAGTAACTAACGCCTTATCTTGCCTTCAGATCCCGCTCTAGCAAAATTACTATAGATTCTTAACGAGCATCTCGTGTCCTTTTTGACTAAAAGTATTAGACCAGAACAAGACGGTTTCATGGAAATGAAAGGCACCCGAGGACAGCTCATCATAGCAAGCTTGATTGAGTTTACCCAGCCGACATATCGTATCCGTTTTGCAAGGTTTTCAAAAGCATTCAGTAAAATGACCGACATTTGTGGTGTACTTTTTTGGTTATAGGCACATCAGAACACTTAGAACAACTTCACAGACGTTCGTATGAAAATGAAATAACTTTGGTGCATGTTGGTGTCATTTTATCAAACAGTCAGCATCCCAACATCAGTTCCCTTATTCAATGCTTACACCAAATTGATTATACGAATATCCTAGAACACTGGATGGATGGCGTTTAAATTGGTGGTTTCAAAATCTCAAATTTACGCTTCGCAGATAACATCATCCTGTTCTTAACACATGCTTGCTATATGGAAATGTTTCCTTTTAAAATTAAGAGATATTCTTGAGTTTTGATCAAAGATTAACTATAACAAGACTTATGATCGTTGAGACCGATCCAACAATATTTCGCCAAAGGTTATTTGTATCGCGAATTGTGAGGTTATTTATTCAATCTTATATATACCTTTGAGCTTTAACGTTCAACAATGATGGATGCGTAGATGAAGTCTAACGACGCACGGCAATACAAGCTGAAGAAAGTATGGGGATATAAAAAAATTACCAAAGCCACAAAAACCCGACTAGTTTATACTTTTGATGTACTTATGTTTTTGCACCCTGCAGAAAAGTGAGCTCTACTCCAGATCTAAAAGAAGATGATGATGGTCTAAATTTAGTACTCTACTTTTAGTTCACTGCTTTGGCACAGAGTAGTATAACGTTGTGCAGGACAATGAGTCCATAGAGCATCTACGAATTTTAAAAAGTACGAGGGCACTCGGAAGATGACCAATACGATAGACCAATAAGTCAAATTTTCAGTTGATGGTCCCCAACATTAATACAGCAGAATGTTAGTAATAGGTAATTTTTTTGGAAAAATTATACTTGGTTTCTGTTAAAATAAGCTTTTAGGAAATATGAAAAAATATTAACGTAAGTGATAAGGTTGACCTCACAAAGGTAAACTGTTAGTCGCCTTTCCAGATTAAAGAGAGGAAGTATCCATTTTCATGCATATTTTAATTCGTTTACACTACTACTAACCATTATATGTAAAGGTATACGATACAAATGCAAAGAGGCTTAGTGATGATCTAGAAATGGTTGAGACCAACCTTGTAGTCTTAAAGCTAAAGTCCTAAAGTAGTAGCACGTCTCCCGGTGTTTTAGAGAACACATTTTGGAGAGTGTGCGCAAGAATTACATGATTAAATTCCCCCATCCTCTTCCCATTATCGAACGCATGGCTACTATCCATGGTTTCATCATAATCCGGTACAGACGTCGTAATTTGCTTTTTCATATAAGTATGGACGACATCAAGTCGAGAGTGAATAGGCTTTTTCTAGGTAAGTTCCTTTTAGCGTCTAAGACTACATCGCCACCTTATCATCAGGTGGAATTATACAACCAATGACTTACAATAAGTAAAAAGCCACTTTGATTCCCTCTATCATTTATCAAAGCCATGAGTGAATTTATCCAGCTATTAACCAGTTTATAGGTCTGACACAGCTTTCTAAATCATCTAGCCGAACCGACCGCGTCACGATTAAGTTAAGCGTTCCGCTGAACACGATACGCCAGCTTGACTTTAAACCTCCGTAACTGCGATCCCGCACTTTATATAACCTCGTATTAACTGCTCAGCATTACGCAAAGAGAGCGAGCAAATAGAATGTTACTATTTCTTTTATCCGTACGTTTACTTTAATAAAAATTAGACGGCGCTGTTCCGGGCGCTTTTATAAATACACACACACACACGTACACACGCACATATATTTTGTGTGTGTGCACATATATGTGTATATATATGTCGAAGATGGTTATTAGTATTGACGTGAAACGAAACACAGTACGATATCCGAGTGATGGCAGCACCGCCGCGATGACATCAATACTCGTATAACATCGTGCTACAATAGAGCCTAGCTACTGGAGTGACGCCGGATGGAGCCACAGTTTACATTCTGCGGTCGAAGTGATCGGTTCCTCCGCACTAGGAACTGTTACATGTTTCGTTTGCCCGGTGTGAAGTGTTTGCTAACAATTAATTAAAAGTGTTAAATGATTATACGCCCACGCTATGTTCGACAATGCTGGTAAAACTACTGGCGCTGCCGACATATATATATATTGTTGGGTCCGTTGAAATCAAAGATAAAGTTACTGCACGTACTTTATTACCGTGATTATTACAATAAAATTACGACAATGACCGAGCAAGGGAACAGAGTGAAGGTGCACAGAAATCGCAGCTCGAGCCGGTGCACACGTGAAATGCTTACTCTGCTCATGTTTAAGTGCAAGAGCACTAGCGCTTGAGTAATTTGATATCGTGTGTCGCTACAATATATATATATATATATATATGTATGAATAGGTATGTCGTGGTATTTATATGAATATATAATAATCCCAAGTTACATACTTGAAAAACATTTATGGGTTCGCTGCGTATATGAGTAAACAGCGTATTGGCACATTTGGGCAAAGCCGATTGGTGAACAGCGCGTATTCGGTTCAACATATTTATGTTATACAGACCAATAAAGTACAGAGGCTGCTTATCTACAAATCGATAATTTACAATCAAGCGAAGAAACTCACAAGTCTTGTGAAATTGATTAATAATACCATATCAATGACTGATAAAACATTATTTTTTATACTAGAGTAGCACTTAGTAACATTTAGTGCAGGACCGATCCTTGGGGGAGGCCTAGGCCCAGCAGTGGGCGTTGTCCGGCTGAGATGATGAAGATGATGAGTAGCACTTTATAATGGAACAGTATCATTAAATACAAGGAAACACCTATGCCCTACAGTTGGCTAATAATGAATCAAAGGCATTTGAACGTTTTCTTATCACTTTGGTATGTCTATAAGTACTTTATTTAAGATTTAAATGTACGATTTTAATTTAAAAAAAAAAAACTACTACGCGCTCGCTTCCTTGCACGATAAATAAAAGGTACTCTTGTTTTTTTGATACAATGCACGAGGACCCTGTAGCTTAGTTTGTAATCACCCTGTCTGAGGTTTTTCGTATTAAATATCCGAGCGAGGTAGACTGATATATATTTATGGGGCAGACTGTTTGGTCTTGGTCATGGGTGTTTTTGATGTGTCATTTTTCCATGCCACGCTGAATTCTATGGCGGGTGTGTGACAGTTTTTTTATTCGTATTAAGTTTTCAGAAAACATCTTTAAATAGGAACTTAAATTGAATTAAAATCGATTTTGTAATTTTGAACAATTACTCACAGAAACAAATGCTCAGAAGTGGGAACTGTTTTATGTTATTTATGAACGCAAATTTTACAAAGAGCCGGTCGTAGAATAATTCGCGCATCAGAGTAATTCATGAGCATTGCATTAAAACTGCAGTTAGTTGCATGCACGCGCGAAATATGGGATACTAATTACAACGATAGCAATTTGTCGGGCACTAAGCACCAAAAGGTGTTGTGCTAGTTTCATTTAGTCCATTAAATTGGTGGAAATACGAAAAGTCTTTATTTTTATTAGCTTCAATTGTATACATGTATGTGTGTGTGTGAATATAATACAATATTTTAATTTAAATTTCTTTCAGATGTATAAATAAAAGTCAAGCAATCGTAATATTATATTCATCTACGATCATAAACTTTTTAAATTAAATAAGATAATGGAACAATGTTGGAGAAAAAGTAAATGAATCACTAGTATCTCGATATATATTTTTAAAACGATAAAGCTTATATATATGTACGGCTTCATTGATCACAATAGGATGAGTGCTAATAATTTGAGACATATCTGAGTGAGACTTCTTGTCGGTCTCAGATTCTTCAGATTGGTTACGGCTAGGGATCTTGGATAGTTCTGAAACTAGTTGGAATCTTCCGGATATAACCAGTGGATATACTCGTTTTATCATATCACAGAGGGGTTAGGTGGCTTAACCGACTCCACGCAGATATCACTACGATACATTTTTTAATAAGCCAGAGATTTCATAGTATACTCTTCAAAAATAGAAAATATTCCCAATTTTTTTAAAGTAAAAACTGCTCTTTTTTATCCCTCTGTGGTTTTCTGATCTATGGATAGACGAATATGAAAATATTCATGTTTCGACCAGATTTCCTCCCGGCCAATGATTTTTAAATTTATTTTCGGTGGGGCTATGTATTTTTCATAAGGGCGCAGGATAAAATATAAATTAGATTCTCATATCCTCTCCTGCATTTGAATAAAGTATGTCGACGTAGACAAATTCCTGTGTGTACGGGTTCCGGATACACGGCGTAAGGTTGAGGCCGAGTTAATACGTACGGATGTTTGAGTTTTTCTTAATTTGCATTTAAATAATTATCTGTATTACATTTTAAATCGAAAGAACTGCCCTTATCATGTCATATAATTTATTGTGCCGATGCATTTCAAGAACTTCTCAGTTAAATAGGATGGTTATTAATGAATTGTACTCGCTATTAACCAGTAAATGTGGTTAAATAAATATGACCATATATAATATCTGAATACCGTATAAAGCCAAAATATTTAGAATTGCTTTTAATTCAGTAAATGCGCGATCGTAGAATTCCTTACTTTTGATTTCAAACTAATGTCATCGCGGAATTTATACATTTTATTATGTCTAAATAAAACGTCACGGCGAAACTGCGGTTGCGGGGAGAACCGTCGACAAGCTGGTGGTAGATTAATCTATCTATGGACCAAAATCCATGCCAGTGGGTCGAAATATTGACAATAAAAAAAAATATCGTGAGTATCCATCCATCTATATATATATAAATTAATGTTTGTCTGTATGTCCTTTATAGAATCGTAAACCATGCATTTGATCATATGATGATCTTTAGCAAAGTTGTTGTGCATGAGCCCGCAAAGGTATCTGAGTTGGTGCGACAAATTTTCGACAGATGGCGTCACTGTCATTCCAATGAATTTCATATATTGCCGTGAACTCGAAATGAATTGAATATTTGTGTAATGTCTTTCCTTCAAATTTATTTTAGTTGGTGGCGTAGCAACGCGCGCAAGGTACAGCTAGTTACATAATATAAATTCTTTGATTTTATTCTATTTTCAATTATTCCACCTTTTCTTCATTATTGTATATTAAGAATTACTTATTTCAATATCCAGTAAGTATATTTAGTAAGTAATGTCATTCTTGTGTTGCATTAGAATACTTGCATTTTACTTTTACATAATATATCAACAGCACCTGAAACATTTATTATTAGTTTAGAGATTCGCTTAAGTTAATATTTGATCCATTTTATCTTAATGGGAACAGTTCTCGTAGTTCCATGAATTACACACAAATTCATTTATAGCAACTTTCTTTAGTGTTTCCTTAAGATAAAACCTCTAGTAGAAAAGAGGAAAAAAAAGAAAATTATGAAAAATATCTTAACATTAAATCCATAATACAATTTACTTACGCGCAAAGTATTATCTAAATCTATTTCGTGATATTGAAATGTCACACAGGTAGTCAGAAAAATAGACGAAAACTTCATAACACTATTTTGGCCTCCAAAAAAGGCTACCTATTTTAAGAGTTATGTAGACGTATTGAATATACATATATACCCCCGTCACAGTAGAAATAAAGTTAAACTTAGAAAATGCATTGCTACAAAAAAATATTTTTTTAAGATTCTAATGTTGTTTACATTATAAACTAGAATGCTTAGTCATAAAATCGGAACCAAAAATATAAAGAAAAAAATCGCCAGCATATGCTGTTTCTGCTTTTATATTAGGTGCTTATACAGCAGTTCCTGTTTTACCGGAAATTTTAATATCCACGTATATTAAAATGTGTCCCTCTAAAATGAGGCTAAATCCTTAGCCTGTAAAGTCTAAAGAAATTCACTGGTATTTTTAACGTGGGAGTCATTTCATATATGCAAATGCAATGACGTAGTACGTACACAACATTTCAACATCATTTGTTACTCAATATCAACTACAGTATAAAGGATCTTCATTACTAGTGGAGGCCATCATGTCCTTACGTGGGTTAAGAGGGAAGAAGACCAAGGTTTATAAAATTATAATTCACTATTAATAATTAACATCCACTGATCTAATCACTGATAACAAACTGAAGATACAGACACAATTAGATTTTTGTATGATTATTACGACGTTCCACAAGAACACGTGAGGCGCGCACCAATGCAATGACCAGACTGTTCTTTGTAATGGCCGCTTCCCCAGCATTCCGTGTTACGTCACTTAGATATTATAGTTCCGGAAGTTCAGTCGACACTAGCGCCATTTGATTCGACGCACCGTCAAGTATATCAACATATATTGACAAATATTAAGCGTTTGTTAAAAACTTCAAATCCACCGACGGGTGAAAATTTTGTTTGAAGTATATTGTGATAGTGGGCCAAAGTTATGAACATTGTACTAACGTTAAGTTTTAATGTGAAATGACTCAGTTAACTTTTCCGTCTTGTGAGGCACTTGAGAACTAATAAGGGATTCATAGGTTGGCGTTATTCACAGGGGAGCAACAGGCGACAGCGTTACGCATATGATTATGGCCGTCTAATATTAATTTGTTATTCCCTCTCGGGACTCGAAGTTTAAATAAGACGTTGTGACAGATTGAGCAATCAGGATGTTTGAATAATATCTTCATAAAGAAGGGGTTATAAACATATATGGGAGGTTTTGGACTATAGTATGCTAAAAACTTTTAATAATTTCAATCCAAGGAATCGTTAAAAATGGCGTTTTAAAAAAGCTACCTGAAATAAAAATGTGCGATTTTTAACAAATAATACGTTTATTGTTTATAAATAAAAAGGAGACCTAAACAAAGAAACGATAAAAAAACCAAGTGTCAGTTTAAAAGCCTCGTAGAGTAGTTGAAATCTACTCGTAAATAAGTGGTTTATACATATAAGTGGTTTATTTATACATAAAGTGACACCAGATCATGGCGCGTTTTATAAATAAAGAACAGGTTTAGAGCTAACAAAAGCTAATATTAGCTTACTTATTATTTATAAAACGTTACCTTTAATCGAATTCAAGTTTTACTACAGCAAGATGCAGGGCTCAGGTTAAACACAAAATTGACCTTGTCCAGAAGTAAAAGAAAATAACCATCGTAAACACGGCATAATCAACAGACTTAAGCGAGTTCAATGTTAAATTTCTCCTTAAAAGTACGCCGTCTTTCCGGACACTCCAGGGCTGATTAGATATGAGTAGGCTCATCATTAGTCAACTGGATGCTCTAACATGTGTAATTTAATTACAGTAGCTGAATGTGAGTTTGTTATTCCTCCGCGGGGAATGAAGGATTAAATAATGTATCGTGACAGGATTCACGAATATAAGACAATTTGAGATGATACGTCTTTTTGGAAAGATTGCGTGGATGTTTTTAAAATTCATGATAAAAAAAGGACATAGAAACTTTATAGAATACGGTCTTTGGTTCCTTCTGTTGGAGGTCGTTGGGTTTTGTATTTATTACATATCAATCCCGACGTTACTCTTGCATGGTGGTAGGGTTCTTCACCTAATTTGCTAGTACTCTCCTTCTGGAATATGTAGATCGTGAAGTATTTTTACTGTATTTCGGCTGCAGTGTTACCGAAATGCTAATGGAAGGGTTCCTAACTTATTATTATTTTTTAACGCTTGACAACAATCCTACCTAATGGTGAGTGGTGACAAAGTCCAAAATATTCAACGCACCAAATAATAAAAGCTTTTTCACACACTTCTCTTTTAAGCCGTCAATGCGTCAGTGATGTTTTTGTGTGTTGTCTGTCTTGTGTCTTGTAGATTTTGTCTGACTGTATGTAGATGTATATGAGCGTTGGTAACCATTTAATATCAGGAGTTCCATCTGCTCGTTTGTTGACTATTTAAGTAAAGATTAATTTGTGGTAGGTTTAGATGGACCGCGGAAAGTCGGCAACTATCGTGACCATAAGCGACTACAATGGACCACTGGTAGACTTTCAGTAGACTTGCGTATCGCCCGTACCGAATATTTGTCAAATTAAATACAATGCACGAAGAAAAGCAAATTTCTGTATTGATCTTTTTATTAATTCCCGCTGAAATTTCTTCAACCACGTTACGTCATTGGTAATGGATGTTTCGGGGAATAATTTATAAAGTAAATATTATTTATTATTTTTGCTATTTGTAATATTGTATATGTTATTGTCATTTTTGTTTTCAATGTTTTAGTGGCTCAATGGTGGGCATAGCGACTTAGCTTGCGTACTTACTCGGTCGTCGATGAGAGGGTTTTGTGGCCATATTGAGTTGAGCTTTGTTGCGTTGCAGACGTCATTTAAGTTCAGGTGTATTGACACCTGTGTACAACTACATATTTATCAATTAAATTATGTTGTTAAGAGAACTTCATTAAATAACCATTGTAAAACGCTTTTAGTAAAATTACCGGCAGTCTGTTAGCGTCGTTCTTGATTCTAATTGCGTGTGTCGACTGCGAATTAGTTGGGAAAGCTGGCGTCTCGTACAGCCGGAGCGGTTAAGTGATCATGTAAAACTAATAACTTTAACGTTCGTTCGTTAAATTTTGGAGAGTAATTAGCAATGGCTATGTACAATTATTGGTGTTTAGTTTGCTTTGGATATTTTAGACTTCCGTATGAATAAATATGTATATTCTTTGTTCATTGCATTGCTGTCAAACTGTCTGTATAGCACACTCATCATTTGTATTTGTTGGATGTAAAATGTTTCAACTTGGTACATATACAGAGGTTGGTGATTCCATTTTTTCATAGACGAATAAATGAAATAAACGAAATGAAATCAATTGAAATGAAACGAAATAAAGTTTATTCGAATTTGGTTTTCATAAACAATTTTAGCAAATCAACCTTCGCCATCGTTTCAACAAATCCCTACCCTATGTGGTTCCGGAAAAACAGCGGCAAGAAACTCCAAAGGAGTTTTTTTCCGACTCACAGATACAGAAAGCACTTATTACTACTTATGGTTATATAATAAACTAATGGTTAAGGAGTCTTGTCTTTAAAGGAAGCGACTAGTTTGTAACAACCTTTCATCATAAGAGTGATTTTGACTTATGGTTCTAATTTAATGTATGGCATTTCCGTTAATTCTAATAGAATTTTATTATACATTTTTACACGTTTACCCATGAGTGAACCACTAATGTTGCTATGTGAACATCACTATTCTTAAGAAAACGATTAGAATATTTTTTTAACATAATATTATTGATTATGTATTGTAATATAAAAGTTGATACATTGATTTCTTTGAAGAGATCTCTTAATGAGTTCCTAGGCCTGAGGTTGTAAGTGGCGTTTTTCTGTAATATAATAATTGACTTAATATTGGCAGTGGAGCCGCACAACAATAGCTTATAGGACATTATTCTGTGAAAGTAGCTAAAATAAACTAATCTTGCTATTTCTACGTCAGTTAAGAGCCTTTATTCCTTAACAAAATAAGCAGCGGAATTAAGCCTGCCCGACAAGGCTTCAATATGAGGACTTTATTGTAATCAAGAGTATAGTAAGGCCAGCAAATGTTGTTCAATTTACTAGTTTAATCACTTCGTTATTCATAGTAATCTATACTACTATATAAATTTGTTGAGATTTTCGTTTGCCTCGAGATAACTCAAAAACTACTTGACCAATCTTATGGGAAATTGGTATGTAGTGAAAACAAGTGATTGCTTAAATGATAGGCTACGTAAAAACTATATATCTCTTTAAATCTGTATTGTCACTCTGTAGTTTGCATTTTTTTTTTCAAATTTCATAATAAATATTAGTTTCAAGACACTCTGACATCAATTTAACCATTTTGAAAATTTTTGTCCATCTGTCTATCTGTATGTCCCGTTATAACTCCTTTGATTCCTTTGTCGTATTTATCCTTTGATTTATTGTTTATTGAGTATTTGTCCTTTGATGTATAAAGTTTATATTCAGTCTACATATTTATGTTACAATGGATATTTTACGATCTCAAACGTGTGAGGCCGCGGCCGTAGTCAACTAAAGTGTTCTACGGTATAATAAAATTGTATTTAGCAGTAGTATCTAATTAACAAATTTTAAATCCATTACAACTATTAACTGAGGGCATAGGCGCCCGCGGCGTGGAGAGGAAGGGAGGGTAAGAGAAAGGCAATAATACCCACATATCTTTAAATTGTCGATACTATGAGCGCGCAAATTTTACACATGTGGTGAAAACAAAAACACACAGCGAATGAAATCACATGTTCCTGGTGAGGGTATATAAAACTTGAACACTATCTTATACTGATGTTATATACCACGGAATTAGTAATAAGGGTAGGCAAATTATACAAGTTTCATCAAACACAATACTTTGGTAAACCAACAACACGAACTTGGTTTGGAACTAAGCGTGTCCACTTGGTCAGTATTGCATTAATTCGCGTAATTGTTGTGCCTTCGGCGTCCGTTCAAACACTAGATATTCCATTAGTTATAAACTTCTTCACATAAGACGAGCGTGTTCTTAAGTGACATTTGAATTTGAGCTGTGCTGCTACGTATTTTGTTTAACCTATAAATAATAATTGTATGGTGCTTACCCAATTCTTGTTAAGCTCAGGAATCGATAACCTCTCGTGTATTCTGCTGAACAAAAGACGATTCAATGCAGTCTATGTCTTTGTACTGTATGGCGTTGTGATCTGTTTTCTCTACTTTATCGGACTATTAAAAACTGACTTTCCTTTTGACCGGCGACTCGTTTTTGACGCCCTACTATTGTACACATGCGTAAGCGATAACAGCTGTATATTCGCTATAAACGATTTCTAATGTATATAAAACAAATAAAGGAATTGAAACGCCTTGGTTGAACTTGAATTCAGCTAACTATAGAATTAGTCCGCAAAAAAGGACCTGCATCTATTTGACTTATAAAACTACGTAAAAACCTTGTTTACAAGAAAATCAGTAAGATTCAGTGTAAGCGAACGAAGATGGAAACAGTAGACTAACTAGAGTTTATAACAGCGGATATCCAGGGAGGTTTTGTTGTAGTACACACGAGCAGCGAGTATGCAGAATGGATGTAATTTTATTATTTGAAGAGTGTTTAAAATCTGAATAAATAAGCTGATAACAGTAAATCCAACTCCACAATAACTTGGATTTAAAATTTGATTAATCACCATTTCACTATGTTCACGTGTTTACATTAGATCACTCTCTCTCTCTCTTCTCGTAATTAATTAAGCCTTGAGCATATTCCAACTTTCCCGAGACTGTGCTTTGGTGGAAACTTTTATGCTGTCCAAACGCCACCGGAATAGTTTAGCGACAGTTTTCTATCGACCACCGAGATGTCTTAAAAGTCCATTAAAACACGAAAGCTCAAAATTTTCCACTAATACTTTAATCAAATTGCCGTTTGCATCCCAATATTATGTTGGCGTTCTTCTGCAGCCGTGTGTCCCGTTTGATTGTGAAGCGAGTTGGGCGCGTTCAGTTCAAACGCCTTTTAACTTGTTTACGAGCAGTTGCCTTTAGATAAACTGCTGAGAGCTGGCTAAAAATTGCATGGACTGTTATGGTGTTACACTATTTGCTTTTCAGTCATTTATAAGACGCAATGCACTTAACAGTACAATTTGTAGGAGCGTTTGTGCAGTTCGATTGAGGAGGTGGTGAAGTGTAATGAGAGGGGGTTTCAATAGCACCTAGCTCCCGTGACATCGAGCAATATTGTTATGTGATGCTTGAATAGTTATCGTAAAATTTTCACTCGTGTTTAAGAGTACTCAAGTATCAACAATATGCTTCTATTCTTTTATTTTTGTTTGTCATTGTATTCCCTTTTTTCTTCATTGGATTATAATTAAGGGCGCCCAAGCGAGGACCGTTTACAAATAAAGCATACCATTTCAAACTACAGGATGATCGCTTAACAAATTTATATGGGGCTATAGTTTTAATCGAGGGTAAATTGGAGATATCCATAGGGTTCAATGACAGCAAAATGATAAAATTTAAGCCCACTTACTCGGTATAAATAAAATTTGGTAGAGCATCTTTTAATAGACCTTGCATAGAGTTTTATCTTGCTTATGTTCAGTAACCTACGACATGCACGACAAATAAGAATTACGGGTATATACCTTCTACTAATATTAAATCGACAATAGGTAGGCCATATTATTTAAAGATCTGACTCGGAATGGAATATTTGAATATTGGACATTTTTTAACGAGAAATTGGGGGCTTAGTGGGATATCATTAACTTCAAAAGGTTTAAGACCAGTCAATAATTATAGTTATATCCATCACTAAAACAAGGGCTGTTGCTGAATTAATATATTTTCTTTGATCTTTGGGGTATGACAGCATGTGTACGAAGCAACAATAGTTTAGTAATTAGAACGTAAGTAAGTAAATCTGGCCATATTGGAGCGGCCTAGAATACGTACCTTAATCCCATGCTGGCAAAACAGGGTGTCGTAAGAGGCGACAGAAGCCAGCCTGCTTGGTGGTAGGGCTTCGCGGAAGGATAATATTATCAGTATTATTATTAAGTCATTAATAATATTACTGGTATTATCATTTTTTCCTGAAGCCGGTCTGGCTAGTTACCACCCTCCTGTTTGATTCAGTCGTGTTTCGGCGGGGGGCTTAAGAGCCAGTACTTTCTTTCTTTCGTCTGCTTTCTTGGCCGACACCGCATTAGTCGCATCTAGTCTGCTCGTTTGTCAGATATTTACATTAAAAAAGTCATGTGCTTATCAGATATCATTTGCTACGGTTAAAATAATATCGTCGGGAAACCTACATATAATTATGAGAGGTCTCCTTGACGTTAACGAAGGTGTGTGTCCTTTTTACCAGTGTGGTAGATTGTGATGATACCAAATGCACTGCAGTGGCAAGTTTGACGGATTGATACCTTAGAGCCAATGAAACGTCTACAAGGATTTTGTGATTTTACAAATTTTATTAATTACTCGTTGTATGTCATAAAGTTCAGTAAAAGTTTACGAGTTTGTTTTAAAATTCTTGTAATACTGCAGCTAACAATGCATATAACTTGATTTATCTGTTGCAGAAACACACCAGTGATAGCATAAAACAAAGTCGTATTTCTGTGCCTGTTTCCGTCCTTTGTTCCTATTAAGTAAGTTATATTAAACATTTATATATCGCTATTTATTTATATATCGCATTTATTTATAGACATTACGATGACAATTTTTTATGTCACAATTAAATAAACAACCACTTGTGCAAGTTGTGTGATAACCGCTGCCCATGGACATGGGTTACAACCAAAACAACATACGGCTAGACAGAGGAAAGAAGTAAGCGGGAGATAATATTTAAAACGTTATGAAAATAATTTTTGATTTTTTATCAGTCAATACTTGATTAGAAATAATCGCATTTGATTGTAAGTGGTGATGTAACCTCGATACTGAATCGCAAAATAGCAAATCGGATCATGGGTTTGAGAAAATTAATATATGACATGAACATGAACTAAATTACGCAAAAATAAAATTGGTCACATCGTTTATAAATGAATGGATTAAAAACAGTATTTTTTTTACAAAATATACACACCATACTCAGAAGTGTAGTATGCAACAATTTGAAACGTTTCATTTTAACTTATTCAGACTCCAAAATTTTATGCGACATAAATAAAGCGAACATTTGCGTGAAAGAATTTTTAATCATGATATTCTCACATCGCGGTACGATGTGCATGAAATTCTGAGGCATATAATAAAATATTAACGTCGTAATATCGTCGTGAATATACCACTTACGTCGTCACACTCGGCGCTTGATGTCAACGTGTTGGCGCCAGACTGTCATGTTTTGCTAAGTTCGCGTCTGGCAAATGTAGTGTTACATTTCGCATTAATTTGGCCAGAAATTGTATTTCACATTTTATGGCCTGAAGGTCTGACTGGAAACCAGTCGGGCTTTGTGGTATCTGCATGAAAGTAAGTGGTCATCGTCGCCTCTGGACATGAGGAACACCAGAGGAGGCATCGCAGAAATGCCGGTCTTGAAACTTTTTGCACGTGTTTATTTTTTAAGAGTTGAAAGTCACAGTACACCGGGAATATCTACTGAGTTATTCTCAATTCAGAGGAAGCTTCATCAACAAGAATCATATACGCTGTAGGAAGTATCATCGATGGAACTTCATTCCTGGACAAGTAGAGCGATAACGGAAGAATGACCGCGGACACCAAGTCCATCAGTTCCAGTAACAATACTAACTTTTGAAAAATCAATAAAACTGTCGTATCGATAAATGATTGAATCAATCTACCTGTTTTTTGATACGTCTAAATCTGTCACCGATTCAGTAACTTACATTCCTGGGGCACTGATATCAAGTAATCACAAGTTAATATTGCTGCTTGGCTTACCCACAGCTAAACTCTTCCACAATACTGTTTACACATGGCCTCGATTATTGATCAAATCAAAGTATAACGGCCTTCGAACTGGAACGACGAACGAATCTATGAAATTTCTTTATTGAGCCCATAAAGAAAATTCTAGCACGCTACGGTTTATGATGTCGTTTTTATATTATTTACTTTCGCAATTTAGAAACTTGGTTCAGCTAGGGTTCTATCCTTTTGAAGCTAGGCCAGGGCTCAAGGGTTCCTTCTGTTATCGAGGTTAAAAAAATCCCAACCGTACTCCTGCAGCGTGGTTAATTCTTTATCTCGTCTATCTCCTGCTTTCCTTCGGTATCTAAATGATTTGTTTATTTTGTGATTCTATTGTAAACAGCCCGAGCGCTCGGCAAATATATATCTCCGGAATTATGCTGTTGTCTAAGTACCCAAAGACAAAGGTTTAAGCAGATCTTAATATGTAGCAGTGATATATGTAATTATGAAGAGAATGGATCCCTGAGAAATGCCAACATTAGTTTCATATCTACTACAAATAAATATCGATTCAGATTTGGAAAGATCGTTCATTGAGAAAGATCCAGTAAATCAGATAGAAGATATGCTGTAAACTGCAAGTTTGTTCTCAAGCTACAGTGCTATACCCTATCGGAGGCTTTCTAGCCGTTGAGGGTAACAACAAGCGTCTTCCGTTTTTATTGAGGCCCTTGTCCCGAGTTTCATAAGTTGAAAGTTTAATATATGGAGGAATACATGAGGAAGTATCACAACGAGGTATTTGTTAATATTGCTGCTAGTATCTAGACATGAACTCTCGGCAATTAAGGACGCCGCACAAACACGCAGGTACCCAATATGGCGTTTAATGCCTTATAATATTATATGCTTATCAGTTATGTTATAGTAACCATTTTAGAATCAATATTGATTTACGTTTTTTATCGATAGCTCATTGTATTCGTATACGATTTGATTACAAAAATTTGTTGCATAATTGCAATAATATTGGTTATTCGTTGGTTTAAATGTGAAAATATTTAGGTACGTTATTATTTAGTTACGTTGTAAGTATATTTCTCTCCTATGTGAGTGAAATTAAAAATGGGTGGTATATTTTAATAGTATTCGACAGCGATAGATAATTTCATATTAACGTAGACGCGTATAAGTATTTTTTCATGGAAGTTTCTAATATATTAAGCTTCTGGTAACTGGTTACTAGATGGCGCTAACGCTAACAAAGATAATATTTTCTATTCTTCTTTGTCTATATCCAGTTATTTAACTACAGTGCAATTACCGTCGGAAACGTTATCTCTTATCAATCATTAAGTATTTAATTATTTAAAATGCCTCCCGTTAAATTAAAGATTTCAGTATCATGTTTAATGGAATCTCATCGGCATGACCTATTTTGCAGTTTTCCAGATTTTTCTTCAACGAATTGTACACTCTGCATTTTATGCAAGTTATCCATTAATATACATCTAGAGGTAAATAAATATAGACGAACAGGACTACATGTGTCACGTTTTGACAAAGTAATGTATTTCTTTATACGTCGACTTTACTTTTTATACACGGTTAGCTGGTACACAACGTCAGTTGGCATTAAGTTCGCCCTTTATAACCTCATACAGTAAGGCGAATTTAGTAAACCATAAATAAAGATGTGAAGTATCATGGGACAGATAAAACCAACGAAATTCTTTAAGCTTGTATATATTTTAAGAAACAGAAGAATGAAATAAGTTATCTTTTTACTCTACAGACAATGTTGTTTAATTTAACTCATCGATAACTATGCCAGCAATCAGTAATCTCAGCAATGGTCACCATCATTAGTGGACGTCGGTAACTTCAAAGGCTAACCGTTGCCGACCAAAATCCTTCTTGTTTAGCTTTATTTATTTAACGTTTATGGACCAAAACAAAGTTTATCACGGCAGAAATGGCGAGCTTAATGCTTAATGCATTCTCTACCAGCTAACCATTGGGTTAAGCAGACAAGTACGAACAGCCGTTGATAAAGTGCAAGAACTACACGTATGTACACTAATACATACCTATCTTCACATACATACATATTTATATAAGCATAAACGCATGATAATAGATTCATATATAAATGATGTCTGAAATAATCCTATTAAGGTAGCGCTTCCTAGCTAGGACCTGACTATTGAAGATATTAATGACATTTAACGGTTAACGACGCCGGTGTCTAGTTGGTAGTGATCCTTCTATCCGAGCGAGGGGTCCCGGGTTCGATTAAGAGTCAAGACAGACATTTATGTTACGAATGAATATTTTTTCTCAGGTCATGTTTGTATACGTCCATGCCACCAGCAATACAGCGTTAATTTTAGCATTTATTTATTTATTATATGGCTGCTATATACCATTTGGATACCATCGAGACTAAGCCGAGTGGTACCGTGTTCGGTGACTTCAGAAATTAGGAATAAGGAGGAGTTAGGTCATCTATGTATATTGCATCATTGGCTTAGCTAAGATCAGATATATTAAACAAATGCAATTAGCATACACAATAAGTTATATGTATCAATTCATTTAATGTTATCAGAGTAATTTAGTGTTGATGACATTTGAATTAATCGTTACAACACAAAAAGTAAATGCGGCGTGAATTATATTGCTAATTTAATATGTTAAGTAACACAGGTAAGTAGAAAAACCAAACTGATTTGATTAACCTTTTTCTTGGTACTTCTTAGATAGCTCATGTGAACAATTCACTGCACAAAAAATAGATTGAAAACCAGAACACACAAATGGGTACAAGGTTTTATTTCTTACGTATCTATACTAATATTACAAGGAGTACAAAGAGTGGGTAATCTTTGGAACCACGGCTTATATTTGGATGATTGAAAGTAAATCAATATGTATTGCTTCGATGCCTGTTATCGTAATAATGCGCTAGCGCGCCTTGTCAAATGAATCCTCAATTCATTTTGGTGGGGCAAACTCGTTGCTTATTGGTCGAAGTGCCGGTCGCTAATTGGTCTAGATCAGATTTTACACAAGTCGTTACAAGGTTCCATAACATTGACAAATATTATATTTCCTAGCAACTAACTATGGTTGTCCAATTATTCAAATCCAGCTGGTATAGCAATTACCGAACCATTATTTCTTTGATTCATAGATTACTGGTAGTATTTATTTAGGTATGCCCCTTAATTTACTCGCAGTGATTGAAATAGGCCTTAATGACCTATAATATTGAGTAGCCGAGTAATCGATGTCGTCTTCTTAGAATAACACGTAAAACGCTCTAAGCGCCGAACTTGGAATAGTTTGTTAGTTGTTAGTGACTGGAGATATATAGAAAGAGAATATTTAGGTATTTTCGTTATAATCATCATCATCTCAGCCGGTCAACGCCCACTGCTGGGCATAGCCCTCCCCCAAGGATCTCCACGACGGTCGGTCCTGCGCTGCCCTCAGCCAGTGGCTACCCACGACCTTCACCAGATCGTCGGTCCATCTCGTTGAGGCTCGTTGAGGGTTTCGTTATAATATTATTATTATATTATTCCATACAATACATATGTAGACTTTTCTATTGTTAGGTTCATTTATAATGAAGATATAGCATAAAATACCTGGAGTGCATTCCATTGTGTTGCTTGGATAGACTCACCGAAGGTTTAGTGACCAAACCGTGAATTATTATAAATAAATATGCAAATCGGTCGGTACGCAGTCATGTCTCCGCACTATAATTTTTAATTGTATGATCTTTAACGACCACATACTCCAGTTGCTAGTGACCTTGCTTGATGAACGGCGGGTTCCAGGTTCGATGCTCAGTCGCGACAGGCTTTTATGTTATAGGTAAATGTTCGTTCTTTGGTATTGAGTCTTTGTGATATTACATTGGTATACGTCATGCCACCCGTAGCACAGCGAAATAGCGTGAACCTTTATGTCTGCGTTTATCAACCTTGTTTATTGCCAAGTGAGCTATAAAATTGCTTGGTTCTCTAAATTCACCTAAATATGTCTGATACGTCTCAAGGTGACTTATACAGCCTTACATAACCTTTAAAGTTCCCTAAAAATCACTGAACTACCGATCTTTTCTACGTTGCTAAGGACGACGAAGTTAGAAACGATTTCAGTTTAAAAGCTTCTGGTCTTTGTTGCTCTCCATCTATCAGCGAAACAGCACTAACAGCTTTTAATTATTAAGACCAGGATTCATTATGAAACGGTTATGATCCAATCAATACACCGGAGGTCACCGGCTGCCCCAGTTCAATCATGCATCGTACGGGACACAAGGCTGGCTGCGCGCCAAGCGGCCTCAGATTTTGAAATCTCTTAACCTTTTGTTCTGCTCTGGAAGACTGCGCTACAGAGTAGATTAAAAGCTGGCTGCCAAGTCACAGTTTTTACTTTTCAACGGATTCAGCTGTTGATGTTCGACGCTTTTTTGAGGTTGTTTACGTAATAAAATATAAATAGAATTCTCACACACTCAACCGTAATAAGGTTTGATTCTGATTTGCGGCTACCTTAAATATGGTAACAAAATATCGAAAACGATTAGGAACTAAGAAGAAACATTATCTGTTACGTAAATTTCTGTTCCGAAAAATTAGGCCTAGACGATTATGTAAGCAGGGTCACTGGATGGTCAGTAGTTACGACTGCTCTTAGACATTTATTACAAAAGTTTACCAATATATTCCTGCGGAAGATTGAAGCGCTCAATGTTACCAGTGACTGTCAAAATTTTTTTCTCTTTGTGTGTCTCGGTATAACTCAAGAACGGTTTGACCGATCTTAACGAAAATTGGTATTTAGTGGGAACGCATAATTGCGCAAATAATAGATAGGCTATATAAAAATCAGTAAACCTAATTATGTTTAAACTAGGCAAAGAATAAGAAAATTTTTATATATAATTAATAATTTAACCTGTATATATAATTAATAGTTTAACTTGAACGAAGTCGGACGGGGCCGCTAATTTGAACTAAATTTCATTTTTTGTTTATTATTTCACTGTTTTCTATATCATTACTTGTTTCAATTAATACGACTATCATGAGAAATTCTGAACTAATGGGATGTCAAACGCTTGTAAAGTTTGTAAATTTGCACTAAGCCTTAAACCTCAGTTGTAGATGAGACGCGAGAGCAAAATTGGTATAATTGTCGGTCAGGATTAGACGAAGAACTGCCAAATGAGGAGACAGGCGATCTGATGGTAAGCAGTTATCGTTAGACTGGCACGTCTTTAGCATGAGGAACGACACCAACACGTGACCGAAGCGAAGAACTCACTTAGTAACCGGCTCTCTAATATTGCATTTTAAACACACAAAACGTTGAACGTTCGATCTGGGGATGAGATACAGGACAGGATGTTTTTACAATGAGGTTCCAAACTTAATATGTGATTTGCCTATTGTAACTTTTAAGCGACATGTTAAAGCACAGCTTAGGTAAAGGATATTATGCTATAGATTAATATATTAATGACAAGGAAATCACAGAGCCGCAACTCATTCCACGCAGGTAAAAATTTAGTTTGTTATTGCCATATTACATTGTTTTAGAAGATGTGCTGAAGAGTTCCTATCGACGTTTCTTCTCTTCAATGTTAAAGCACCTTTTCGTAACGGTGGTAGAAGCAAAAAATTACGTGCATAAGTATATTTATAAAATACCTAAAATATTGAATGATTTTTGCGATTGAATTTTTTTAAGAATCCTATGACTGCAAAGCTGTTTAAATCGTACGATCGATAATATATCCACTCTTGTAAATCAGGGGCGTGTCGGCTAACACTTGCAATGAGTCACTTGATTCGTATTTCTTATACAAAAGCCAGTAGTAGATGTTTTATTTATTCCAATTCTAAAGAACAATCGCGGCCGGTCAAAGGTAGCGGTGGGTGTGCTCCGGTCATGCGACGTCGAGTTAGCGCCTTGCTTAACACGCCACGTTTTGAGACAAGTTCAACTGTTTCACTGCTGCCTTATTAACAGTGAGAAAGTGGTTTATAAGATAGTGTTACTTTTAATGTGCCTCAGTTGATAACAAACTGTTAAATTACTACAATAAGAATGTTGTTCAAATTCAAAGAGTACAAAATGTCAGGCAGTCAACATTTTATTTATTACTTTCTGCCTAATAGAATGTTTGTATTAAGTCTTATTTCCTATTTCGTGGGAACAAATCCATTTCCTGGGATCCAAAGTATGTTAGTAATGTGACACGTAGGTTGACTGACGTACCTATAAAAATCCCAAAAAAACCTACATACATTAAACTTTCCAAAAATATTGTATGTAGAAATTTGTTTCCACTACAATTTTATTATTGGTATATATTATATCGATTATAATACACTTCTTATTTATAATGTGGATCATAGTCTGTACATATAATAAAATTCTAACTAATCGTTTTCTGTGCAGGT
Source organism: Megathymus violae (assembly GCA_003671415.1). Classification (NCBI taxonomy): domain Eukaryota; kingdom Metazoa; phylum Arthropoda; class Insecta; order Lepidoptera; family Hesperiidae; genus Megathymus; species Megathymus violae. The sequence goes on along the minus strand of PDGT01000137.1, from coordinate 930 downwards.
GAGATAAATTATTATTAGGGGCCTTTATTAACGCAATAGAACCCAAAACAATAGTTATTAGAATTTTAGTCTGTGCGTTTCTTCCAGCTAATCTCAGAAACGACTTAACCGAATTTGTTATGGTTTTCACTAAAGTAATACAGTAAGCATCACTGAATACTTAATATATATATATATATATATATAGAAATTCATAGAACGAGAAAAACATAGTCCTAAAACAATGCCGGTCTATTTTTAGGCCAAATACGTAGTTTTTCTGGAGCGAAGCGAAGGCAGTTTGCTAGTCTAGAATACTTTTCAACCCTGGAATTACACCTCGCGTTTTCCCGAGCTTTACTCCACCAATTAGCGCTGTGAGACGTGAAATAAGGAACTTCGTTATGAAAGACAGTACGCCTTATATCTCGGACTTTTTCCCTATTTTACACGAAGGGTTTCATTTAAGTATAAATGCTACGGTGAATTATATATCGGCATTACTCACGGCGGTTTTAGCATACGAAATAACCATCATTATTTTATTACCGTCCTTTTTTAAGAACTCCTTACTAATGGCGAGGCGATTAGTGAATAATTGAATAAATGTCGGCCATTGTTACGTAAAAATTGAATCATATTGTAAGGCATTTTGTGTTTTGTGTCAGAAACCGTGTTTAACACACGCAATCCTTTTACATTTATTAGGATTTGTTTGTACCAGAGAGTTCCGGAGCCTGACACGCTAAAATATCAGAGGCCATGACTTCTGCGCGTCGTCCTGATTACTACTGGAGTGGAGCTCTTATAATGTTAGAAAAAGGCAGAAAAAGATAAACCTTTCAGGACATCATGGATTTTTTATATATATATATATTACTTGTTTAGGATGGTTGTGCGTAACGTTGCTTGTATTTGCACTGGTATTAATATTGCAGTTAAGACGGGAGT
>PDGT01000136.1:479627-534138 GCA_003671415.1 Megathymus violae | reverse complement strand
AGTAACACGAAAGTACCTACTGGGTGTAAATTTTTCGCTTCAGCAGTGGTAATCTTTTGTAATTGTGTTTATGAGGATAATGTGTGCGAATTAGTTGAACTGCTTATTGAATTTGTTCCGCCCCCAGGAGAGTCTTACAAAACAAACTGGTTGTTAAGAACTAAGCTCCGAGTACTCAACTCGTTATTATTCGTGTTAAAACATAAAATATAGCGTTGCCTGTTTTAACTTATAATGTTTAAACTCCTATATGTGAATAGCATTCTTTCAGTTGTATGGTATACTGAAATAGATTATCTGTTTGTGCTAAATATTCACTGTCAGGTGGTACTATTCACTACCTAGTGTAAATATTAAAATATTATATAGCCGTATTATAGATCAACATGGTCATATTTTTAATAATTATACAATTTTAGTATTTATAGTTCGTTAAAATTATTTATTACACATTTATGCCATTGTATCATTTTTAATTAAAATAGTTATTGCTACGCATCTAACACATATAACAACAAAGGTGTGTTGCATTGTCCCTTGGGTTATATGTATATGATGTTGGAGTTGTTTTTAATATAGTTAAAGATATTTTCCATATTCAAAATAAGGCTGTGGTTCTTTGTTATTGGTAATTGTTGAAGTATCCGACAATACATTCTTTAAAAATTTCATTATGCTGCAATTATCCATAATTAATAAATCCGTGCACGTAGAACTATGCTAAGATCCATTATTAAAATGCATTACAAGCAGCATTATTTAGCGGCTCGAGTCTTGGTATTTTTAGAGTTACGTAGTCGGTGCAGGCAACCTTATTTCCTTCATAATTTGGTGAGTCCGTCGAATAATATTCACGCAATAATACGTCTTGGTCCTTCTACCCAAGTCTATCACAGACTTCAGGAATAGTCTATTAGGATGTACCAGGCTCCAGCCATCGTAGAGTCCAAGCCAACATCCTTTGCTCGCAGTCTACATAATTGAACAACGGGCGAGGCTATGTCGAACGGTCAGTCAATAAAATAGGTCTAATTTCAGAAGGAATAAAGGCTTTTAAAAAAATATGTACCTTTTTTCTACGCTATATAACGTGACGCGATTAAGATGACATAAAGCCAAATTAAATTCTTTTTTATGTAAGTAGACGACAAACGAGCAAAAGGCCACCTGACATTAGCACCAAAGGGATCACTGATGCGTTGTCAGCCAATAAAGAAGAACACGACGAATCGCTTGCAGGTTGACTCCAACCAGGAGTAGTGGTAATGGTAGCTAGCTAGGCAGGCTTCACGGAAAGATAATAATCATATTAATGACATAATAATATTGATAATATAATCCCCTCCGCAAAACCCTACCGCCGAGCAGGCTGGCTTCTGCCGCCTCTTACGACACCCTGTTCTGCCAGCATGGGATCGGGGTCAGTATTCCAAGCTGTCCCAATACGGACAAAAATTCATGTTATTTATGTATACGAAACCAACTCATCGTTTATAACGTACCACACTTAGCGGCCCGTCGATAGATCCCACCATTACAGCCGGAGTAATTCCAACGAGTGCAGCCCTGCTTCAAACAGCACCTTTTGTTAGCCTCTGCGGTTTAAAATTGCGTTTTTATTCCCAGCAAAATAACGACCAGAGCTTGCGGATAAAATATAAAGGCCAAATACTATTTTACACTCGTTAATGCTATTAAAATTCTGTTCGGTCAGAACGTTCCCGGGAAAACAATTTCATGCGTCGCTAAAATATAAAATGGAATAGTCGAGTACATTTAAATTTGTCCGATACGGTAAGTCAGTACGTATCAGGGAATTTTTAAAACACAGATTTTATTTTTTTTAATTTAACCCAGATATTTAAAGATTTTCCTGGTCGCTTAGGAAATTAAAGCTAGTAAAAATGTGTGCGTGCGTTTGTGTGTGTGGGTATTCGTGGAATATCGAATTTTTAGAGCACCCGTGCCATTTAGGGTTAACTGGTCAGCATCGCCTGTTGACATTGGGCAGCATTAAAAGAATCACCAATGCAATTCTGGTTTTAAAAAAACCTTTTTCCACGTTTTTCGAATATCCCCAGATCCGACCTAGGAATTTAAAAAAGTCATTCCATAGTTAACGAGTAAACAAAAATATAATCTGATAATTGTCCACGGAATCTTTATTAGTTCAATAGATGGGGATGTATCTTCATTCTTCGTCGAATGGTGTTAACGGAACCTATGTACTTCTAGTTCAGCAAAATTATCTACATAGCTTTAAATTTAGAGCTGGCACTAACGGGCGACTACTTGTTTTGTACTTAAAGTTGTCAAAGCTGTTTGTAAGCGATGTTTGTTTGTACATTAACTTTGTACAACATTTTAGGCAATGTTGTATAGCTTTTCCTCCGGAAAGTGAACCATCACGTACCTAACATTTCATCATGTTATACCTTACGATGGTTACAGAAAAAAACATACACTAATATGTGCAGCGCCGCTTTCTATGCAAACCATCACTGAGTCATCATCAAGAGAACTTTACACTCATACTCATAATTTTATCAAGTATCCGAGCCAATAAATGTTTAGTGCATCCTCATTGAAAACTTTTAGAAAAGGCTAAATGAAGGGCGGCCACGGCATGATCGGTCAGTGCCGGGATCAAATAAAGAACCCGAGCCAAGAGTTCCGGAACAAGTTCTCTCCTCGCACTGCGTCGTTCCAGAATACTACTCCTGCAGTTTTAATTAAAAACTAGCCTCAACTGCGTATATTTTTCTTGAATCGGGAAAGCAAACTTGGTAGTCGGAAGCGAACGGAATCATTTGTTTTTTAACGCGGCCCTAAAGTGATAATTGAAAACGCCAGGTTGTAAAATATTTTATGTTTCACGAATTTATATTTCGTTTAGAATTTTATCGCGAAACAATATTTATAACATTTTAGTATTAGACGGCGATTCATAAGTCGTGAACTCACAACTGTCTGAATAAGGAAGCGGAAAATCTTGCTCTAATTAACAGTTCATTTGAATACTGGGCATGACTTATAAGTGGGATATAATTATTACAAACAATATATAAGAAAAAAACATTATATTTCAAATTAAAGAATAAAAATTACTATAAATTAAAATTACTATATTTTGAAATAAAGTCAGCATGAATCCCATAAAACTAAATATTTCGGATTAATGAACTTTATTATCTTAAAATAATTATGATAAAATATAAAAATTTAGTAACGTAACAGCTATATAAAACACATATTTCAATTATGAACTATAAAATAAAAATATAGATGAATATGAAAGTGTGTCACATTATACAGTTAGTTTAATTTAGATAGTTCATTATTTGCACCATATTTATAGTTAAGCTATTTGAAACTACAGCTTACACAACTGTCTGAAAACTTTAGCTCCAAAAATTTGTGTATAATATATGTATATGTCGGAGATGGTCATTAGTATAGACGTGAAACGAAACTCAGCACGATATCCGAGTGATGGCAGCACTGGCGCGATGATGTCGATACTCGGCTAACTTTGTGCTACAACAGAGCCTAGCTAGTGGAGTGACGCCGGATGAAGCCTCAATTTACATTCTGCGGTCGAAGTGATCGGTTCCTCCGCACTGGGAACTGTTACTTGTTTCGTTTGCCCGGTGTGAAATGTTTGTTAACAATTAATTAAAAGTGTTAAACGATTATACGCCCACGCTATGTTCGACAATGCTGCTAAAACTACAGGTATCGCCGATATACATATATATATGTCACGTTCAACCCCAAAAAAGTCGGGCCGGAACGTAAGTTATTACTGTAGAAGTACAAACGTAGATTTAACTACAAAGTACTGAAATGTTGACGTTGTTAGTTATTATATGAAGTTGCATTGTTCTCAACAGAAAAGCACATAACAGCTGGTTCGCGGAGATTGTTGCGTCAGCATCTACTGTGGCCAGTCAGCACTACGCGGTCGAGCGCCTCGCTATGGCAGTGTTTCGAGAGCAAGACGATGACGGCATCGTTCTACTGTAGCAATACATTGTAAGAATTTACTGTGATCCAACGCCTTTGACGTCAGAGTAAAAGCCAAAACCGTCTAGGTATCGCAACCATTTGCGCAATGGTTATTGCACATTACAATATAATTATTGTGATTTGTATAATCGTGATGCAGTTATCTTTAATGCTCATCCCTGTTATAGTTTAGGAAACGCGTTCAACTTCATAGCACGGCTCTATCTAGACTTTTAAGTTTGGTCGACGATTAGAAAAAAAATGTTAGTATATGGTAGCAGTCTATTATTGTATAGAGCTAGGTTTAACGCACACTTGAGCAAGAAACGATGTGTTAGAAATACCATCAAACGAACAGTCAAGTACTCTTTGCCGAGCCCTCGTGAAATGGGTAGTGCCTAAATAGTGAAACAACTCAAGTGTGCGCATAACCGTTTATGACTTACCTACATACAATTACATTAAGAAGATATCTACGTCATAGCACACTATAAGTATAGGCTGCTTATTACTTACGTACAATTTCACTTGATAGTGTGTAAATAGAGCTGCAGATACGGAGTGGTAAAAAGCACTAATTTAGTAAGGGTCTTTTTTTTAAAGTTCACAGTAAAAAGCGAACCGTAGAAAAATACCGACATGCCTAGCATCTAGCATTACGGCCACAACAAGAAATACCTCGCAGAATTACGTCATTATTTTGAGATGTCTTATTAAATTCATAATCAACTTCCCATTTTCAAAATCATTTAACATTATTCGTCGTAGCTTTGTGCATGTGCGTGTGAGTGTACATATGACTTTTTCACACGTGTATACTATGTGATGTATATCTGTCTATACATACAATAAAATTCTTACTGATTTCTTTCTGTACATTAAGTATATATGAGAAAAACAACTATTAGGGGTCTTTATTAACGCAATAGAACACAAAACAACAGTTGTTAGAATTTTTGTCTGTTTATCTGTGCGTTTGTTCGCGCTAATCGCAGAAACGGCCTTACCGATTTCGTTCTGGTTTTTACTTCATATCACTCAATACTTAAAGCAAGTTTCATTGTAATCTGTGTAAAGTAAAGAAGTTATAAATTAATTTAAAAGCAATGCGGGTACTATTTGTTAGCGTAGCGTAGTTTTCCCGAAGCGAAGCGAGGACAGTTTGATGGTAAATAATAAAAAAATGTTTGAACTGCGTCCGGCTATTCTCTAAGTTGACCGGTATTCTCATAAACAAGACAGCAAATGAAAGTAGTTTAACCGATATGTCACATTAACGCCACGGTATCTACTCATTTTAAGAAAATGTGTCACCTTTCAATTTTACATCGTACCAAAGACTTGTTGCAATAGTTTTTTAAACCTATACAAATTTGCATCAACCGAAACCGAAAATGTACTTTTACAACTTTTCACCAGTGAAATAATAATCAATTGCAACCATCTCGTACAAACCGTGAATGCATGTATATAAACCACCGCCCGCCATTTTAGTGCGAATGACGAGGCAGTTTCTCACGTTGTACTGTCGTTCTTTTGTCCGTACGGCTGATTAAACAAGCCAACTGAAATCGCATACGCGCACCCCAACTCGCTGCGAAGGTCGGCTCCCGCGACTTTGAACCCAATCCCCCGGTAACAAGACGTACGTCGTGTGCTCGCGTCAGTTTGTGGTTGCGCTTTACGTACACTGGAAGCTATGACGTCAGTGACGGCCGTGTTGCCGGCTTGCTATCAAGCGAACGAGTGGACGAACAAAATTTTGATCACAGTAACGAGGATTCAATGTGTGTTCGATTTCTGTTACGGTAATTTAAACCTTTTCAGAACAAAGTCAGTCACAGATATTATTGATCTTTCTGTGGATTCAGGTAAATTGGTCTCGTTTGGACATCTGATGGGAGAGGGTTCCGTACTGTAAATGTATGGATGTATATTTTCTGCTTCTTATAGAAATTTCAGAATTTAGAATTTCTAACTTTCCTTAACCCTAGTTAAAGGCTGAAACTCCGTACTTTTTTAATTTTAGTTCATTTCAAAGAAAACAGAGAATGCCATTTCTGCCGTGTAGGCGATGCCTATAAATCTTTTTTATTTTTATTTTTGCTATGAACCTTATTTTCTTTAAAATATTTTAAGAAACAGTACTTTTAAATTTTGAAGACATGTGAAATTTGATATATATGACAGTCAGAGGAAAATAAAGGTCGGCTTCCCATGTACACGGCATTCTTGTGATTTCATTTAACATATTTTCGTGTGCGCTACGTGCCGTATTTATCATACACTCACATGTTACACTAGATATAACCTGTATATATGTATATAAATGTATATAATTTTGTTATACTCTTGGTTATTTGGAACACTGAAACAAAGACACAATTGCGTTCCTCTGTAAAAGGAAAGATTTATTTATGTACAATACTTAAAACGTAATCATAACTTAAAACATAATCTGTTAACAAAATCTTCAATCACCCGTAAAACGGAAGAAACAACATTTAAAGCATACATTTGAGGTCTTTTTATATCTTAACAAACATTGAATTCTTTAGGAAAGTATATTGCACACAAAAAGTACAACCCATTTTTAAGAATCACCATGACATCACATAAAACTATTTTATATTATATTTAAAAGACAAATTTAAAGAAAAAAGCTCGTATATTAGTGAAATGGTTTTCTTTACATATATACATACTAGCGGCCCCCTCCGACTTGGTCCGGGTTGAACAGATAATAATAAACACATGTTTTTTCAAAATTGTGTTTTCCCGTAATTAGACATCATTAGGTTTATTGATATTTTATAGAGCATATCATTTGCGCAATCATGTGCTGTCACTACATACCAATTTTCGTTAAGATCGGTCCAGCCGTTTTTGAGGTATAATTGGATATACAGACGGACAGAAAAAATATTAAAATGATCAAATTGATGTCAGCCAGTGTATCATAAAAAATATTTATCATGAAAATTGTCAAAAAATGTAATGTACAGACAGAGAGACATTACAGGTTTACATAGATACGTAGATTTTATTGGCCTATCTGCGCAATTACAGGCTTTCACTACATACCAAATTTCATTAAGATAGGTCAAGCTGTTTTTGAGGTATCTCGATACATACGGAGAAGCTCAACAGATTTATATAGTAGTATATATGTACATATATAAATCAGAACAAAAAATACTAAACTAACTAAATTGACTAAATTAAGAAGAACTGTTAAGCACGTGCGTGTCCTCACGATATTTTTCTTTCCCAAAACAAGTGATAATTCATTTCTAATACATAACCACCAATATTTAAATAAACCAGTGGGGCATTTACAGCAAGTTGTGTGGCTATTTAAAACAAATACCAGTAATAAATAAATTAGCCTAATAACAACAGCCTAGTGGTTTGAACGTCAGTCTCCCGCACGAAAACTCAATTACGAGTACGGCTCGCATATTTAATGTTTCAAATGACATGCGTAGATATTATACATTAATTATCACTTGAATTGAAGAAAAACATCGCCGAAGAAAAAAGGTCGCCATAATGTTCTCAAAAAAGACCCGAGCCCAGCAGTGGGACAATTATGGGTTGTAATTATGATGATGATGGATAATAGATACTAAATAGTAGCTACCAATGATAACAACTACGTTTTATTTCTCATTACCATTATAATACTAGTAAACCCCCCTCGCTTCGCTTCAGAAAAACTACTAGAAAAAGCACATGCATTGTGTTAGGACTGAGTTTTTCTCGTTCTATAACCTAGAAATATATTAACTTATAACTTTTTTATTTATAGACGGATTGCAATGAAACGAACTTTCAATATTAATTGATGCTTCCTGCAATACATTAGTGAAACCCATAACGAAATCAGCTAATCTGTTTCTGAGATTAAAGCGAACAAACGCAGAGACAAACAGAAAAAAACAAAAATCAAACGACTACATCGGTGTTCCCCATCCCAATGTGTACTCTGTAAAGTCCTTGTCTAAACAGCACGGGGTTGTAGTTGATCGCCTGAAATATCACAATATGCCAGTAGATATTTGAGGCTGTTATATATTTGTTTCGTTACCGTAAATGATCATGACCTTTTAGTATTCTCGCCTGCCATAACAATGACGGATGACAGTTTTTTTAATCTGTCGTGCCGGCACAGCTGCCAATGGGGAGTTCGTGTGAGACTACCGGTGCGCACGCATCATAAAAAAATATCTTCTAAATAAAGTGTGTGTAATGGGCGTGAACGTTTTTTCATTACTTATTAGCAGGGCAGTGTCAACACTGAATACTGTTATGGCAAAATTCGAGGTGCAAGATCATCAAAGACGTACACTCAGCAGGCCAGGTATGTGCCGTGCATTTGCCCAATCTGTTGTGGCCTACAACGAACCGTTCAATTTTCGGTTAACGCGTCCGCTACTATATTTCTGATCTAGATAAACCTATTAGAGTACTAGTACGCCGTCGTCGTCGTCGTCGTCATCGTTAAAGAACTAACTAAAACTAACATAAAAGAACTAACTAATTTATCATATTAATTAATAATAATAACGTAGAACATTTGTTACTGACACAATAACTGTTTATGGATGTATATGCATTTGAAATAAACGTTTATTTATCTCTTTATTTAAGAGTAAAGATCCACCGAGCAAACGATGGTAAGCGGTAGCGACTGTTCATTAAAGTTCGTAGCACCAAAAGCATCACTGATGTGTTTCTGATTGTTTTTTATGTTCACAAGGATTGAACAGACTTCAGCATCCACTAAATAGTACAGTGAAAAAGCTCTAAAAGTTTCATGTTTAGGCACATAATATTCATTTAAAAATAAATTTTAAAGTTCCATCAAATCCACGATAAAATAAACGATACTCTGTTCAACTTTCAGCGATTTGCATTTGGAAACCGGGTATTTTCGGAAAACGTAATCCCGCATGAAGTAAATTGACTCTTATCGACATTTATTTCTTTACACTTTTGTACCGGCTCTCTGCCCTCGATAGCAAATTCGATATTTGCCCCGAAAGGGTGCTATTGTGTATTTGCGCACTTTAATATAATTCCTTTTTTGTTCGTACTTTTTAAAATAAAAAACGAAAAAATATATATCGGAAAATAATGAACGCTATTGCTACCATTTGTCCTTTTTAGGATTCCATAGCGAAAGGTATAAGCGGGTCCCTTATAGTTTGATATCGACTGACTGTCCCTACGTCATAATGATTTTACTCAAAGCCTACATTTGGCATTAAGTATACATATATTGGCATTAGTGAACTTTAAAAACTAGATGTACCTACTCTTTGAGCAGGAGCAATATTATAAATAAAATAGTTTTAGGGTATCACTCAATAAATGTCAATTGAATGATGTAAAAGTGATGTGAAGGAAATGTCTTCAAATAAAACGATAAAATTTAACTTTCTGTAACTGAACTCAACATTTTGTAAAATATGACAGACACGAGTGACTGTTAGGTCGTAAAAAATGTACTACTACTTACTACTAGTGTTGCCCTAACTTCGCTTTGGAAAATTGCGCGCGAGCAGATTGATATGCCGCATTGATAATTATCTTATATTGTAACACATAACCATCACAATCACTGTTCAGTGATTTTTGTGCTATACGTGTGCAGACAGACAGTTGAAAAATACAAATTCAGGGATCTATAATGATAACAATATCCACCTGCATAATATTTTCAAAAAATAATCGATGTGCATATGTGACTCCTTTACAGTTTTATTGTTAGTATCCTTTTATATCATCATCATATAGTATATCATCAACGATTAGAAAAGATTATATAGCAGCAATAACTAAAATAAAATATTTAATACGAATACATGGCTCGCAGTAATTTTTTTTCCAGACGGCTGCGGACAGCGACAACTCGCGGAAACCATCAGAAGCCGGACTCGAAAAACGGAAATTACCGCATCGCTGTTTACGTACGGTGCTGCATCTAGCACGAATGCAATCTACACTGATTATGCCAGTCGTTTGAATATAATGCTAACTGTATCTATACAACAAGACATATTTACTTTAAAGTCCTTATGGGTCTTTAAACTTTAAAGGTTTTGAACTACGCAGTTGATATCGAAATAGTTAACTAACAAAGGAGAAAATGGCACTGAAATGTTTTATCTTTGCCTGTTTCTACATAGCTTAAAACATAGTTGACATTTCGAAAAAAAAAGAAATCGCGTTTTGGAATTATCTATTCTTTGGAATGTATTTGATTCGATGAGTCATTCTACTATAAAGACCCAAAAGCTATTGTTCGTATTGTGTTAAAGCACACATTGTAAATAGAAACTACTATTTACTACATGTAACTAACTTACCCGGCAGGGGTTCGTCTTCAATGTGATAATAAAACTTTTAAGTTGTAAAAAGCTCCATACGCTCTTGAATGAGCATAAAGTGGGATCCTACACACAACATTTTTTCGTTAATACAATCTCAATAATCTCAAGAAAAGATTTCTCATGTAGCAGTCATGAGAAAATGTTGTATCAAATGCTTTCGTCGAGACGCGGATGGAAATATTTAACTTTATTTCCTTAGAAATACAATAAAAAACAAAGCAAAACTGCATTAACACAAGTAGATGTAATCCCTACTATTTCATTTATAGCTTTAACAGATTTAGGTACCATTATCATACTTGTATATATTCACTTTTATACAAGTCTTAGTGACTAAGATGAATAACTTTATGAAAATTCCATAAGCCGGTAAAACAAAACCAAGCAAATATGAGGAATAAACCCCACATTATAATTATCTATGCTTACAGTAAAGCCGTTAAGAGATCAAAACTTACATTAAATGTCTTTAAAATTTTAATTTAGGTACGGGTTTTTATTGATGTAGAAGTCAAAACTATAAATTATATATATATCTATACATATCTATTTTAAACATTTTCTTATTAAATAAATCATTGTCATCAAGAGTCAGCTAACTGGATATCTGTGATGCGTTAAAGTACCGAGGATGTTTCAAAATATGTACGTACCACTGAACAAGTTTACTTTTTTGATTTCCAGTCATCTAAATTATTTACAAGATGTATTCGTGATTAACTCACATACCATTAAACAATTGAATCTAAAGTTTTTCTATCTTCTACCCTTAGAAAAAGTAGGATGTTAGAGACAGACAAGCGCGCAATTGATCCTTTAAGAGTTAAATTTTCTCATGGAATGTCTAATCATTCATTTCCATTTTTAACCACAAACAAGTAAATTTCGTGATTTCTGAGCAGCGTCCCAATTGCTGGCGCTGCGAAAACGTCTCAATGGAGACGAAGCACTTGTATTTGTATGTATTGTATTTGTTAATACAGTCACTTCGGCCTTTATGTTCACTACGAGGCTCATGCCTCTTGATATTTCAAAGTCATCATTGTTGTTACAAGCCATAATTGTCCCATCGCCGGGCTTAAATCTTCTCTCAAAATGAGTACAATTAAGGCTAGTCCACCACGCTAACCAGGTGCAGTTAGGCAGACTTTTCAGAACATTACGGAGACCTCTCAGATGTGCAGATTTCCTCACAATGTTTTCCTTCATCAAAGCAATTGGTAATCAATTTGTAATACACACGTAACTTGGATTATAAGAGGGGCGAGTAGGATTCAAACTCGATTCTCGCGTGTGGGAGACCGACGTTTAAACCTCTAGGCTACCATGGGTAGTTCTTTTTATATCAACAGCTAACAAAGGAGCAGACTATTGATAGGTGATGACTGCCGCCCATATACTACCGTATCACCAAAGGCATAACCAATGCGTTGTCGGCCAAGATAGAAGCGAATAAATTCGCTTATTACCAACTCTCCGACATTGCAACCGAAACTCCAGGACGGTAGGCTGGCTAGGTGCTAGCCAAATAGGTCAAAAACCTACGAGATCTTTTGAATATACATTTCGCTTATAGTATTACAGAGTGAATTGGCAAATGGATTTACTTTCATTTTTGGCCAGCTGTAGGTTTGTAACGGACCTGATATTATGGTCGTGGTGACATCTGACTGTCATATATACTTCTTACTAATTTGTGAGCTCTTTTAAAAAATGTAATAAAATAAGCTACTTTATCCTACCAATGAACTAACTGATGGGTAGGTTAAGTTTTACTCATCTATCAGTTATATGAGGGTCATATAATAGACCGTGACTTAAAAATTAGGTAGGTCATATTTCTTTTACAGAAAAGAACTCTCCCTAATTTTTCTCTTCTCCTCGCTTCAACAACTACAAACGAAATATAGATGTCCGAATTTAGAAATGTTCAAAATTATATTCGCTTTTGAAATGATAGTTTGGTACATTTTTAAGGGTTATTTTTAATACAAATTTTACTCTTCCTAAGGTACTATCTCTTTTCAAATTTTGACAATCATTATGAAAATTTAAGTATCGCAAACCACCGTCTAAAAAGAGCTATGTTATAAGTTGAGAGAGTTCTTACTTATTATAAAGATTTCATTTCTAATTGGTTTAGGTCTACTGATCAAGGTCAAGGTTCTTTTCTACAGTTGAACGGTTGAACTTCCTGACGGTAAGTGGTTAATTTCGCTTATATTCATGTACAACGCCAGAGAAATCACTAATGTGACGCTGGCCCGTAAAAGCTCTTTTTATGTATTTTTTCTCACCCTCATAACTCACTTCTCAAAACCTCATAAGGAAGATTATTCCACCGTATGCATTGACGGTGCAAAAATGATGACAAAAATGGTACCTTGGAGGATTGTTATAAATCCAGTCTAACTAGGGTTCTTCCTACGCCACTGATCTTTCTGCATGTGTGGCGGGGGTCTACGGGTCTCAAGGGTCATCTTTTTACCCGGGCTTGGACTCGGGAGAATGAGAGTCTCCCGGTGGAGGGAGCTGTTTAGCGGGGGGATCCAGTCCGTAAGGCCAGCCAGGTCGCAGCCGTAGCTCTCCAGATGGTCGGGGAGCTAATCCGGCTCAATGAGTTCCCGCGGAAGCGGGTAGCCATCCGGGGGCCGAGCGTGGAGAGGCGCGATCCCTCTTAGACTTACATGCGGCCCGTTATCGCCGCGGTCGAACATCGACTTTGCCAGGCGGGCCGCATACTCGTCTAACGTCATCACCTTGAGGTCACGCGCCACCACGTCGTTCCGGACGTACCGACCCGTTCCCGCGATTGCCCTGAGAGCCAGATTTTGCTGCGTATGCCACCTAGATGCCAGCGCGTACCATGCTGGCGCCGCGTAAGTCAGCCGTGACCGAACGTAAGTGTAGTACACCATTCGTTTTGTCCTAAGTGGAAGCCTGGACGACAGCACCGGTCGGAGCATAGCACGAGCGGCACGCGCCTGCTCTAAGGCGTAGCTACAATGTTGTGCCATCCGCATCGTGCTATCGATGATGCATCCTAGGTATTTAACGGTTGGCTGCCACACCACCTCCCGGCCACGGAAGCAAAGCGGCGCCATCAGCTTACGTGACTTGGTAAACAGAACGGGGACCGTCTTACCGACATTGACGGCTATCCTCCATTTGTCCAGCCAAGTAGGCAGAAGGTCCAGCAAGCGCTGCATTCGCGAAATCGCTAGCTCAGCCTTACGGGACGAAAGGAAATACGCGCTGTCGTCCGCGAACAGCGCGAGCACCGCATCGCGCTCCCACTCTTTGAGGTTTCCCTCCAGAGTTGGGATGTCATTGGTATAAAACGCGTACAGGGCCGGCGACAAGCAGCTCCCCTGTGGTACACCCGCACATATGGGGCGAGGGTCTGAGGTCACGTTCTCAACCGAAACTACGAACGACCGCCCATCGAGAGGTGACGCTAGCAACCTAACCAGCATAGCTGGCACGGGTGAGTCCAACAGTTTGTAGATGAGCCCAGCATGCCACACGCGGTCGAAAGCCTTCTCAACATCTAGGAAGACTCCGACCGTGTGCCGCCATCGTCCCTTATGTCAAGTGACGGCAGTATGCGCCTCAACACCAGCCGCTCGAAAAGCTTCGCCAGTGTCGGCAGCAGCGTGATGGGTCGGTAGCTGGCCAGGTAACGGCGGTCTTTACCCGGCTTTGGGAGAACTACAACCTTCCCTAACTTCCAGATGTTGGGGAACTGGCTCGTGCGGAGTATACCTAAATCTAGTCGCTGTGGAAGTTACCATCTTCCTGCTCGAGGCCAGCCCCGAACGACTTCTCGTGTACCGGCTGGAGGCTTTAGAAATATTACTCTCTTTCTTTACTTATCTACATTGGTTGACAACGCATCAGTGATGACTTTACTGTTCGTAATGTCCATGGACGACAATGACCACTTACCATCAGGTGGCTCGTCACGTCACTAATTACATAAAACTTGTTTCTTTCGTGACATTAGATAAGATGCTGGAAGTTATACAACACCGGGAAGTTAATAGATTATATGACTACAATATTAATGACTAGGGATTGAGGACGTTGACCGCATGTGACAAGATTTCATGAATGCTACAGAGGAGATGTTCAATAAGATAACAGTCGTTAAGCTTCGCCTTAGGGCATACGAGTGACATTAGAACATCCGACACTTGGGTTGCCCACCAGCCATTACCAATTCGTAATGGAGCATATTTCAATTAGGAGAGAATCGAGCTTGCAATGGATCGCTAATATGTTAAAGCCAACAGATATATTCGTATATTATATTATATTATATTCGTATCCGTATCCGAAAAGGGTTGTCCCTAACAACGCTGAGATTAAAATATATCACACGATACTGATATTTGCGGCGTTAATTTAACTAGACAATAACATAAAGTACTAGTAACCCACCCGACCACGCTTCGCTTCAGAAAACCTAGGTGTTACGTTTAGAAACAGTGCAAGCATTATTTTAAGACATTTGAAATTGGACATTCATTTAACTATCACATAAATATTAACATAATAATATTTTGTTATATAATTATAACGTTACAAGTGTAATGTATTCATAGTGAACTGAAGTAAATAAAATAAAAATAATTAAATATTTAAACTTTATACGAGTATAAGTATACTGAAAATGTCCAACGCGTCAATGCCATGATGCCGTATAACATATTGTGAATGACCAAATCTAGACATTGGTCCAATTGAGGCGACGAGTACGTCGACCAATAAGAACCGAGTTTTCCCCACCACAAAAAAAAGCGGAATATGCTAACGAATACTCTTCATAAAACCAACCTAAAAATGGCACTAAGACGCGAAAAGTAACTAAATCACATACTTAATTCCACACATAAAATTACATATTATGATTATTTAAGTACATAATTCAAATATATTAATTCTTGTCAAAACCTATTACTTAATAAATTAAATACAATATAATTATATGTGTTACTCACTGAAATGTTTGAGTGCTATGAAAAATAGTTTTATTTCAATCTAATTTCTTGAAACATATTTCACATTACTCTGTCACTGTACGAGTTATATCAATTGCATTTCAGATCTATAGCACAGAGTAGCTTCGACAGCTGAGTACATTATTTACGTGACTCTGAGGAATGAGTTTTTAAATTAATTCCGACCGCGTGGCCGTCTGCGAACATGTAATAAGCTGCCGGAAGCTTAATTCGGAGATCATTGTTTGTCTTCAAGTTAGGTTGAAAAAAATAATACAAAAAAAAGTCAGTGAACATATTTAGTAAAATTTATAAATAATGATGTACCAAATCCTTTGGCACCGCAATGCATCGTCATGACAGAATAGAATTTCGAAGTATGATATATCAAAAATATAATGATTTTAAAACAATAAGTAAATAGAAAAACAAACAGACAAACATAGAAATAGATAGATAGGCATAAATCCTTTTGACTTTTACTCTATATCGATAATAAAGCTTACCTACATAAAAATCATAAAATAATTCTTGTACCTAAAGAATAAGTCCACCTTTAGTTTTATTATTATTGAATAGGTAGCTATAATAATAATTATTATTATTATTAATATAGCCTATTATTATATTTTATTAAGTTAGTAAATATAGTTTTATACTCCAATAAGATAACATAGGGAGTCGGTACGTAACAATACTCTCAGAGGAGGGTATTAGCTTACGCAGGGCCGTTATTCGGGAATGCTTTTATTATAATTATGTATGAAGAAAATATTACTAATATAATATTACATTTGTCTGTAATCTCACACCCGTGCCAACGTTATATTTAATCAGGTTACAAGTGAAAGATAGGTTTTTCTTGTAGAGACCTTACAGGATTCAGTATATTTTTTGTTTTACCATTTTCCCCATTAGAACTTTCAAGTCACTTATGAAAGCTGTTAGGTAATTTTATGGTATGGATAAATGACAAGAATATTTAGACTTCATAACATCACAACCGGTTCAACTCAGGTTAGAAACTTATTTTATTAGTATTATATGCCCAATTAAACAATGTAAGGACTTACTTTCGCCATTTCTTCTCCTAAACGGCAAAGCTGCTTATACAAATGGTTTTAGAAACAAAAAATTGCCTGTATTAGTGTATTTACAAAGTATATAAAGGATTAAATTACTTCGAATTTAATTTTAAAAGCACCTAGATCATATGGGATTATATAACACCACCACCCACGAATGTCTGTAACACCAAACCATAGGTAGACATGATCGTCGTGTCGCGTCGATTCGTTATTGGATCAAACACGCTAGAAAAATTTTATGGTCTAATTTTAGAAGCAGAGAGATAGATAATCAGGGAAGTAAAGAACCACCATCTGAGCGGTCGGGATTAATCTAGTTAGTACATAGCCCAGCGACTTCCAACAAAAAAACACGTGCGATATCCTCGTCCATTGTTCCGTGTACGGGGAGGAGTGAGCATTACAATCCTAAATACAATATTTTGTTATATATAATTATTATATATAACAAAATATTGTATTATGTAATGTAAAATATTGTATATTGTAATATATTAAGTAAATATAATTAAAAATTTATTTATACTTCGAGGCAAACGAACAGTAATAGTAATACGTCACTGCCGTCCAAAGACATTCGCAACCCCGGAGGAGTAACAAATCTGTTGCCGGCTCAGAGGAAAGCAATAGACCCACTTCTTGACTTCAGCACTGTGAAAAGACCAAAACGGGAAGGTCGTTCCATAGTTTACACGAACGAAGGAGGAAAACAGAATCCGCCTGGTTTGAATTTACTTTCTAGCGCTATAGATTTAATTCACTCTTAAGACTTAACAAACATGTATGTCAGAGACACTCATAAATATCTTACGTTCAGTTACTGAACAGAACGCGGTACGTGACCCGAGCACGGGCAGCACCGTCACTATGACTCAACACTAGGCTACTCGTTCTATAACGGTGCCTTGCTAAAGGACAGGAAGTATGGTAGGAGACTCTGTCTGAAACTTACATGTTTTGTTTGTAGTTATTGTAAAAACAGTGATTTTTTGTGGAAACGTTACTCTGCTCGAATTACCAAATCATCCGCCCGTGAAAATGTCTGATCATGACGCCTGCAAAGTTGTCCAAATAATGGTGCAAATAAAATATTGTTAGTTGTACCTGTTTTACTTCTAATGTCTGGGCCATATGGGACTTTACATATTTCTCATGGCATCTAAAAATTTAAGTTTTACGATAACAAATTTGGAGATTTACAAATATTTTTGACATGTATACGGAAATAGCCTTTCACGCATCAATGTGTTCAGCGATTCCCAAACAGTTAATTTCTAGAGCATTCCACAAATCGATTTACATCAAAAATCGAATAAAAAATAAATGATCACACTTTCTGCGCCATAATTGCTGAAATGTATGTCATTATGGTAATGGGGCTGAAGCGGTAGATCATAAAAGAATTTAACATAAAATTTAGTCCATTTGAGAAAAATCAGGAGCAATGGCGGGGTTTTTTTATGCGCGCACATTAGGAGACATTACACGACACGGCCTCGCCTCGAAATATTATTTTTCAAGCTGTTGAAGTGCTTTTTATTCGGGACTAGCAATTCCTGGCAAATGAGTTTCTAAGCGTGAATAAATCTTTCCCTGTCCGCTCGCCGGAAACTTTCATTGTTATCATTTTGTTTTGGTTGTAAACAATTCGAGCGAGGCCGGCTCGACGATACTTATCGTGAATATTTGTAAATTGTGACAATTAGGCGTATTTTTAAACGTGAAGTTAAGAGATTTCAAATGAAATCGCGAAAAGACAAATTAGTTTATTTAACAAGCTATCTTTTATTGTCTTGCACTAAATCCTGGCTTTTATCTTTGCTTGCACGAGGAGAAAACCATATTCCTGAATAATTTATTGTTAAAGTTAGATGTAGATCGGCAACACATTGCAAACAGTTATATTCCTTTTCAAGAACAATAGAGCTGACAAACATTCGTGGTCCATCTATTTATCGATCGCACCTATTTTTTCTAAGTCCACCAATCACTCACGGTCACTAACCGTGCTGGGGTTATAAACGCTAAATAGATTGGGTCAGTCTCATGATCATCACAACTCCTAATTCTCCCACACCTAGACTCATGTCTCCTATCACAATAACACCAATAAGAAAAGGAGGAAGGTGAATAAGAAAAGCAAGGATAACTATCAGAACCTCATACATCAAACCGAGTAGAATCGTTTTTTTTAATTACAGAAATTCATTGTTATTAAATTAGTATTAATTTACTTTGCAACAATCCGCAAGCACAATGTATAATGGTATATATATTTCTATACATGCATAGAACCTTTCCCACTCCCACAAAACACCAGTCACCAACACGTGTTTCGCTCCGAAACGGAGCATCCTCAGGGTGAGTAGACTGCATGAATCTAAATTATATATTATATATTAAGCGCAAATACTTTGCGGCGGTATGTTGGTATATACTTTTATTTATGATAAATGCATGTTTTCCTGTGTGAGAAGGAGGGAGGTTTTACGCATGTATGGAAGTATATACCATCATACATTGTGCTTGGGGATCGTTACAAAGTAAATTAATACTAATTTAATAATGTTCTTTTTGTCACACTGGCAATTAAGTATTATGCTGGGGCAATATCCACTGTACTGTGTTTTAATTTATGACATGAAAAGCAGTTTGTTTTCTTTAGCAATGTCCGTTACGCGTCGACACAAAATATTTCATGTATCACGTTTAATTAAAATTTCGGGCACAATCACCTTCTGATTGCGGATATCCCTGTGGCTATAATAGTTGTTAAATAAATTTTCATGCTGCGTACGGGATATCTTTTTTGATTTGACCGTAAATCTGATTTTATAATCATACTTATTAATACCTTTGTTCCTGTCCAAAGTAAAGGTTTGAAAAGTGCATGTAATGAAATGTACTCAAACCCTGAGCGACAAGTGAGTGACGTAAAGTTGTCAGACTCATCTGTCAAGTGTCAACGATCAAGAGCTTCTCCCCGCTACCTATTCATGTAATGAGGTCGTATTATCGGTAATAACACAAAAATTGTAAGTATCTTTTATAGTTAGTATGTTCAAATCGGCACTTGAACCTAAAATACGGGTTAACGCATTTGCACCTTTGACCATCTAATTTAAAACGTCTTGTATTGAAAATTATAATTTTTACCGTAAATCACAAAATTACTTAATTCATAATTAATACGTATGTACTTACAACAAATTTTAGATAAAGGACAATTTCACAGTAAATACTAACTATAATTCCTAGTACAATGTTTAGTAGGTTACTAAATCATATAGATTGTTGATGACCTCTTATTGGAAATTTGTCAATATGAATAGCAGTAACATTGCGAAGGGGTACATTCTGATTGCAAGCGTCAAATTCCCCAAGCGCTGCGCCATATTTTATTATAGTACGTAGAAAAGTCTTTTGCGATATCCGTCCCGACATAACCCAATATCCCTATACTCTCTAGGGTTGTCACGCTGATATTGTAAACACTCTATATAACCGTTAATATTTATTCCTAATTTAGAATGCAAAGAATAATGTAGGTAGATAGGTAGGTAATTTTGATAGGTTACAAACGTCAAACATCTGAATCTTAACTTTTTTGTTTGTGAAAAGTTTGCTTTTGATTATTCGAGACGAAGCATATAAATATTTAGCAATGAACCCTGCTGCTGCATTTAGTAATTAACATAACTATTTCATAATCTATGAGATATTAAAAGGATTTCTTTAGTCATAAACATAAAAACCTATTTACAAATTAACGTGTACAAAAATATTTTCATTAATATTAGAAATAGTTTTGTATTACTTACGCACTCAAATAGTTTACAGAGACAGTAAGAACAAACCAATATTTACTATTTTATGGCAGCTTTGTAAACTGTACTCATTCTAAGGTAGGTATATAAATAAAATATCACTATAAAAGATACATACAAATATTATGGTGAGAATGATTCATACTCATCATGTAAATGAGAAAAAGCCTGAAAATTACAATCCACAACCGATTCCGCACAGGATAAAAGTTACTTTACAATTGTTATATTAATACAACAGTTGGGCTGAGGAGTTTCTTTAGCAATTTCCTCTCCTCGATGTTAAGGCACTTTTTCAAGACAGTAGTAGAAGCAAAGCATTGTGTGCATATGAGTAAGTATTTTTACATAATACCTAAGTGATTAAGTGATTTTGATTGAGTTGAATAAATCATGTGCGTCAATTTATTTTATATCTAAATGCCGACCATTGCCTGGTTACATATTAAATCCAAAATGAGGCATTTTTTTTACTGAAAAAGGCAATACTATTACTGTCCCAGCCCCGCACGCTAGCAGCCCTGTAAATGCATCGCAACACACATATATTGGCAATAAAATATACTATTTGCCACTGCCATAGAAATCAAGAATATAGAACGCGTCAAATGTTCCCCGCCCGGCCGTCTCGTACACTTTGTTGTGTGCTTCCACTCCGATCTATAAATGCAAATACTCGTAGAAGTCATTTGGAAGACAACAATGTAACTTTATGGATGCTTCCGTACAATCTGGTGACATCAATATGCAGATGTGTAGTGACCTGAAAACATTACGTTCTTTCTGAAAAAAATAACAGAACAAAATGTTTGCAAACCCAATTTTCTCCGCATCTATTTAACGGAAAAAGTTAAAACCATAAATAAATTATCCCAAATAGCTACTTTTTCAATTTATTTTATATATCGAACGAGGAATCATTTCATCGCGACATTTTTTAGCGGTTATTAAACATACAAGTCGCAACTTTTCCACATTATTCTCATTAACTGTTTAGTTTAGACCGTTCATTTGTTTCTGTACAACCGTCGAAACTTAATTTCTCTGACATCCCTTGCCAAATTGTTAAATGTCGGCTTTGCATTGGATTTTTCATGAAATATCATATTATTGTTATTGTAATACAAATAAATCAAATCGTCTAAAGAAGATTTCGGACATATTAGTTATCTTTTTGACTTTAACATATTGGGTGCCGTGTCGCTGGCTATGTTAAAATAAGCTTGTCTCTCTCCTTTCAATAATTTAATACAGTACGTTCATCTTAATGAATAGTTTGAACACCTCACCATCTGGCATCGCTTGGATTCGCGACTCGATTTTCTGTTTCATATTTGATTCGGTAAAACACCAGTGATCGTTTATTTGCCCTGTAAAAAGGTATTTAAATATTTAATGGTATAGTTTATAATGACAATAATATTCCCCTGACTCAGAAGTTATTGTGTTATTAATAGACTCCGCACATAGAGACAGTAAACACACATAGAAAAGCACGCAGTTTTAAACTAAAATTCCTGTTGTTTATAGAAAAACTTATACATTTATATGGGATACTACAAATATAATAAATTAAATTAAATAATTAAAATTAATAATGAAATACAATAAATTCGCGCTTTACCGGTTGTTATTAATGATTTCATGATAGAAGAAAATTATCCTTACACTTAAATATCCTGCTAGATTCTAAATTTTTACACAAAATAAGTTAATGCTTCACGAAAATTCCACGTGATGGTAAGTGGAGATGAATTGTAATATGTTAAACGTTCTAATTTATAAAACCTACACTCTCCTCTTGAAGACTCACACAAATTAGTACAAGGTAATTAAAATGTATACGAAATATTGATAAATTAGAAGTACTTACCTACATGCAGAAATCAACCTGGAATTTTTTTACAACCGATACTTTTTACAACCATCGCCTACTACACTACCAATGCCATACGTCTGCAAAATTAAGCTACCATCCAGAGCCGAGCAACCTCCAAGAGATAATCGAAGCCCCATTGCTTCGTTGAACTCAAACTTAAAAGACACTTTACAATACAAAACAGGATACCAATAATAAATTATAATTATAATAAACATTCACACATTACACCCCAGCAATAGGACTTCTGGATGGACATGGATGTACACATGTACACTTGGACCTCACAAGCACCCATGAACAACTTCGCCCGGCAAACAGGACCACTAACAGTTTAGCTAAAGGGCCGTCATAATAATTAATATGATTCAAACAGACAAAGCTAGAGATAGTCATTTTTATATCAAACGTATTGATATAATAACACGAGGACGCGGCGTGCTGGAAATATTGTGATTGGGACGTGAAGGCCCGAAGGTGTCGCCACATATACTATACTTACATTACAAATCTTATTTCAGCTCCGAACGGAATTCGTTTCACGTCTCCATCGGCATTTTTATTAGCTACAATACATCATATGTCGCAGCATCACTGAATACGTACGGTACATAAATAAAATCCAATTTTTTTATGCGCAAGTTACGAATGTTGAATTCTGGAATCTTGGCAATTTACTTTTCATACATGTCTCCATATTGGGAACGCAATTAGCCTTACGATTAGAGGCTGTAACATGAAAAATGAAATGTAAGATACATTTAAATTTACAAAATGTAAAATATAGCGGACTAGTATTAGACAAGAGCATCAACAAACATACACACGCGCTTGCACTCATAGATATACAAACTCGCAAAGCTATGTTATGTTTTAGAAATCTGAATGAGCTTACTTACAGTGCATAGCACTTTGTATTCTAGAGTGTACAAACTTCACTGATCCGAACTACGCAACGAAGAGCGCGGAAATTCCGTACTTAATCTGAAAGTATTACAGTATTAAATCATTTAATAATGTTATTTTTATGGTATATGTAACCACATTTATACAAGGACATTCACAGATTATAACGAAGTATGAAATGTAAATATGAAAAAAAAAATTATAAACTACTAAAAATGATTTTGGTATATTTATGATATTTATGAATCCTTAGGCGATTACTATCAATTTCATATGAACAGAAAAAGCAGAAAGATTTCAATAGTTCCACTCGCTTGAAATTGGTTTAAACTATTTTCATTGCCAGTCAACGCAAAAGAATCTGGATTTGTGCCTCAAATTTCAGCGGATCATGTCGGTTGGGTAGCCAGGTGGTAGCCTGTCTGAATACAAATCGAGGCCGCATCTGGCCAGGTCTACTTGACCTCCCAATATATTTTTACAACCCTCTTCATGTTCCTCGCGGTGTAAGAAAAACGGAGATCTACTGAATTTGGTTAACACCGTACACCGCCGACCGAACCACGTGAGATTTCAATTTGCGAGCCTGAATAAATGTATACGAATTTTGTTGTTTTAATTAAAACGGTTATAAATATCCGTGTTACAATACAATCAACTGACGCTGGCATAACATGTTTTAAACTTATACTAAATTAAATAACTGTAAGTCATATTGAAATCAGCGACTGGCATTTGAATAAGAAACTATGTTTCAAACCAATCATCTAAACAACGATTACACTTGATCATTATTTAACATATGTACATTGGAAGTGAGACTCACATTTATTTAGATGTGTGTATTTAAACAGTATACCTATTAAACGTTATATTAAGCGGTTTTATTTAGCTTGCTTAGTTTGGGTCAAACTTAGAAATTTTAATTTGACCCCCTTCCTGTTAACAGATTAATCTGATATTTAGTGCATATCTTTAGTTCTGCTGACAATACAATTTAGTACCTTCTGTATGATTATAAATCCAAGATGGCCGCCAACACATAGCGGATTAAGTACATATTTTTTCAATACTGATATAATTAATATTGATATAATTTCAATATACCCATTTCAATATTGGTATGAAATGAAAGAGCCTGACTAGTAGAATACTGTACGCTATGACAAAATTAAAATCTAAGATGGCCGCCGGCACAAAACGCCAGATTTCATATTTGTTTAAATATTTATAACTCATATTTGTTTCGATAAGGGCAATGGGTATCAAATAAAAAAACAAGTAGAACGTAGAGTTTAAATAGTCTATACTTACTTACAATTACATAAATTAATTAACTTCACCATCATCTTCATCATCATCACCTCAGTCAGACAACGCCCACTGCTGGGCATAGGCATCCCCAAGGATCTCTACGACGATCTGTCCTGCGCTTCACGGTCCTGGTCTTTCCTTATTTAATTTACAATCATTTAATTAAAACAAAGAACTTCGTCAACTTAGAATCGGGATTCAAGCATAGATCTCCCATCGAAATCAAGATTTTTTTATCGTGTCAAGGATTGTGTGGCGTTGGAATGGATAAAAATGATATGTCGTTAGCGGTACACCACCCCAGTTAAGGTAAAAGGTTAAAACGCGCCGAGGACTGTGTGGCATTAGGCATAAATGATTTGTCATTATCGTTTTCCCTTTAAGACTTGGGCACATCTTGTATAATAGCCTTGCCCCTCTACTGGACCTCTGGGGGGGTTGAACATTATAACGTCCATTAGGTACTCGTGGGAACAACATGGCAACTAATAATAATAAAATTAAGAACTATAAACTTGAAAATAAATAACTAAGTCAACCGGTATATCATTATAATTGCTATTTACATATTTACCCGGGTTACGCCGCGCCCAACGATTTTATTTTTTTGTCTGGTCAATGCCCTACTCGTAGATTGATCAAGAGAATGGTGCGATGACTGGTACCCAGGACCAACCAAATTATTTTTTAGCTTTTAGTAAATTATCTACATAATTATTAACTTTATTTTCAATAAAACCATTTAACTTTAAAAAAATACTTAATTTATTCAACCTCAATGTAATTTGGTTATGACCATTATCTATTATCTACATTGTATATTGTATATTAATTAGAAACATTTGTCAAATTTGTTTATTATTTCTTCATTTATTATTATGTATAAATTAAAATTAATACAATGTGAACTTAATTTATTATTAATTATTTTATCGTAATATAACCATAATTATTTAATACTAGCTGACCCGGCAAACGTTGTTTTGCAATATCAATTATTAATGATATATATCGCTAATTATAATAATTTTACTAAAAAACAATATCAATCCCTTAAGGCAATAGAGTGTACAATATTTTTTGTTATCCCATCTATAGCTAACACAAACAAATTGAATGGTTTGCCCAATCGGGAGCACGCTACATAATTGTCTGTGTGAAAAAAAATATTTGAAAAGAGCACTGAAATAGTAAGATGATAATTGTAAACGTCACTATTACAATTGATGCACAAACAATAATAATAATGGCCCAAAACTGTAGGTAGTGAGAACAGAGATCTCAGTCGTACTCCGTGCTGTTTACTGGGTCAGAATTGACACCGGTAGACGCCTGGCGGGGATAACTGATCAAGTGATAATTAATCAGTTATGGACCTGGGTTGAAAATTATTGAATTACTAATATCGCTATAAAAAATTAAGGGTTGATGGTAGAAGGGTGATAATTTAGGGTTGTGTGTATTTTTAATGCTACATCATAAAAAAAAATTGTACAAAAAATAAAAATTTGGGGTGGATCACTCTTATCACTTAGGGGTATAAAAAATAGATAACCTATTCTGAGACCTACCGAATATAGGTATAAAATTTCATCAAAATCGGTCAAGCCGTTTCGGAGGAGTATGGTAACTAAAACTGTGACACGAGAATTTTATACATTAGATTTTTATTCACAAATAAATAGCTCTTGCAACAAGAACATTTACGTATTTCGAATTACAAAATGACACCATAAAGACTTTTATTTTACACCATAAAGTATTTTTGATATGCACCATATTGCTTGGAGGTTCGCCAAACGCCGCTATCACGGGCTGACACAGCGACTCATATTTTAATAAGAACGTATAAAATTATCGTTTTATCACAATTTTTCCCAAAATCTTCAAAACAATTCTGTAACATAACTACATCGTCTTTGAACAATTTGGAATTCCTCAAACGTTGATGAAAAGCACAAATATCTACATCTGAATACGGTAAGCCTTATCATTATTATGTTTGCGATACAGACTCAGTTTTTTAAAGTTATATAGTTAAGTGAGATCATTTTGTCATGACCATCCATTTGTCACAGCCATTTACTTTGACTTGCAGACCAATTATATAGACCAAATTTATTTACCCACAGTAGGGCAGTATAATTAGCAAAACCAGACAGTAGCAGCCTCCACTTGGTACATATCACTAAAGGACAAAAAAATATACGAGCGGGTATATGAGTACTTATGAATACGGCTTGAAAGCCTAAAATTTAATTTTAAAGTAACAAAAAGGTTTTCCCTTCATTTAACTTCTATCTATGAGTTGAATAACATGAAATGTAATTAAAACAATTTTATTTTACTACGATGATCCTTAAGTCCAAGACAACCTCCGATACTCGTAGTGCACGTTGCTGAATAGTGGCCATCACTGCCGGACAATAAGCAAAGCACCATCCTCCTTCTAAAAGCGAAAGTAATAGAAATCTTTACCTGCCTACCTATCATCCTTTTACAATGAATCATAAAACATATCGTAAAGCCCGTGAACCATCGTATTCCCTCCTTCTTGGAGGGCAATGCTTTAAAGATTCTTTTGGTGTTACGAATGGGCGTTATTATTCACTATCAGATGGCCCATCTAATAATATTTATAAAATAATTATAATAATATCTCCTGGACTATATTTTTCTCTATCAAAAAAGGCGAACTCGAGAAAATAACCAAAATAAGTTGGTCATATTTGCCGAGACAGACTTTGCCCGCACCTCACGATTGAATGCAGGGGATGTGTTCTGTTTTATTATAGCGGCCAATAAATTCCGTACGTGAGGCAACGGATCGACACGGGATCACGAGAAAAAAATATTTGCTTCCCTTATACCTACGTATATCCGAAAAATACGTAGTGACTGTCTTCAAACGTGTGATTCGTTTACGAAGCCAATGTGAGCATAAAATTCTCAAAGTAGAATTCCCCGGCTTACATTTTTAATCAGACAAATTGCGTTTCACACGAACGTACATCATACGAAACACTTTCAGGCTAGTTCAAGCTTACTGGAATTACTCCTGCTGCGTGATAAACTCGTGTTATAAGCAATATCTTAATCTAGGGCAAAAAGGTGGAGGATACGTTTATAATAATAATCTAGACGTGATTTTGCCTAATACGAGATAGGAATTAAACATAAGTATTGTCGTAATATGTAATATTGTGAAAGTGAAATGTTTAAAGATCTTTTATTTTCAAGAATATTAAAAAAAAACATTTTAACTTGTCCATTACAAAGAAAATATCATAAATAACAGTATTGAGCATCAAATAATTTTCATTAATTAATAAAATCAAATTAACAATAATTATTGATAAAAATTAATTAAAATTGATTAAGCTATTTGTTGATTTGGTTTTGTGATTAAATTAACTGGCCCTCCATAATTACAGTCAAAATAGGTTAAAACATGATGTAGCGTAGTATTAATAAAAGTAATAATTAGCGTAGTATTACTTACAAAGCTTGTATAAAAGTTTTTTGATGTTAATCCCATTGAAATATATTACTCAAAATGTTTTATCTTATTGAAAATTTCATTGAAATGATAACAAATACTGTATTGCTCGGATACAATTTTTGACTTACGGAGTACCTTTATTAACGATTGACATGTTTCCGTAAGAAAAGTGCAGAAAAATCAGAAAAAAATATTCATAGACGCTTTTTTAAATCAAAGCAGAAACTTATTTATTAGAATTGAAACATGAATTACTCAAATTAAAGCTACTTTAGCAACAAATGAGACGTTTCATCTCAGTTTTCAACATTTAAATATACTCGTAAATGTAATAAGTAAGAAAAATTCAATTTTACTAAGTAAAAAGAAAAAAGCTATAACTCAAGTCAAGGGCGTGAGCTGAGACGGTCATGAGAAATTAATGAGAATAACTAACTACTTAGTGTAACGTAATAAATAGTTGACACTTACATTTTGAAATAGTTTTTATATTATGCTATCCAGGACTAGATTCGCGTCGTTTCATAATCATTAATGAATTCTCAAATTATGTTACAATTGAAAAAAGATCTCAGTGGGAAAATTAAGTAGCATTTGTAGCCAAAACTAACGGGTTCATTTACATCTATACGGTAAAAAATTAGTAGCATTTCAATTCTATTAAATCCTACGGAGTAAGGTGCAGTAAGAGTGTAATTTATTTTAAACTATTATCTCTATCGCTTAGGGTTTGGACAGGCCCAAGATTGCACGCCGGCGGAAAATATTATACTCGCGAAGAATAAGGTGACTCCGTCGCCTGAACCGCGACGGTGCCCCTCACGAGGGAAATAAAATTGCAAAATATGTTTACGAGATGGAGAGGACGTGTTCGTGACACTGCTAGATGGAGCCAGAGCTCTGTTGCTTTGCTTTTAATACACGTGTAGATCCACACATCTCAGTTAGATCCGAAATAGCTTTCGAAAATTGAATGTGTTTCTCATGGTCGACTCATAATTTTATGTTTATAGGGACACAGGAGCAGACGAAACACTTGATGGTGAATGGTCATCGCCACTGATTAATAGATTTCAAAGATCTTGATATCCATTGGTGACATAACGTCACCAGTAATTTATCAGCCAAGAAGGAATCGATGAATTCATTTATTAGCATAGAATCAACTTAAGCTAATAATGTTGTGCTTCGTAGCGAAACGTGTTTGACGTGCTGCACATGTCTCAATGATACCATACCATCGTATTTTCCACAAAAACACGACGCGCGATCGGTTAAACATATCTTACTCTTGAACAAATGATTTGACTTATTTGAATGCGGCTCACTGTAGGGCCTCCATCATAGTTCTGTAATGTAATGTACCAACGGTGGTCAAGTGCGGATCGGTGGATAAGTTGGTGGCTAACTCAAGAGTCAAAAGTTCTAATGGAGAGTAATGTCTGCAGATCTTCGACATGACATTAACAACCGCAACCAATGGCATAAGAGGTCTTCCGAATCACAGATGCGCTTAAGACATTTTGCCACTCACACACAGCACACAAGCCCTCGAGCTATGAGCCCTTCAATAATATTATTTTATTTATAAAATTCTGGCGAAAAGGAAAAAGCATTTGCCGTAGATAAAAATAGTATTTTTTTTATTAAACCTACCCACGTTCTACTTTATTTATATTTACCCTCGTCACGATGTTTATTTTTTCGTCGGGTTGGGATGAATCAAAATCGTATCCCATAATTATTAATGCATTAACAAAAATATCACACCGTAGCAAAATTTAATTGCTTAACCGTAGAAAAAACATATACGATTAAGGTAAAAGGCAAAGTTCATAGCATGATATAATTATTACTGAGATATAAACTAATTTGTATATTTGTTAGTGACAAAAAGATCTTAGTAATTTATTATCAGTATTTAAACCGCAATCGACGACATCCTGACATTTACTGCTGTCCGTGAAAATCAGCTCTGATTCATCTGAACTGAATATCCTAGTGCTGAAACGAAGGAGATTAGGCCTACATTAAGTAAGTCCGTGTTGAGACTATTCACTACAGAATTTTCAAACCCGCTGGTCTCTTTAAAGTGACTTTCTTCAATGAAGTAATTTACACTTACAAACTTAAAACCAACTTAGCTGTCATCTATTGCGATAAAAGAAAAGTAGAAGATATGATTGCGAAGATTGCCAAAAAAATTTCATACTTGTAGTAGTTAGCATAACAATTTGGAAGTACACATTAAAACTTGGTCTCCAATGATTTATCTTCTATACATATAATAATTCTAAGTGATCGCTTTCGGTACGTGAAGGATATATGACATAACCTAATATAAAGGGCCTTTATTAACGCAATAAAACACAAAACGATAGTTGTTAGAATTTTTGCCTGTTTGTTCGCGCTAATCTCAGAAACGGCTTATCCGATTTCTTTACGGTTTGCACTAATGTATTTCAATAAGCGCCACTTAATATTTACAGTTCGTTTCATTTCAATCTGTCTACAAATAAAAAGTTATAAATTATTATATGTATTTCTAATTCCCAGAACGAGAAAAACCCAATCCTAAAACAATGCTGATGCTATTTCTAAGCGTAAGGTAAATTTTCCGAAGCGAAGCGAGGACATCTGCTAGTTTTATAATAAATTTCGCTCCACTTACATAGTTTAGATTCTGACCTTTTCGTTCCGATATATAAAAAACGAATGCGAATACTTTAGCGCCGTCTGTGAGTCAAAAGAATAAAAATTTTAGGGTGAATTTTTCAACGGGCAGCGGTCGGCCGGCGTTCGCATTTTATTGCGCGCTATTCCGGCGAATAAACGTGGGAGGGGGGTTAATGGACTGCCACGGGGTGACCCCCCTCGCCGCATTGGCTGCGAATATTCAATAATATTTTTGCTCCTGAATCGAAGCCTCGCCGCGGCTGGGCTAACCGCTTATTAGTGGTCCGTGATGTACCGCGGTTTATAAAGGTCTGTCTCTCGTTGATTATTTCTATGAATCTTTTTGGATATTAAAAATCTACAACATAGAATAAAGTTTATAATAAACTTCACACCTACAATTTAAGAGTATCAGAAAAGGAATTCAAGTTTGAGGAAGAGTTACCGTCGTCCATGGACATCAGCAAGGCCAAAGGTATCACTGATGCGTTGTCGGCCAGGCAATAAGAAGAAGGTAAGAAAGCAAGTACTGGTTCAAGCCAAAGGCCAAGCCCCCGCCGGAAAACGACGAGTCGTTAGGCGGCTGACTCGAGCAGGAGGGTGGTAGCTAGCCAGGCAGGCTTCACGGAAATATAATAATACCAGTAATAATATTAATAACTTAATAATAATACTGATAACATAATCCATACACGAAGCCGTACCACCAAGGAAGCTGGCTTCTGTCGCCTCTTACGACACCCTATTCTGCCAGTGTGGGATTTGGGGGAGTATTCTAAGCCGCCCCAATACGGCTGGCCCAATAAATGGCATTCTGGTAATATATACTTATTGTCAGACTATAAGAGACAAGAAAACTTTAAAGGAAAGCAAAAAGATCCATCATATCATAAAATTAACTTATCAATATCAATTATGTTAAATGATAATAATGACACTGTAATAAAGTTTAGTCAATTCAATACACTAAATCATTTCCTTAAGCTTAATTTTCTTTTTTTTATCATTTTTTTAAGTTCATTTTGATTAAGATTAATTACAAAGACATTTGTAAAAGAAAATAGTTGCGTATTTTTTTTTTACCGATGCGTTTCAAACACGTTTGTGGAAATAAATAAATAAATAATAAATAACCGTTTACACACTCACACCCCCGCACTAGGATTCCCTGTGTTGCGGGTGGCATGGACATACACAATTATCACATCACATACACCCATGACCCGAGAACAAACATTTATCTGTCACATAAATATCTGCCCCGGCCGGGAATCGAACCCGGGACCCCTCGCTTGGCAGGCAGGGTCACTACCAACTGGGCTACGGGATCGTCAAACTGATGAAATATTATATTTTCCTTCTGCATGTAATTACAGGGTCACTTATCAACGCTCGCTTGTGATGTTGGTGTGCGAGCGATGTCACGTAGGGGTAATTTCCGACATCACACTGTTCCTATTTACACAAATCAGTATATACTCCAAACAGCTTTTATTGAGCTTAATTATTCTATGAATCGTTCGATTCAATCCTGATTACCTATTGTTTCTCTAGTCCGACTTTTCCATGCTTCTGTTACTAATACTACACTGTTGAACACTATCTACATATAATGTCATTTAATGATTGTAAAAGCGACTCATGTATAACGATAACAAGGACAGAAATTTAAATAATAAAGTGTTATTTGCAATGAAGTGAAATCCTCCAGGACTTTTGTAGAGCGTGGTCTTTTGTACCTTTCTATATTGTAATATACAGTTCGTTCTGAACACTCAGCTTATAGGGAAAGCGTGCCACAATATCTTTATTAATAATAAAATTCTAACTGATCGATTTCTGTCCATGAACGATATAATAGAAAAAATATTATTAGGGGCCTTTATTAACGCAATAGAACACACAACAATAGTTGTTAGAATTTTTGTCTATTTGTCTGTGCGTTTGTTCCCGCTAATCTTAGAAACGGCTTTACCGATTTTGTTCTGGTTTTCACTAATGTATTGCAGTAAGCATCACTTAATATTTAAAGTTTGTTTCATTGTAATCCGTCCATAAATAAAAAAGTTATGAAAAATATATGTATTTCTAACATAGAATAAGAAAAACCCAAAAAATGCAGATGCTATTTTTAAGCGTAAGGTAGTTTTTCCGAAGCCAAGCGAGGGCATTTGCTAGTAGATGAATATGTGTGTAAATGTAGATACAAATTTGACCATTTTGAAAAGTTTTGTCTGTCTGTCATTATGTCTCGTTATAGCTCAAGAACGGCTAGATCGATCTTAATGAAAATTGGTATGCAGTGAGAACAAGTGATTGCTCAGATGACAGGCTATATAAAATATCAGGTAACCTGATGATGATACACTATAATGATAAGATATACTATAAATATTTTAACAAAGAAAGAATCGACATCGAATTCCGACCGAAATCTATACCGATATTATAAAGGTAGAGCGCGAATTTGGTGAGTTCGTATATCTAGAAGATAATCTCCGGAATTAGGGCTTGAAAAATTCTTTTACCATTTGAAAAATATGTTATTCCGGGTGGACATAGGTTAAGTATATGTAAAAATTTGCGTAATTCTTCAAGCCGAACGAGGTCTGGGCAAGCTGCTAGTATATATTACTATATAAATCTGTAGTGTCTGTTTGTCTGTACGTTACATTTTTTTGACAAATTTCATGATAAATATTCGTTTTATGGCTCACTAACACCAATTTGACCATTTTGAAAATTTTTGTCTGTCTGTCAGTATGTCCCGCAATAACTCAAGAACGGCTTGACCGATTTTAATGAAAATTGGTATGTAGTAAGAACACGTGATTGCGCAGATGATAGGCTTTATAAAGTATTAGTAAATCTAACGATGTTTAATCAATGCAAAAACATAAAAATATATTTTGAATAATCATATATATATTATTAAATCTACAACCCGAACGAGGTCGTAGGTCAGTTATAAATAAAATTCGAACCCATTTCCTAATGATAACGAAATTTCCCTTCCTATATTTCACCCTTACTAGTGGTGTTTTTTCTTCAAATTTAAATGAGACCAAACAGGAAGGACGAGATGCTCTCCCAAACAAAAAAGGCAAATTTTCCAAATCGTTTAATACATTACAAAGTTCAGAGGTTACAAACATAAAAAAAATATAAACGAATTGAAAATCTCCTCCTTTTTTGCGGTCGAATAAAAATAATCTTCTGTAATACTACCTGTGATACTACCTAATAAATAAAGTAAATACTAAGCAATAAAACTAAAAATCAAACAGGAATATTGTTTCTTAAGTAGATAAGCTTTATAACTTGCAATAAATGGTTTGATATCAACAATATTGCGCCAACATTTCATCCCATAAGGAAGAAGTTTAGCTGATGTTATTATGCAAATACGGACGGGCACAAACACTGGCAGCTGAAGTTTTAAATTTAAAAACTCTGAAGTTTAGTTTACCTTTTTTGAAAATAGATTGCAAATCAGCCAGCTCGGTGGCTGACCTATGTTGACATAATATGGCAATCGTATAAAGTATTCCGTTTGAAAACTTTGGAAAGTTGACGACGCGTCGAGTTGCCGCTGATCACCTCCACGATTGTGAGCTACTCTTCGCTTACAATTTACACAAATCGTGTAAAAGTTTCTCCCTGAGAACTCTTCAACAGCGGTCATAAATTGAATTAAATATTCCCAATGGAGTATTACTCTGGAAAGGATAACTTCTCGTTACTTTAAATGTTTAAGATTTAGGAAGCAATATTTTCTCTTTATATAGGGTTCTATATATAATTTAATCTATTTTTTATTTTCATTTTTAATGTATAAACTAAACGATAAAACTGGCAAATATTATTTTAGGCTTATAATTCAGTTCCATTTAATTTGTTATTTTAAATCTAAATGAAGGAATCAATCTATGCGGTGTATGAAAGTAAAGTAAAAACTCTTGCACCAATCGAAACATTAAAATCTCTGGGTACCTATCCATATCGGCCTGTATCAACATGAAATATCTGCTTTTAATTTGGCAAAAAACTTCACGGCACACCGTTTTAAAAAACCAACAATCGGTAGCAGGTACTTCTAAAGTCAATGTCAGTCCGTTCATTGAATTAAAAAATTTTCAACATAATACCAAACGAGAAACAGCACTTCATGCACCGGCATTCATAGACTCAAAAAGATTTAACTCCAGCTATCTAATAAACCAGTTTGCTCCGGTTTTATCCAGACTCAATTTCGAGGTTTGGATATGTGAAAAAAACGAGTAATCTGCAGCGCTGTCTATCCGCTGGCCTGATTTAAAAGAATAATAATTTGTGCGAATTTTCAGCGAGCAGCGGATGGCTTCACATTTTATTGCACACTATTTCGCGAAATAAATGCGGGAGGGGGTTAATGGACCCGCGGCGTGCGCTGCCTCCGTCGCATTGGCTGCGAATATTCAATATTTTCACTCCTGAATCTGACCGCGCAGAGGCTAACCACTTATTAGTGGTCTGTGACGTACGGGTTTCGCAACCGTAGTTTATTTAGCTTAAATTAGGCATGACTTTGATCACTCTAAATATTGTCTAATAAATTCGTCCATTTAGTGACGCATCTGTAGAATTTTAAAATTAATTCGTCCATTTATTGATTCATCTGTACAACTTTGAAATGGCTAAATTCATTAGCGACCCATTTATTACGAGGCACTAGTCTCTCGTACTAAGAGACGAGGCTTTCTAACTAAAACGTGCCCTAAGAACTGCTCTCTACTCATAGCAATAAGAACCGGGTCCGACAACTCAATTTAATCTCGTACGCGCAAAAGCGCTTGAGAATTTTTTTCCCCTGATGGTTACCTATCCTACCGAAACCAAATTAAATAAGTAACATCAAATTGTTCCCAAATGAAGAAAAAAAACAATCGTTCGTCAAAACCAATCACTCTTTCATGACTCTAGTATTTGATTTTATTAAAAGAATAAAAATAATAATGCAGCTCACACACAGCCATTCCTGGAATAGGGTTTCTTGTGCATCTACTATCAATTAATGACCAGTTTGAACTCAGAAATGAAGCAATGATTATTAATTATATTTTTAACTAGTGAACCCTTTGACATGATTCTGCAATTATTACTCATATATATCAGGAATTTTTTAATTTTACTAGTTTCATGAATTAAAACACACTCACTTATTGTAGTAGCTGCGGTACTCAAAACTTTATTTACAATCTCGCAACTTAATAGAAAATCCATTTTAACTTTTATAGCTACAAAAAGTAGTCAAAGTTTTGTGTACTACCCTCTTCACAAACGTGCATACTAGCTATTAATTCCGCGGAACAGCCAAACACCTGACGTCTGTATCGATAACACAGCTTATCTATATTAAAAGTTCCAAAAAATATTATATGTACATATTAAGTGCCGTTAAAGTTTTATTATTCGTTTTCTTAGATTGTAATTCTATGAAAATGCCAAATGCATGGAGACAATTATTCTAAGTAAATCCGAGAAACAAAAAATATAAATAAAGGAATGCTTGTAGAATTGTCATTGGTAATTAGTAATAATGGCACAGTGTGACACTCATGCATGGACATGCGTTTGTAGACTCACTAACACAAATATAAAAAGTATAACAACATAAGTGTAAAAGTGTTATACTTTTTCGGCCTAACTCTCATTCGTTTAGCGGTTAATATCCTTTTCAATATTGTCACCTCTACGAAGTTTAAGGAAATAAATACGAACTTCATCTGTTATTTTATTTACAAATGTTTACTATTTATCAATTTTTTCAATCTTTGTTACCCCCGTAGAATTGCCGTTTTACCCATACCGAAGAAGTTACCCCTGGTACGGAGTAAAATAAATAATAATGTTTTAGCTATTTCACTAATTACTTAAACCTAGTTATAAATTATTAAATATGTATGCGATTGCCATCGTGGAGTAAGCATTTGCCAGTTAGCGTCTAAATTGTTAACTGTTTCCAGGGTGCGCACGACGTTGTAAAATATTTGGTAGGTACTCGTACGTCTTCGGGGAGGCTCCTTACATGCACCCCACACGCAATGCTATCAATGTTTCTACATTTTAGGCTGCAGCGGTTTAATGTCTGCCATCAACACGGTAAGAAGAAGAACTTAATATGTTAAATTTATATATTTCAATGAATATTTATTGTATAGATTCGGTCCTGTAACAGTTTTGTTTTGTAGGTAGGAAGTTAAATTGATTTAAAATTCCTGTCACCTACCATCGTTACTGTCACAATTAATATAGACACGTAGATGTATAAATGAACGAATTTAAATTAAAAGAAAATTTGTGTGTGTAATGAAATCCTTTTCGCAACGGTGGCAGGTAATCACGCGAGCTTCCAATCGGCGGACTGCGGACTGTTTGTAGAACTCGTTAATTGCGAATGTTGCAATGGAAATATTTCCGACATTCCAGCTGTTACTGTTTACACAGAGCACTATTCACTAAATACGGTAATTGGTTTTTATGTACCGGTCTTTCTGAAGGTAAATACTTTCTGCCCTTTGGATAAATATTGGATGACTTAATACATTAATCGAACAATCTTATATTATAACGTGAAGAAAAACGGTCATCTCCTCTGTATGTCAATAGATTTTTTTTGGTGGCTATTGATCGACATTAATGTAATGAATAAAAAAATTCAAACAGAACGCTGTTTAATGATTATGAACTCATTTCAACCATTACATATGTATGTTTCTTATGACCACGACAGACAATGATACTATAAAGTACAAAAGTTGTAATATATTACATAATAAATCACGCACGACTGGTAAATTGCATCAATACGTCATAGAGTTAATATAATACTATACGTCGAGCGCGACAGATTCTACAAATATTATGTATATCTGTATAGTATAGACGCTTGCCATTTTATTAAATAATTTAAGTTAATTGTTTGTGTTATTTAATTTACCTGGCACCATATTAGTCTGTGATTGAATAATTTTGATTACAATCAAATAATAAATATGTAATCAGTTACTTGGAATGTACTTTTAGAGCGAGTAACTCCGGATGCGGCTGCAAGTGACGCTGTCTTGTCATAAGAACTGTCA
This sequence comes from Megathymus violae, assembly GCA_003671415.1. Lineage (NCBI taxonomy): Eukaryota > Metazoa > Arthropoda > Insecta > Lepidoptera > Hesperiidae > Megathymus > Megathymus violae. The sequence continues at coordinate 496,416 of PDGT01000136.1, read as the reverse complement.
GTTCGGTTTTGGTGACGGCCAACGGATGGGTGAGTTTGTAAATCTATTAACTCCACTTCCATTAATTTCGTGTCAATTACGTATATTATAATTATTTAGTGAATTGTCAACGTTAAATAAAAGGTAGTGAAATTACCTGGTGTACTTATGTTGGAAATTCTATGCATGATTACGTACACCCACCACGGAGGTCACCACCAGAGCATACGAATATAAACCTCGGCGTTTCCGTCTCACATCTTAATACTACAGATCAATAGGTCCTAAGGTCTGGAACCCCAACGCGCCAATTTATAATGTTCCTAAATACCGAAAATGACATCTGGTAATACAGCCAAAAAATATACACAGCAATGACACGTCATAGACAATAATTCATACAAAAACAGCTGATCTAAGTCTTATGGTTCAAAGTTAGCAATTTTGGGAGACGGGTCCAACTATGACATAGTATATGAATAGGGATAATGTTTAAAAAAAAATGTAAAATTGCGCAACTAAATAAAAATTTTAAACTTAAGTCATCATGGATACACACACTTTACCATGATACAGACACTCATACATGTATATGTATATGCACGTCGGTATTTTGATCGAAATACATGTAATCAAATGTCGGTGGGTAAATATAAATTACCGTAGAACTCTCATGATTACCTGGCTATACTGCAGTAAAATATTAATAAAGATTATTGTCGATTATCTTTATTTCAGATGTCAAGAAAGACTGTAAGTAAATCATAGTAAGTCTAAGGTTACTAATTATTGAAACTATGATTATAATATGAAAAGGTATTAAATTGTACTATTTAAAAGAACAAAAGGGAAACCATACAGTTAACCCAAATACAGTGGTGCCTACCTAAAGTACACCCTTAATTCCGTAACAAATGAATTTGACAGAATGTTTTGCTAACACTTGCGCCCACAAAGCCCGTCCAACGCCAGCTTTAAATTGATTAAAACTCAGTAAAAATTCGTTGCTTCGTTTTTCCAACATCAATCATCGGAAGTTCGCCCGACAGGCTAAACCTACCCATAGGTATATGCATTATAGGTACATATATCCAGAATTCATACCTTCAGTAGAAAAACTTATAAAAGTTACCGATTCGTAGACGTACTGTCGACTTCGACAGCTGTGAACAAGTCTTATATACTTACAATTTAGCCAAATCGAATCAAAACTTTTATGCCCCATTCTTTTGTAAGCGCCAATCTATGGGTTTTTGCTTTCGATAAATTTATAATTATTTTTGTATTCAATAAATTGTAATTTTCAAAAATCTTACACCTTTTACAAAAGGCTTACAACATTTATTTAAATGGCTAACAATAATGAGTAAAGCCAGTTTTTAAATAATAAAAACGGAATGAAGTCTGAATTTTTTAATCTGTACATAGTATTAACGAATTCGCTATTTGTGCCTGTCTGTTTCAGCGGTTAGTTGTTTTAATCAACACAATAGATTATCATAGGATTTCTCTTATTATTTCATTTTCTTCAGTTTTTTTTAATTCTATTTTGTATTTTATAAGATATTAAAATATCTATATCTTACATTCAGCAAAGCAAGCTCATAACGACTATTGTAGTCATCTTTATATATATATATATATATATATACCATACCATCTTTATACTATCATTAAATCTGTTGAGATTTTCATGTATGTCCCATTATAACTCAAGAACGGCTTGATCGATCTTCGTGGAAATTAGTATGTAGTGGGAACACGTGATCGTGCAAATGATTGGTAACCTAATGATGATTAATCAAGGTAAAAATCATTAAATTTTTAATAATCATGTACCTATAATTAATAGTCTAACTCGAACTAAATCGGAGGGGGCCGTTAGTAGTGTAATATAACATGAATATATATATGGCATATATGACAGTGTCACCAAAAATTTTTCTCTGTTTTATCTGCAAAATAATGAGCGTTACCTCAAAATACTCGTAAAGTACCACGGACCACAAACTATACAGTGGAACGTAGTTCGTACTTATTCTAATAACTTACTTGATATAACTTAGTAAGAACAACTATTTTTCTAACTTAAAGACTAGAAGAGTGTCCAACTTTGTTTGTAGCTGACCATTGTTGTAACCTCTTATTTTAGTTTAGTTCAAAATATTTGAGTTGGTACATCGGAAATAGCTCTATAGTAAACAAAAACATTCAAAAGATGTTTAAGATGTGTGTATGTTTGGCCGTATTGGGACGGCCTAGAATACTCCCCCCCAATCCCATGCTGGCAGAAAAGGTTATCGTAAGAGACGACAGAAGCCAGCCTACTTGGTGGTAGGGCTTCGCGTAAGGATTATATTTCAGTATTATTATTCATTCATATTATTAATGGTATTATTATCTTTCAGTGAAGCCTGCCAGGCTAGCTACCACCCTCCTTGCTACCACTCCTGCTTGAGTCAGCCGCCAATCGACTCTACGTTTTCCGGCTGAGGGCTTGAGAGCCAGTACTTTTTTTCTTTCTTACCTTCTTCTCATTTGCAGGCCAACAACGCATCAGTGATACCTTTGGTCTTGCTGATGTCCATGGGCGACGGTAACCACTTACTATCCGGTGCCTCGTCTGCTCGTTTGACGGCTATTAACATAAAAAAAATGTCAATTCTGTAAGAATGTACTTGACATTTCGATCTTCACTTTGACGGTGATAGAGTTGAGCGTTGATAGAATAGAAGCGCGTACGGTCGGATAAAGAAAATTATAAATATATGTTATATATCGGTGTCGTGGCTGACAGCTGCGAACAATGCCGAGCGGAAGCGACATTGCAGCACAGATAATGTAAAAGATGTATTTTTTTTCCTTTTTTTTAACAAATTCGTTAATTTTGTAACACTTTGTCTTTTAGTGTATAGTTTATATATAGTATATAGGATTTAAGGTGAAATTACTTGATGTTGTTCTTTGTTTTACGCTATGTTGTGCTGAATTCCACATTAATAAATATTTTTCTCTTTCTTTCTATATAAATATAACTAATATTCTCATCTCGATCGTTAAATTGACACTTGATCTGCAAACATTAATTATTTATATTTGTTTTAATAATCAATTTGTTTCAGCTAATTGACACATATAAACGATCTCTATTACCTTTTTAAAACAGTACCTTGTGCCGGCAATACAATGTTACCCCGTGCGCCCGTACGTAATGCGGCTACATAGAAAGCATGCGGATTGAGTGCATTCATAATGCATATACATTCTAAGTGGACTTGGCCAGTTAGTCAATTGACAACCGTATATTATAATATCTATTTAAAATACTAAAAATATAATTTATTATACAATATTATAATATAGTATTTTTAAACTTACACAAAAACAAATATATTTTTTGCTTGTCACTTTTTTATTAGAATTGGTGCACTTTTTATCTACACAACTAAGCATTTTGGCAATATAAAACAATGTCAGCTCGCGAACGAAATCAATTTGTCACTAAGTGTGAGTTGGTGCTCCATTCGCGTAATAGCACCAACGAGTCGGTGGTTTTTTGTTTGTTCACTAACCCGATATACATATTTCATAATAATATAAGTCTATGATTGTAATTATAATTTGATTAAACTTGCAAATATGTTATTATGTGTGATATATTTACCTATATGTGGAGTATAATGACAAAGAATCTGCCAAGCCTTCAGTTTAAAGAAAGTTAAGGGTAAGGCTTTATAACTTGATAAAAAATACCCTCTACGCCTAATTCCGTACCCTGGCTGGACATCATGGTTTCCAATATACATTGACAATGCCATTTTTAACGGATTTAGTGCACTAAAATTTCTATTGCTAATATGCTGGATTAATATGAAACCTACATAATTATTTAGATTCATACTAATGAATTTACGTATCGCTCAAAAATATTTTGATATTAAGATTAACAGTAGATGGCCTTTAAATGTCCTTAGTTTCGATTCGAGTGATTGGATCGTAGGAGTCGTAAACTATATAGTATACAGACCAGTTGGTAGTGAAGTTGATAATGAAAAACTAAAGATTCAAAATTTAGTCCCTGGCTGAAGCAAACCTATATATAGCAAAATTATAGGTAAATACTAAAACTCGTCTATTTTCTTCGGGGATCAATATAATATATCCTTATTTTTCTTATGAGGCCTATCATATAAAGTAATATCTAAGAGATAAAATCGGAAATTGAACTGTTCTATTTTCGTCGGCCATATTGCGATATATAAAAAATTATTTGCTAGGTGTTTGCTCACTTCCAGTTCACCGTCGTAAAGATGTAGGTCACGACTACCAATATTTCTGTACAATCAGGGTCCAGTCCAGCCAAATGTCCATAAATGTGCAGATTACTACTAAAAGTAAAAATGTTTATGCCGCGTATACTGTTTTACAAGTAGAGAATCATAAACTTAAAAGGAATCAGATATATAAAGATATATAATTCGCGTAAAGTTGAAATAAAACGACATTTTCGCGCGGTATAAATCAAACTATTAAATAAAAATTATCACTGCTTGGTTCCGGCGCCATTTTGATTGTGTGAAAAAAGGCTATAGAAACGATTATTGCCATCTTTCAACAGGTTACTTCACAAGACCTTCACTGTCACTAACCCCATAAGCATTAAAAGTTTGCTACAGGAAATTCAGAAATGTAAATTCCTCAAATCCAATCGCTGCCGGAAAGCTTCCGGATATTTCTCCAAATAAAAAAGCACTTACCTCCTCCATATTATACTTTGTTGTCGCAGGGTCGTAATAAAAAATTATGTGGGAATGAAATAAAAATGAAAATGAGTAAGAAAGGAGCTACCAGCATAACGCAGTGAACGCAAGCCTTCATTCACTGCCGATGAGGCGGCGTAATGACCAGTTGTAGAGGCACAATACCGCGGCCAATTACGCGGACGCACTTTAATTAAACCGATGTACCTTGATGACAAGAAGAGGATCTTTTTATTTATTATTATATATTTCTCTATTAAAAACACAATATACTATGTAATAAATCCGAAAATATTATATATATATATATATATATATAATAAATATATAATGTTCTCACAGGTGTGTGAAATCTGTCTATCAAGACTTGAACAGCTTCAACTACAGCCTAAATGCTACTGAAGGGTAATCTCCTCACATTGGAAATATATTTGGAGTTTAAGTATTACAGCAGTTTCTAATAGAAATATTCGTGCCAAAACACAATTCCGAATGACCAAACAGACAGTTAAACTTTTGATGTTGAAAAGTGAATAGATCTACAAAAGGCGAGTCAAATCGAATTTAATGAAATCCCTTGAAGAAAAAGATTTTCCAATGTAACAATGGGTCCCGAAAAACTTTACGTACATATGTTCAGCAAAATTAGTTACAAAGTTACTGATATATTACTATAAATGGAAATAATATTATTTCTACTGTAATACGATATGAATGTACATCCAGTTGTATAAATGTCTAGCGAAGTATCGTGGGTGTGCCATATATTTTAATACACATATCGAGAGTAAGTACCCGTTTTTAAAACCAATTTACAATACACTATGACATACTCGTATATTTGAAGCCATATTACATTGTAAGTTTTGAATATACTAGTATTTAAGAAGATACAGCTTGGAAACGCGAGATCTTTCGACAATTTGCCTCAACTGCCGCTTCGGCAAATGGATACATGAGGAAACCTTTTCAATATTTTTGATTTTACCGTAAACTGTTTCAACATGTTTCGGTTACAATATCGGAAAGCGGGTTGTCCAATTATATCATAATCGGTGAGCCACCGGCGTTGCCATTCGTGTGACGAGCGTGCAGGGGCAGCTATAACCACTTACATATATTGAATGGCCCTTCTGTTCAGCAGCGCTTGACGGCTATCGACATAAAAAAACGTACATGTATACTAACCCGCATTTGGACAGCGCGGTAGAAAGTGGCCTTTAATTTTCAATTTGAATGCAGTCGAAGCTTGACCATGACACAAATCGAATTGTGTTATTAATGATTGTTTTTATTTATCACTCACGTTAGACATAAATACCTCTACCGATCGTTTCAGGTAGGGAACGGGGCTAAGTAATTTAATTTTTAATTTAAAAAAGATAAGCACCCAGGAAAGCTTGGCTATAATTTAAGTTAACGCTCGAACCAGTTCCAACCTCTAATAAGCAATCTTCCACCTGATTATAAACTTATATAATCGCGGTAAAATCTTACACTTTATTATTAAATTTATTTTTGTTTCACTTAAAAAGTATTTGAAAAGGAGTGTTAACGCTCGGTATCAAGCAAGCTTTTATCGTAGTAGACGAGAGTAGATGTGCGACTGTGACGGCCTTCAAGTAGGATTATAGTGTTTGAAAATATGTATGTGCTAAGGAGTTTCTTTCGGCGTTTCTTGTCCTTAATATTAAAACACTTTTCAAAACGGAAGTAGAAGCAAAACATTTTGTAATTACCATATGTTGTTTAAAAGATGTGCTGAGGAGTTTCTTTCGCCGTTTCTTCTCGTCATTGTTAAAGCACCTTTTCGAAACGGTGTTAGAAGCAAAAAACGACGTTCATAAATGTATTTACTGAATACCTATATGATTAAATGATTTTGAATTTGAATTTGAAACATGCATAATTAATTATAAAATACTAAATTGTTTAATAATTTTGAATTTTAATCATATATAGATATTATACCTTTATAGAATGTGACCACATAAAACTACATAACCTATATTTTAAAACAAACAGTGGTTTGCGGTTAACTCTACGAGTGAGTCTACTCACCCTGAGGATGCTCCGTTTCGGAGTGAACACGTGTTGGTGACGGTATGTCTATTTTATTTATCAAAAATGCATGTTTTGCTTCGTGGAAGGGAGGGAGGTTCTATGCGTGTATAGAAGTATATACCATCATACATTGTGCTTGCGGATTGTTGCAAAGTAAATGAATACTAATTTAATGCCATGGCATCACCAGTCCCTGGATCGTTATGGCGACCGACTGACCTTTTTGACCTATTAAATAAGCTACAAAACAACTGGCGCTACATCCTTCGAAAATAAAAGGCGAAATTAAAACTCTCTACAAAACGCAGAATAATTGGTGATGTTTCAGTCGGACTCTACCTATAGGTGTCTTAAAAAAGCTAGATTAAAAAAACATATTTGTATATTTTTCATTCTTTCTATCATAACAGCTTTTTAGCTACATAGCCACTTACATCAGATAATAATGCAGTTGCCGTGCAGACGCGTCAGTCCATGCTGCATGCTGACACCAATATACTAATGTACTCTGTGGCGGACACGAAAGTGAATGTATACAAAACCAGTGAATGGACCGATGCCAAATCGATTAGTGATAACATACAAAGACCGGTCCAGTCAAGACGCCGAAGTGATTTATAGAACAAACATGTATGTAGAACACGCTTCACATATATGTATCTCTCTATACATTGTATCGGTCATGCGGGAGCTGTTATTCGCCTGTGAGGTACTCGAAGGCTTAAACGTTTACACACTCATACCCCGCAATCGGATTCCTTGTGTTGCAGGTGGCATGGACACACAAATTAGACATCACAAACATGTATGTATGGGGTATGACCTGTGAACAAACATTTTTCTGTCATAAGTCTCCCCGAGCCGAGAATCCAAACCGGTACCACTCGCTCGGCACGCAGAGACACAGCATACAACTGATTCAGTTCTCATAAGTGTTGGTAGTACGATATGTGCGGTTATTAATTATTCTGCAAAAAATACTTTTATATATATGTCGGTATTTAATCTTTTTTTTTTACATAGAATAAGTGAATGCTCGACAACAATCCCACCTGATGGATGTCTAAGATGTTGAACGCACTAACTTATAACAGCCTATTCACTCTCCTCTTGAAGACTCCCAAATTATAAGAAGGCGTTAACACCGACGCGGGCAAGTTATTTAATCATCAATATTACAATCCAAACTGTCCCAGTACTGGGATCGGATCTCCTTCTGTAATAAGGAACGGTGGCCTTTGCCCGCCCTGCTTATTAAGTACATATTGAAGTGATAGTTAGTTGCCGTTAAGTCCCTGCGCAAACCAACATGCAAACAAATGCTCTGCAAGTACATTCTTCGTTATTAACGTACCACAAACAATGTATTGGTAAATTGAACTATAATACTTACCATTATATCGATCCTGCCACAGAATCTGCCATGATTTTGATGTATGATATACTAAAATCCCCATTCAGTTTAGAATATAACAAACAATTCATCGTTACGACGTAAATAAATAGGAAACGAGTTAAATTACAATATTAGAATTTATAACATTTGTTTCATTACCTACTTGTATATAGTTTTTTTATTTTACCAAAGCAAAGTTGGACTAAAAATCAACTTCGTGGTCAGGACCAACCGAAAGTGGAGCCAAAGGACACCCGATACAGCGTTGGATTGTTGACATACAAAAAACCGCGGTAAGCTCTACATAGATGTACTCGGCAAAAACCGTAAACTCTGAAAAAAATGGAGAAGGTTGATAAATAACCGAAAAGGGGCATATATAAATTATTTTATTTTTTTACTTTTATTCCAACTAAAACACTTTGTTCTGTTATATGCTTTTACTATAAGTTACATTTTAATATTTAACTAATAATAATACATTTGAAATTAAATGGAATTTGATCTCGAATTATATTACAGAATTAATGAATATAATGTAGAATTGTATGAATTTTCACGCGCAATTATGTAGTATAAGATAACTAATAATTAGAACATATCAACTGCGTACTTTAATTTTCAAATAAATAATAGATTGATCGGTAATACAAATGGATATATTCAACTCGTACAAAGTCAATGAGGAAATTATCACTAATTAAATATTAGACGTTCCTTTACCGACGCTGTTAGGCATTAAATATTTTTAAATTTTACCCTTACGTTATTTAAAAAAAAATATATGAACCTTAATAAAATGTCAATATTATGTTATAAATTGTAATGTACAAAAAAAACAAAATTTCTATTTTACAAGCCACAAATGCAAAAAAAAGTTACCAACACAAATCGATGGACGTTTTTCCGAGTCTCAAAAAACAAAATAACTAGTTATTGGATAACTTTAAGAACAAAAATTTTTTTTTCATGTACTCTCACAGCTGTTAGTAGGTAGGTACACATCCACGAGCATACGTATCCGGTAACCACTTATGTCCGCTCCACTCTCCGCGTCCGCATTCGATTTTCTAGTACCTTCGCGGTTTTCCATGTCAATTTTTGCTTTGACTGCATGTTATTTTTATTTCCTACATATTTTTACGTAAAGTTCAAATGGGTATACGTAAAGGGTAACGCAAACATCTATATGGTACTTAATATATTATAATAGTAATTAAGTCTGTTAGTGGCCGAGTAACTTGTTAATAAGTTGACACAATATATTTGCTTTATTGAAACGATGGTTCATAATTAAATGGTTTTATTTACCTTGCCCTGTTTGGGTTAAATTTAGTAATTGAAATTTGACCCCCTTTCTGTGGACAGATCGATGTGATATTTAGGACACGCCTTTAGTTATGATGACAATACAATTTAATACATTCTGTATTACTACAGATCCAGTAAATGCAAGATGGCCGCCGCTACAAAATGGAGGATTACATATTTTTTCACTACCCCCTCAACATGGGTATCAAAAGAAATGGCTCGACTAGAAAATACTGTAGTACCCTATGAAAATTTTCAAATCTAATATGGCCGCCGAAATAATTCATATTTGTTTCGATATGGACAATAGGTATCAAATAAAAAGGCAAGTAGAACACTACATGGCGGATCGTAGAGTTTAGACAGTCTATACTTACGCTTTATCATCTAATCAAAACAAATAACTTCGTCAACTTAAAATCGGAATTCAAGCATGGATCTCCCACCCAAGTCAAGATTTCTTATCATGTCGACGATTGTGTAGCGTTAGGGTGGCTAAAAATGATACGTCGTTAGCGGTACACCACCCAAGTTAAGGTAAAAGGTTAAAACGCGCCGAGGACTGTGTGACGTTAGGGTGGATATAAATGATATGTCGTTAGCGTTTTCCCTTTAAGGCTTGGGCACATCTTGTATAATAGCCTTGCCCCTCTATTGGACTTCTCGGGGGATCAAATATTATAACGTCCATTACTCGTGGGAACAACATGGCAACTAATAATAATAAAACAATAACAAAATTAAGAACGAAATACTTGAAAATATCATTAGGTAATGTTTTTAAGTGTAAGGCTTTATTGAAAATAAGGATAATAATTATGTAAATAATTTACTAAAAGCTAAAAAATAATTCGATAGGTCCTACGTACCAATCATCGCACCACTCTCGTCATCAATCAAAATAACATAGTTGCTATGTCACGATGTCTTCATTTAGCAGGTAGACTTCATCATTTTCCACTTAGCTACAAGATTATTTATTGCGCAGAAGATAAAAATATATCTAAAATTATGACATAGTTACAAGATGAGAATATCATCCTTGGAATATTTCTAGCGTAAAAGGATATACCAGTTCGTCATGAACACTCATATTGTATTTAGTTTTTATTAGTAGCAGTATGCATTTATTGAAATGTAATGTATCTTTTTATAATAACAAAACTGGGGCCCTAGACAATGTACATTTTAGTAACAATAACGACATTCGAATTCGAAATGTATCGAGTGACATAATCAATCGATTTGTCACTTATGTAATTTCCATACGTTTTGAATGTTTCCAATGTCGACGTCGCTAACAAAACATTATATTGTGTAGGTCCCGTGGCGCGAGATGAGTTCCCCGTTCGTTAGCCGCCCTACAAATATTTTCGGCTGCGGTATGGCAAACCATGGCACACGCGCGAGTGAACGTTTCGTTTGTGGCGTGCGTGGCCCGCGTGTACAATACCCGTTCTTTGTACTACACCTGTTATTAAAAACCACGCGTCGACTCCCGCATGCTGCGTAAATTATACTGCTTTCTACCCTTTGTTTAAAAAGAGAAAAAAGACATTCTCATTTGTGCGCAGTTATTCTGAATTGTGATATCCAGATTCAGTTGTCTCTGAACACTAATGAGAAGCAGGTTTTGAGTCCGACTACTTGTATAGTAAGGCTACTTCTAAATCGAGAATTGTGAAGTTCCAGTGAAGGTGTTTGTGTCCGCGTTTATTTCTAAACTTTACATATTTACCTACGTACAAACAGTACGTAGGTAAGTAACGTAACATATTATTAAATTAAATTTTACTTATTTCAGTACTTTCATAGTGAACATTAATTAGTATTTCATAGATTTCGTTGAAACATTAGCGGAATTAAAAAATCAACGAACAAATAAGCGAATGCGGATAGTGTCGCCGAATTTTCGCGGGGCGGAATGAGAAAGCATTTAATAACGAGGCCGCTTGTAAGCGTGGCAGTTTCTTTTTATTTCGCCCCTAGACCTGTCTTTGTCTCGGTATCGTGTTTATATGAAGCTTATTATACTTTCTTTGACAAAACGCACTTCAGCTTGGTTTGTTTGTGAATTCCGTTTCGTAATCCTCTAGGAACGTTCATTAGAAAAGGTTATGTCTTACGGTCAATGGGGAATAAAATGTTGCTTCGAGGAAATTACTGATGGTCATACAATTTATCTTACATCTTGCAAAATCTAAAAAGGAAATAAGTGACAGGTACCTTTTGAAGAATTATGAATGATTAAAACTAATTTTGCTGTGAGATTATTATTAAAGAGTAGCTATTAACTGCGACATTGTCCGCATAGTGTCTTTTAAATTAATATCATGAAAGTATTGTAATATTTTAATTATAAATATTAATTTGACTGAACTCAGTTGAGACAATTAAAACTGACTGACTAAGTAGTATTGGTATAAAAAAAAACTTTTATTTACAGATTTGACTTCAATATTTTTTATTAGGTTTGTAGTTGCGGTTGTGTTTCCAGAGCGTCAGTTCTCTGACATCACAAAGATTCCCGCACTACCCTTGAGGTGCTGTGTAAGGAATGTGTTCCTACTGTTCTACATGGCGGCTCCCTGGTAAACCTAAACTATGAAACTTTCCGAGCAAAAGCATATTCACAATTTTTTTAACAATTTTTGAATCTTTTCATACAATTGGGAATATTTATCTTTAATTATTTTCTTATTTATATATAAATACGTTACATATTGTTAATCATTGTATTATTCAATTTTGCTGTGCAATCATTATTGAAAATCGATAAAATTATCATATTATTAACTTTATATGTCTTATAATCTTGGTTGTGAAGCTCAGCTGCCGATAATAATCCGATTTTTATATTACAGAAAAGAGCAGTATGCGCCATTTACAACCTCAGGCCAAGGTACTTGTTTAGAGAACTCTTAAAAGAAATCAGTATATTAACTCTGGTATCGCAATATATTTTAGATAATATTATGTACATTAAAAATTGTCTGATAGTTTACTTAAGAAGGGTAATGTTCACAATATTAATACTAGGATTAAGGCTAAACTGATTGCACCAAATTTCAAACTTCGCAAAACTAGTGTCTCTTTTATGGATGATGTGTAAATAATTTTAAAATCATTTCGTTACAATTGACAGAAATGCCATATTGTATATTAAAAACTCACGTCAAAAGCATTCTTATGCAGAAAGCGTGTTACAAACTTGACGATTACTTTAAGGATGAGACTGCTTGGACATAAGATTCATATATAGCCATAAGTGCATTCTGTGCCTATGATTAGGAAAAACAACTCCTTGGGAGTTTGTTGCCGCTTCTTCTTCCAGGACCACACACGATAGGGATTTGTTGAAGCGATGGCGTAGTTTGACTTCGGAAAAGTGTTTGTAAAAACCATCTTTGGATACATATTCCAAGCACATGCAGTATCGATGAAAAAATTCTGTACACGGAGTACTAAATATATGTTTAATAATATTTTATATTACACTAGCGGCCCGCACCGGCTTCGCACGGGTGTATTTTTATTTTTAAACAGTTTGAGAGATATTTGTAATTTTATCTTTATAAAGGACATAAAGCTAATTTTATTACACCTTGGTTCACGTTACTGAAGTACTGAAGCAAGGATCCCTTATTTTTTCTAGTAAGAAATATAGCCTATATTACTCAGGGATAATGTAGCATTCTAATGGTGAAAGGATTTTTAAAATCGGTTCAGTAGTTTTTGTGTTTATTCGTTACAAATTTTCAAAAGTAAAAAGGTTTCCTCTTTATAATATTAGAATACTAATGTACATCAAATCGACATTTTCCCCGTATGACAATAAAAATTATACGTTCAAAAATTACGTTTATTATATGTTCAAAAAATGTTCTGTTACATTTAAATTTCATCTTAGGTTATTGTTTCTTAAAAAACGAATAATTGTTTGTCGCCACTACCAAAAATTGATGTGGGAGGTTATTTAAAAAAAAAAATAACTTATCCATAAATTTTGTTTTTCCAACTTTATATTAATTCCAAATTTAATTTTGTAGGCTTTTTAAAATTTATAAAACCCGTTATTGACGTCCCAAATTGCTATAGGAGGATATTTTTAACCAATTTTAAAATGATAAGGTTCTATGTTCATGTATGTATTGCCCAGCTTCGTTGCTTACAAATCGATTTTGATCATCCTTTTTTACTATATAGGCGCTGGCTCATTGTTGGTTCTTTTTAAATATAGTGAGAATATGATGATGAAAACGCTAGGATTGCCTAATTATGGTAATTCATATTTTTACATTTCGCTTAATATTTTGCGGAGGAATATTGAGTTGCTATGAAATAAAAGTCAATTATTAACTCATGTATTACTTGAATTATTTATTTAGTAAACCTCTCGAGTAATATAATACTACTGCGTATTTACAATATTAATTGCTTAGAAATAACAAGATATATTCTCGAAAGCTTCACATTCTTCATATCCTCTAAGGAGCCTTCTTGCGGTCCTACAGCGCTTGAATCCCGTTAGAAGACACTTGATGACAGTATAACACTACACAGGCACAGACTTCACGTACCTGGAACTGAAACTATGTCTTCACTAGTCCTTGAACTCCTAGGAAACTCCACTTCAATAGTGATTTCATATAAAATATATTGTCAGTCGTTGTGAATCTTTATTGGGTCTGTGAACTGCGCAGTCAGAATATAGAACAGTGCCGGCGCTGGGACCAGGGACAGGTACCACAGCTCCTTGAAGCCGGTCAAAGATATGATCCCATAAGCATGTACGAGCCAATGTCCAATTAGGATTATGAGATTCCTTGTGTTCGTCACCGACGACATAAGCAAAGCGGGCGCCGATTGATCGATCTTGATGGAAAAGTGCGATGCTGACGTCATCATCGATATAATAATGATAATGTATGGAAAGGAACAGTCTGCAACAAAATTAATAAATCATTCATGTATTAATATTATTGCACAAATATGAAACGTCTTTCACTTCAAATGGCTTCACTACATTAGCGGCGTCACAGGATATTACATGATACCGGTGTCTTCACGTAATTAAGGACGCCTGCCTATGCACACTCACTGCTCCAGTGTGGATTGTTAATACAAATTCATTTAATAAACACACTTACGTGTGACATTTTCTGCTTCTACCGTTTCGAGAAGTTGCTTAAACGTGAGGACATTATACGCAAGAAAAGTTGGCAGGAGTAAGGAGCCAATTCAAGTTTGGAACGTCCTTAACTCACCCTATGGCTTCCGACATACGTTCACAGCTATTATCTTACAAACAAATGACATCAATATGCCCTCCGAAACATTGATACACTTAAAATATTTTGCCGCTTACGAGCTGCAAATATATAGAAGGAGTATCATATTGATTGCAATTGGTTTTCAACGTTTTTGCATAAACCCTATCATCAACAATAATATCTTTATTGTATATCACTAAGAATTTCTGATTCCAGTAAAAGCATGGAAATGATCAGATAGACTACGGGATGGTAACTGGACACAACTGGACACCGCGGTGTGTAACAGCAGGAGTGTCACGCATTTTCGGCCCAGATAAAGCTCTTGTTACTAAACCGAGTTTTAATAGTTTATACGGAATAATCAGATGAATGTGAGTGAGGATCGTTTATTTTAGGGGGTTGAATAAACAATGCAACCGGGTTCGAATCCTATATATTTAAAATTTATCATCACTCAGATTGATGAAGGAAAATATAGTGAGGAAACTTACACTTGCACATATAAAATTCTACAAAATACCTTGAAAAGCTTGTGATGTCGGCCAACCCTCGCATAGTAAGCGTGAACTATTACCCCTGTTTATCCCTTACAATGTGATCGATCCAATCCCAGCAATGGAACATTAATCAATCGTATAACATAATGATGAAACACTAAAATTGTACTTATAAAATTTGTTCGCGCCTAATCAACGAACAAGCCCGAATGAGAAAATCCACCGAAATCCACGCACTATTTCGAAGAACACATTCACAAAACATCTCTGAGCTGATATTTTTTATAACTTTGCAAATTTAAAGTTTTGTGGAGTGCATTAATTTGAAGAAACCTACAACTTTGCTTTTACTCTCAACAACACAATCAACCAAATAGTTCAAAATTTTTATATGCTTTATTTTGTAACACCAACTTCTCAGTAGATCAACTGATCTCCCTCAACTTGCGCCACTGTGACTTAGGTCCTAAAGTTTTAATCAAGTCTTAGGTCCAAATGCTTAGAGCGAAATCAGAGGTCTTTGCAAAACACAAGAACTTCCGACACCTCATTATCCTGCTCCCAAATCTCACGAAGCAAACAAGACCCTGAAACTACTAACAGCTTTTAAATTAAGAGTACAGACAACTGCGTTGCACTGAGTCCGTAACGGCTTGTAATCAGTTGCAGGGATTGAAAATGAAGCTCACTTACAAATCAAGCCAGCAGCGACAGTATGTGTGAGCACCAGTATGGGGTAGAAGTACAATGCACAGTAGATCGCTTTCTTTCCAGAACTGAAGCCTTGCCACATCAGTACCAAGGGCCTCAAGGTAATTGTTAGCAGTAGGCTGAATGCGTAGATCAGAAGTACTATAGTGTATCTGAAAACATATTTTTTACTTATATATTAAATAAATAACATTGCAATTGACTATCATTAGGGTTCTCTATTGTAAGAGTTGACACACAAAATAAATATATTACAAATATTTCCATGTGTTACCTATACTTACTTACTAATATCATAAATGCGAAAGTGATTGTCACACGTTTATAGCCAAACTGCTGGGACAATTATGATACAAATTGATATAGAGATAGTTTAAGATCTGAGAAAGTCATAAACCATAGACTACATTCGTTTCAAAATGTTCCTTCGATTTTGTGAATTTTTTAATGTTATATAAATAAAATCTCCAAAAATAAATTTTTCAGTGCCTCCCCATGGCTTACAGTGGCTAAACATAAGAGTTACATAAAAATAATATAGTAAAAAGAATATAAACCCATTATTCTAGGTGAGCGTCAACGTATTAACTATACATAAGTAATAGTTCCTTCAATCAACCATAAAATGTTTCTACATGTTTCGATTAGTGTCAAACAGCCAGTAATATGTTGTATTCTCGCTTGAATCTTCGTTGGTAACGCATCGATGACGTCTTTGGTGTTGTGGACTTGCCACCACGTACCATCATATGGCCCAACTGCTCGTTTGTCAGCTGTTTCAATTTCAAAATTATA